>CM060316.1:81526435-81531435 GCA_030674155.1 Stramonita haemastoma | reverse complement strand
AGTCAGATGGATCTCTCAGGGTCAGTGATGAAAGCAGCAGTACACTGCGGGTCTTACAAGTCTCCCTAGAACTTCTTTTCCGCTGGGATAAGGGTCAGGACAGATTCAATTTCTAGTGCCTCATGTAGCCGACAAGATTACAGCCTCTTTGAATGTTGAGTGTTTAAATGTTGTTCACCTATAGTTCTACATCTAATCACGAAACAAACAAACAGCAACACCCCCCTTTAAACCCCAACAAAAACCAAGCATCCAAAGAAAACCCCCATTAACAAAAACAACAAATACAGTGCATTATTTTTAAGCCTACAAGATATTACTTAAATGTAAGCTTTGTATTAAAACATATGATAAAAAAGCTTTCCTAAAATGTTTTTAAAAAACGATATAATTAATGCTTTTCTTCTCTATACAATGTAACATTGATATAAAACATGAATACTTTTTCTTTTGTCTGAAACGCGTTTCACTCGAGTTTACAAAGAGTCATGCAATATAAAACTTGAAAGACACAAGCTAAGAGGTGGATTTCCTTTGTCTAAATTAACAACAGGAAAGCTTTTCACACGTCACACCTTAAGTATTTGACAAAGTGTATGGCAATTTTCTTTCAAGCACTCACACACGCGCGCGCACAAGCACACACACACACACACACACACACACACACACACACACACACACACACACACACACACACACACACACACACACACACGCACGCACGCACGCACACACACTCACGCACACATACACACACACGGTTAGTATTTCTGAAGAGAAGAACGCAAAAGCAAACAATGGAAAGAAAAGAAAAGAAAAATTCCCATCAGGAAAAACAAAAGGCTAGCTTGCACACACTGCAGGCGCCAGTGCACTGAAAGCGACACTCCGCCACTATTGTATGACAAGGGGATGCTGTCCGTACCAGACAGGGGGGTATCTGCCCGCTACCTTCGTGTCTTTGATACCCAGAGGGATGTAGATGGTCGTCTTTTTTCAATATAGGATTAGAAGTGTTTTTGCATGTAACCGCTTCCAGTCCACCTGAGTTGTGTGATCAATTTACTTTCTACAAAGATGCACGCAGAGAGACAAACAGAGACATACAGACGCACAGGTAGACACATAATTATACAAACATGAACACGCACAGGTAGACTGGCAGACAGGCAGGCAGGCAGATATGCTCGTACACACACACGCACACGCACGCACACGCACGTACACACTACACTACACAGACACATACACCACACATGCACGCACTTAAGCATGCTCACGCACGCACGCGCATACACGCGCGCACGCACAAACGCACATACTTACACACGCACGCACGCACGCACTGCGAGGCCCAAACAAGATAACATTATGTGAAGAAACAAAAAAAAGATCAACACACACACACACCCGTGCGCGCACGCACGCACACACACGACCCCCACCTCACCACCACCCCACCCCCACCCTAACCCATCTCCATCACCAGTCTCCACTTCTCTCCTCAAACAGTTCCATCAGAGGGTGTGGACATCAGCCTACTCGATCAGAGTCCTTCAAAGTGGGCATTTCCTACTCAGGCAGGGAGGACATGGTACACAAACACAGGACTTTACACTGCGCTGTTTAAAGCTATAAAACGAAAACCTTGTTACTGAGGATCGTCAAGTTGGTTCACTCAGGATGTCATTGCAATGTTTTCTGCCACAGGTTTTGCTTTTCTTCTCTTTCGCTTCTTACTATCTTTATAAAACCTACGTATGTACGCACGCACGCATGCACGCACGCACACACGCACGCACGCACGCACGCACACACACACGCACGCTGGCCCACACGAGCATTCACCCAGCTAACGAACCCCCACAAGTGTCTGCATACACACACACACACACACACACACACACACACACACACACAACACACACACACACTAACACACACACACACACACACACACGCACACGCACGCACGCACGTACGCACCACACACACATACACACACACCGCACGCACGCACGCACGTACGCAAACACGCACACACACATATGCACGCACACACATACATGCAAGCACACACAGACACACTCACTCCCCCGTTAAGTCCTTCGTATGAGACTTTAAACCGAGGCCCCGTGTGAGAACGCTCACAGAACATCTTACGCACACGTTAAATCCTGTTCCGCTTTTCGTAAGAGTAGGCCATTGTGTGCCGGTGGGAACAGATGACATTTACAAAACTGCATACACACGGGGACTGGATGTAAAAAAGCACAAGAGTGCTTATTCCATTATCATCGATATAAAAGAAATAAAAAAAAATAAATAATAATAAATTAAATAAATAAAGACACTCACTCATACACACACACACACACAAACACACATACAAACACACACACAGACACACAGACAACACACACACAACACACACACACACACACACACACACACACACACACACACACACACACACACACACACTTTCCCAATCCCCTTATCCCAGTCCCTCTTCCCATGCACATCTAAACAAGCAGTTCCATTAGATTATGAATGTTATCACCCATCATCAATGTCTGTCCAAGTGGCCGTTTCCTCAGCCACTCTCTCTCTCTCTCTCTCTCTCTCTCTCTCTCTCTCTCTCTCTCTCTCTCTCTCTCTCTCTCTCTCTCTCTCTCTCTCTCTCTCTCTCTCTCTCTCTCTCCATCTCTCAAACACACACACACACACACACACACACACACACACACACACACACACACACACACACACACAGCACAGCACAGCACAGCACAGCACAGCACAGCACAGCACAGCACAACATGCACCCTCCCAACCCCACCCCTTAGATTCCTCACCCCGCAACGCCCCCTCCCTCTCCCCTCCATCTCCCATTCCCCATCCCCATTCCTATCCATCCCATGGACCCCTAAACAAGCAGTTGCATTAGATTATAAACGTTATCACTCGTAATCAAAGTCCCTCCAAGTGGCCATTTCCTCCTCAGCACGCGAGGACAGGGGAGAGCTTTTGATCAGCCTGTTTGAAAACCTGAAATGAAAATCCCCTTTCGGACAGAGGAAATCAGCACTTAGGTCAACTGCTGCGGACATATATCAGTGACAGGGGACAATGAAAGATCTGAAATGGTCGGCAGATTACACTTTAAACAAAGCAATGACGTTAATAGCAGTGTTTTTCAGAGATCATTTAGACATGAACAACAACAAAACAAACCCCAGACCATCCCTTTAAAACAAACAAAAACAGATTTATCTAAAAATAAAACACACACACAAAAACAATCACACAATCACACAAACAGGAAAATAGAAAAAGACCAAAGAACCTGCCAACAACAATACTCATAAAGAGAAGAAACAAATAAACAAAAGAAAACAAGAATACATAAATAGATGTTTGGTAGTGTGGTTCTTTTGCACAAAAAAACACAACAAAACGGACACACGCATACGCACGCAAGAACGCAAGTATGCACACCCACCCACATCTGTCTGTCTGTCTGTCTGTCTGTCTGTCTGTCTCTCTCTCTCTCTCTTGGGTGTTGTTTGGTATTGCGTAAAGTTTTATTGTTTAGTATCTTCTCAACTTGATGTATCCCTGAAAAGGGCGGGGACTGGATGTAAAAAAGCACACGAGTGCTTATCTATTATCCTCGAATAAAATACTTTGCCTTGCCTTTGCCTTGCCTTGCCTTGTCTCTCTCTCTCCTCCTCTCTCTCTCTCTCCTCTCTCTCTCTCTCTTCTCTCTCTCTCTCTCTCTCTCTCTCTCTCTCTCTCTCTCTCTCTCTCTCTCTCTCTCTCTCTCTCTCTCATCTCTCTCTCTCTCTCATCTATCTATCTATCTGTCTATCTGTCTGTCTGTCTGTCTGTCTGTCTGTCTGTCTGTCTATCTGTCTGTCTACCTACCTATTTAGCTATCTCTCTCTGTCTATCCATCTATACATCTACACACACACACACACACACACACACATACACACACACGCGCGCTTGCGCGCGCGCACACACACACACACACACACACACACACCACACTTACATATAAACACACATGCTGGCACACCTACATACGCATTCTCTCTCACTCCCCCCACCTCATCCCCCATCCCTTAATTACACCCACATACACCTCTCTCACATTCTCTATCTTCCACTTCTTTCCCAAGAACAATGAAACACAAACAAGTTGGATCCTTAAGCTTGACTGGTTTCTTTTTTTCTGTCTCTCTCCTGTTGTCAAAGTGTGGGAGAGACACGTGCTATGTAGACAGAAGGAAACAGCAGCAGACTCACCTGTTGACTAATCACTGTTAACTTCCAGTTCTGGCAGAAACAGACCGTAGATGATACAAGAACCGTCAGATAGGAGTAGATGACATGTATAGCTAGGCAGTCTGATGCAAACCTTCATTAAAGACATGACAGTTTGCGTACCAAATTAATGCACAGCAAAATTAATGAACATCAACTGATAGCAATGGTTTGGAAAAGAGATAAATAGTATGCTCAAGAATGTGTACAGATGATTAAACATAATAGAAAAAAAAACATAAGAAATGAAAAGTTTCAGGCAACAAGACGAAAGAAACTTAGAGCTTGAATGTAATAATATGGCTTATGCAGTACGCATGCCTTGATGTAAAACATGCCTCTGTGTGATTTTGAAGGTATGCACAAGTCACCCTCCCTCCCCATCTTACCCCCCCCCCCCCCATAAAAATAACACACACAACAAACCGCACAACAAAAACAAAAAACCCCACTGAACAATAACATCGTAATAACTATCAACAACCGCATAGAACAAATTGTAACGTTTTACACACACACCACACACACACACACACACACACACACACACACACACACACACACAACACACACACACACACACACACACAACACACACACACACACACACACACTTACTCTCTTTTCTCTCTCTCTCTCTAGCTGTCGAAGTGTGTGTGTGT
>CM060316.1:81511435-81521435 GCA_030674155.1 Stramonita haemastoma | reverse complement strand
ACAGTGGCTAGTAGGGGTTCCTGAGGGCCAGCCATCAGTGCGACTTGACTTCGCACAAAGGTGTTTGTTTTCCTATCCTTCCAGGAAATTCCAAGCAGTCGCCTGAAGCATTTTGTCTCGAACGTCTGGATCCGCTTGGTGGTTTCAGCGGTCATTGTCCAACTTTCGCAGCTGTAGAGCAAGATGGAGATGACCAGGGATCTGAACAATTTGACTTTTGTTTTGAAGCTGATGTCGCTTCTCCATATCTTGTTCAGTATTGCCATAGCTGATGTTGCCATGACTAGCCTGGTCTTGATCTCTGTGGTGGAGCGTCCATCTTTCGTGAGGGCAGCGCCAAGATATTTGAAAGCGTCTACTTCTTCCAGCTGCTGGCCATTCATGTAGATCTGTGCTGTGGTGTCGTTTGCACTGTTGACCAATACTTTACTCTTTTCCGTGCTGACTTCCATCCCATATGCGCCTGCTCTGTCTACCAGTCTGTTGGTAAGGTCTTGGAGTTCCTTGTTGCTGCATCCCATGAGATCAATATCGTCAGCGAAGCGCAGGTTGTTAATGGGTCGCCCTCCTATTGAGATGGTAGAGTGGAAGTCGTAAAGTGTTTCCCTCATGATGTTCTCCAGGAATAGATTAAAGAGAGTTGGAGAGAGCAAGCAGCCCTGATGGACGCCGACTGTGGTCTTGAAGTAGTCTCCTACTTGGCCGTTAAGGAGAACTGCACTGTTGGAGGTGTTGTACAGTGCTTCTATGATCTGGATGAGACCCTCCTCAATGGCAAACTTCTTGAGGACTTGCCAAAGGCCTGCGTGCCACACTCTGTCAAAGGCCTTCTTGAAGTCAATGGAGTTGTGTAGCAAGTCCCTCTGATGTTGCAGATGCTTCTCCATCAGGATTCGGCAACTGAAAATTTGTTCTACTGTGCTCCTTCCTGCCCTGAACCCAGCTTGTTCTTCTGCCAGGTGCTCTTCCGCCTCCTTTTTGAGTCTGTTCAGTATCACTTTTAACATGATCTTGCTGGTGTGACTAATAAGGCTGATCGTTCTGTAATTCTGGCACTGACGGAGGTTTCCTTTCTTGGGCAGGGGGATAATAAGAGACTGTGTCCATTCTGCTAGCCACTGTTTTGTCGCCCATATCTTCTGACAACAGCAGAGGAGGTACCTGGCCGGTACTTGGCCGCGAGAGAAAGAAACACAAACCCTGGACCTCAAATGACATCCTTGACCTGTGTGACAAGAGAAGATCCTTGAAGAAAACCAAACACTCCACCCCGCAAGATGCAGCACAGTACCGTGAGACCAACAATCTGGTGAGAAAGAAAATGAGAGAGGCAAAAGAGCAATGGATCAATGAACAGTGCGAGAACATCGAGGCAGGCATGACAAAGGGGAACAGCAAACACGCCTATGACACCCTAAAGAAGCTCACAAAGGCGCAGCAAAATAAATCCTCAGTCATCGAGGATTGTTCAGGCAACCTGCTGACTGAAAGCTCAGCAGTTCTGAATACATGGTCACAGTATTGCTCGGACCTGTACAACCACCCCTTACAGCCCGACCACAGCCTGATTGATGAGGACTCAACACCACAGAGGGAACCTTCCCCACTACCAGTGCTGAAGGAAGAAGTGGAGGAAGCTATCCGTAGTTTACCAACTGGAAAGTCACCTGGAGCAGACAACATACCAGCCGAGCTGCTCAAGAATGGAGGGGAACACCTGGTCACTGTCATTACATTTACATCTTTGTGTATATATTAAACATATACAAATATATGTGTTTTATTTATGTAGAATTGTACATGTTGGAGGATAAATGCACAAACGTTCATTCATTCACTCATTTGGTTAACAAGCCACGAACATGTGGTCATGGTGAGTTCTTTTATTTCTTCTTTCTCATCTCCTGCACAGAATCAAACTAAAGGGAAACAACTTTTATCATTAATATGTAAATTATCAATATCATCATTCCAACACCCCCACTTGATATTAATAATTCATTCAGCAACAGAGTGTCAATATCAGACTGATTTCAATTTCAACATTTAAAGTGGTATACACAGTGTTAGATATTTATAGATCACTATTCTTACAGTCTAATATACTACTTGTATCTGAACTGAACAATGTAGGACTACATGTGTTTACTGACCAAAAATCTTCAACTTAAATATCTGGAGTTGGACTTTGTTGGCAGGTTTTGTCATGAGATCAGCCAACATCTCTGTGGTGGGACAGTATTCTGGAAAAACTCTGCCCTTCTGAACTTCTGAATGGATGAAATGATATTTGATATCAATATGTTTGGATCTTTGCCTGTTCACAGGGTTGTTTGCCAAAGCAATTGTGCCTGATTATCCTCAAAGATCAACACAGAGTCATATTGACCTTGTCTGTCAGTGTCAATATCTTTCATCAACTGCCTGAGATACAGGCTCTCTTGCACAGCAGATGCCAGAGCGATGTATTCTGCCTCACAAGAACTCAATGCCATAGTGGGCTGGTTTCTTGATTTCCAGGAAACCAAGGGTCCAGACTTGGTCAGGCTAAAGCAGTAGCCTGATGTGCTGCGTCTGTCATCAACAGATGATGCCCAGTCAGCATCACTGTAGCCAACTAGCATCATTCCATCACTGGACTTGGTGTAGACCAGTTCTTTGTCAATATTACCCTTCAAGTATCTCAGCACCTGCTTTACTGCTACCCAATGAGATTGGAATGGTTTTGACTAATGCTGGGACAGCTTGGAAACAATCCAGCAGATATCAGGTCTAGTGCACATCATTATGTAAATCAAGCTTCCCACAGCTTCCCAGTATTTTCTAGGATCAACAGGGTCATCATCAGTAACAGATTCAAGCTTCTGTTCAGATGGTGTACATCTTAGTTTACAGTCTGTCATTCCAAATTTGCCTAGCACCTTCTTGATGTACCTCTTTTGGTTCATTTTCACATAACCATCTCCCTATTCAAAGTCAGTGCCTAGGTAATATGACAATTTTCCCAAATCCTTCATTTTGAACTTGTCTTTCAAAATTTGCTTGTTTTCAGATAACAGTTCTGAATCATTTTGCACCTACAATCAAATCATCCACCCATACAACAATGACAACTATTTTGTCTCCCTCATATTTTGCGTACACACAATTGTCAGTTGGGCTTTGCACAAAGTTGTTTTCCACCAAGTGGTTGTGAAGCATATTGTTCCAATTTCTTCCAGACTGCTTCAGACCATACAAAGATTTCTTCAGCTTGAAGACAAGCTTTTCACCAGTTTTGGATGGAACTTCAAAACCTTCAGCCTGTTCCATGAAAATCTCACAGTCAATTGGTGCGTTAAGATACGCGCTCTTCACATCCATCTGGTGCAAAACTAGATCGTGTTGTGCTGCAAGCTGCATCACAGCACGAACTGAAATCAAATTTGCTGTTGGCGCAAATGTTTCTGTGTAATCAACACCTTCAACTTGGCTATACCCCTTTGCCACAAATCTAGCTTTGTAGAGGTTTGAACCATCAACTTTTTCTTTCACTGTGTATACCCATTTTCCCCCCACTGCTTTTCTATCCTCTGGCAAGGTGGCCAGAATGAAAGTCTCATTTTCATTCAAAGATTTCATTTCTTCATCCATAGCTTCTTTCAAAGTACAGAATCAGGGGATTTCATTGCATTACTGTATGATTGCGGAAATGTTGTAAGTTTGTAGCAGTAATCAATGTTCATCATTACTTGATCATCATCATCACCATCATCAAATTTGGTTTTGTAATCTGCCAAATGAACTGGAGGCCTTCACTCCCTTGTAGGATATCTTTGTTCAACAGAAGGCTCTTTGTTTTCAGACATGCATTCCGACCCCCTCTGAGCAATTTCTGCTTTCTTCTTGTCTCTAGAACCTTTGGCCCTTGCATCGTCAAAGTCATCAATATCAAAACATTCAGTCTCTACAGACTCATGCACACTCATATTATTTTTTCTAGTCTGTACATATTCAGGCTCACTCTCACTCTTTCTTTCCAAGTTTGACACAAACTTCACAACTCTATGTCTGTGGACTTTGCCAGTTTCTGGGTAGTAAACAAGGTATGCTGGACTATTTCTGTCATATCCAACAAAAATCCCTTTACTACATCTTGCATCAAGCTTTTGTTTGTTTTGCGTGTAAGCATAGCACTGACATCCAAATGTTCTCATGTGAGAAAGGTTTGGCCTTTTGCCAGTGAGACCAAAGTGAGGTGTCTGCTTCAATCGTTCGCTATAACATCTGTTACGAATATACGCAGCGGTCATGACTGCATATGGCCACAGTTCTTTGGGTAACTTTGCTTCAAGGAGGAGACATCTTCCCATCCCAAAAAGAGTCCTCCAATACCTTTCAGCAGTGCCATTTTGATGTGGGGAATAAGGCGCAGACATATCATGCCTTATCTTGTTCTTTCTCAGGAGTGACTTGATTGCCCCAGAGGTAAACTCTGTTCCATTGTCAGACCTGATGCATTTAACCTTACCAAAAGAAGCGGAATCAGCCAAGAACTTTTCTGTAGCGACAACAGTGTCACTTTTGTTCTTTAGAAAGTACACAAAGCAGGCTCCTGAGTTGTCATCAGTAAAAGACAATGCATACTTGAAACCTTCAGTTCTTTCTGGAGTGATGGGACCAGCAAGATCAGTATGAACTAGTTCTTAGGGAACACTAGATTTGACCCTTGGCTTTTGCTTCTATCATTGGTCATTTTACCCTGTAAGCAAACATCACAATCAACAGGCTTCTTAGTCTTACCAACAATTTTCATGCCATCAACCATTCTCTCCACACTCATCACATCATCATAAATGCAATGACCCAGAATCTCATGCCAACCTTTCACATCATTTGCATAACTCACACTGTCATCCATTGGACCAATGTCTAGATCACATGTATGAAAGTAATACAGTTTCCCATACTTTTCAATGTTAAACTTGGTACCATTTTTATACACAAGTTCTGCACTGTCTGGTTTGAAGTGAACATTAGCCCCTCTTTCAGTTGCTGCCTGAACTGAGAAAATGTTCTGTGGAAATGTAGGGACACACAATGCATTTTTCAAACATGCTTTCACACATCTACCACTAGTATCCTTAATCATGAAATGCACTTCTCCTCTTTTTAGTGCAATGTTGTTGCTTTTCTCTCCATTTGCAAGTTCGATTAAATGTTTTTCAGGTTGGAAAGTGTCATCAAATTTTCTGAAACTTCGTTTCATCATTGATGATATGCGTGGTTGCTCCACAATCCACCAGGAATGCGTTTCCTCTCCCCGAAGTCTTGCCATCATGGGTATTTGCTTCAAATGCAAAAATGTCAAAAATGTCCACCATCTTCACAGCATGAATCACCCACTTCATTGACCTTGTGTGAAGATTTCTTGTTGCGTGGACAAGTCTTGTAAGTGTGGTTGGTTTTATGACGGATGCTACACCACAATGTCTTCTTTGGCTTCTTGCAATCCTTGGCGATGTGACCAACCAGTTGACAGTTGTAGCAAATGGGACCTTTTGCTTCTTCACCAGGGTTAGAATGATGATGAGGAGCACGACCCTGCACCGACTTCAAAACTGAATCTTCACTTGTTGATGATCTTGATCGTTCAGTTTCCTCGAAACTACGCAGTTTTGTTTTGAACTCAACAAATGTTTGTTTCTTCTCACTTTGAGTGACAACAGCAACAAAAGACTGAAAACTATCTGGTAAACCTTTCAAGATCATGGCAATCAGTAAACTGTCTGTCACCGTTTCTCCTGCAGTCTTCAAAGCTGCTGCTTTCGTTTCAACCCGTAACACATAATCAGTCACAGTCTCGTCTGAACGTTTGACAAGTGAGGTAAGTTCTGTGTACAAAGAAATCACTCTTGGAGTACTTGGGCTGGCATAATGTGAAAGAAGAATTTTCAGAGCTTGTCTGCCATCATCAGCTGCATCTGGCATTACTAAAGATAAACTCTTGTCATCTAAAAACTGAATCAGCTCGGCAAAGGCTTCAGCATTCTGGTCTTCATCAATCTCCTCATGGTCTGCCGTTAAAATGACATTACGTACTTCTGTAGGCGCATGTAACCGAGAAATTTCACTTCCCATTGTTCGTATTTCCTTTCATCTCCATCGAAAATCAATCTTGAATACCTACTCTGAGAGGCACTGGGCCCATAACCTGTAGAATTGTACATGATGGAGGATAAATGCACAAACGTTCATTCATTCGCTCATTCGGTTAACAAGCCACGAACATGTGGTCATGGTGAGTTCTTTTATTTCTTCTTTCTCATCTCCTGCACAGAATCAAACTAAAGGGAAACAACTCTTATCATTAATATGTAAATTATCAATATCATCATTCCAACAATCTATTTATCTTATTTTATTATTTTTATCGAGTATAATGGAAAAAGCAATCATAATTATGTGTGTGTATGTGTGTGCATATGTGTGTTTGTGTGCGTGTGTTTGACTCGCTGTGCGTGTCTGTGTGTTTGTGTTTCTGTGTATGTGTCTGTGTGTCTGTGTGACTGTGTGTGGAAGTCAAAGTCAAACTTTTATTTTCAGATGGTACATGTGTGTGTGTGTGTGTGTGTGTGTGTGTGTGTTGTGTGTGTGTGTGTGTGTGTGTGTGTGTGTGTGTGTGTGTGTGTGTATGTGCGCGCGCGCGCGCGTGTGTTGTGTATCTGTGTGTATGTGTGTGTGTAAGTGTGTGTGTGTAAGTGTGTGTGTAAGTGTGTGCGTGTGTGTGCGTGTTTGTGTATCTGTGTGTCTGTGCTTGCTTGCTTGCATGCTTACGTGCGTCTGTGCTTGCTTGCTTGCATGCTTACGTGCTTGTGTACGCACGTACGTGCGTGTACACGTGTGAGTGAAAGGGTTGTTATTTGGCGATCGTTTGAAGTCTGAGGAGATGCCAGATGTCCTTCCTGACGATAGATCCTTGTCCGTGTCATCCTCTTTCCAGGGATGGCTTTGATAAGCAAGGATGCACAGTTAGTTCCTGATGGTCAAGAAAAAATCTCTCACAGAAAAAAGAAACGACCACCCCCTTAAAACAAAAAGAAAAGAGGTTAGAAGAAAATGACAACACGAAGAAAGAAAGACCAAAAGAAAGACGGGGAAACAAAAAATAGAAAACGAAACAAAAAGAGCATGCAGAAAGAAAATTAATGCCATCAGAAAAAATAGAACAAGAGACAGAAAGATAAGGAGACAAAAAGAAAAAATCAAGAAGAATCAATAAGACAAAAATCTCACACAGAAACAGCAATAAAAACAACCCGAGAGATGGAAGGGAAAGTAAAGATTTTAATAAAAGAGAAAAAAATAGAAAGAAAAGAAAGAAAGAAAAAAGAAAAGAAGATAAAAAAGGAAGGAAAATGTAATAGAAGTACAGATATGAAAAAAGACCAAAGTATAAAAATCCGGACTCTTTCAACTTTGCGGACTATCAATTTTTCGTGTCGCTGAAAGTAAAAACGTATTTCGTTTTTTCTTCTTTCTGTTTTTCTTTTCCTCTAAAACGCTCATGCTGTCGTGGCTCATGATACATAACATGCACAAACAACATGTTTTAAGCGAAACTCAACTGTCACTGTCTTTTTATTTGTTTCTGCGTTTGCTGCTGTCGTTGTTGCTGTTGTTGCTGTTATTGTGGGTTTGTCTGCATTTCATTCTTTCTGCAGGCTGTTTTATTTCGACCTGTTCAGCTTTTAGTTTCTTTGCAACTTAATATAGAATGATAGGTAACGGGAAGTGTATTGTCACATTGTATGGAAAAGAAACCAGAAACTGTCAGCGCTGAAAAATTCCATTATTACTGCAATCCTGATGACCTCGTTCTCTTTGTCAATTGAGGCTGTAATAATCTCTGTCATTTTGCTGTATAAGATAATATAGCGCCTACACACACACACACACACACACACACACACACACACACACACACACACACACACACACACACACACACACACACACACACACACACACACACACACACACACACATGTGGGCGGAGGGGATAGCCTAGTGGTCAGAACATTGCGTTCGCAATTTGACGACCCGGGTTCGTTTCCCGTTCGAGGGTATTTTTCCCCTGGAGTTAAAATCAGTGCTGACTCCACTCTCCCCAAAAGTCCTTCGGATGAGACTCTAAACCGAGGTCCCGTGTGCGAACGCACGCAGAACATCTTGCACACACGTTAAATCCTGTTCCGCTTTTCGTAAGAGTAGGCCATTGTGTGCCGGTGGGAACATATGACAAGATTTACAAAAGCTGCATACACACGGGGACTGGATATATAAAAAAAGCACATGAGTGCTTATTCTATTATCCTCGATATGAAATAAACAAATAAATAGAAAAAGAACCCAGAGTATAACCTGGTGGTTAGAACTTTGCACTCGCGATCTGATGACCCAGGTTCAAGCCACAACCCAAACGCCCATTAAGAGACTTTTTTCCCTCATGAGTTAAGGTCAGTGCGGACTCCACTCCCCTCAAAGTCCTTCAGATGCGACTATAAACCGAGGTCCTCTCTTCAAATGCCCACGTATGGCATACCTTGTGCACTCATTTTCTGCCTTTCGGAAGAAGATGAAGTCAAAATAAAAGTAAAATCTTTATTTCCAGACAATGTCTGCCAGACAGACAGTCTCTGTCTGTATGTATGTATGTAGGTAGGTATGTAGATATGTAGGTAGGTAGGTAGGTAGGTAGGTAGGTAGGTAGGTAGGTAGGTAGGTATGTAGGTATGTATGTATGTAGGTAGGTAGATAGGTAGGTATGTATGTAGTACGTATACATCAATCGATCGATCAATCTGTCTTTGCATTTGTCTGTTTGTCTATCGATCCAACTATATCTATGTATCAATGTATCTATGTATCTATGTATCTATGTATCTATCTATCAATCTATCTATGTATCTGTGTATCTATCTATGTATCTATCTATCTATCCATCTATCTATGTATCTGTGTATCTATCTATCTATCTATCTATCTATCTATCTATCTATCTATCTATCTATCTATCTATCTATCTATCTGTCTATCTGTCTATCTATCTATGTATCTATGTATCTATATATCTATGTATCTATGTATCTATGCATCTATGTACCTATCTATGTACCTATCTATGTATATATCTATCTATCTATGTATCTATCTATCTATCTAACTACCTACCTACCTACCTACCTACCTACCTACCTACCTACCTACCTACCTACCTACCTGCCTGCCTGCCTGCCTGCCTACCTTTCTACCTCTGTCTGTCTTTCTATCTTTCTTTCTGTCTGTCTGTCTGTCTGTCTGTCTGTGTGTGTCTCCACCTTTTCTACCCCCTACCTCTTAGTTCTCCCTCCTCCCTCTGTGTTATTCTTTTTTAACGCTGTCTTCTTCTTTGTTTCTATCAACTGCCTTTCTTTAGCTCTTAGACTGTTTTGCTTCTAACTAAATCAGTTGTAAGCATGTTTACGGTCTTCCTATAGGTTCCTACACTGTGATTTTTTTTTCAAATGAATGAGCTTTCATCATGTTGATTACTTGGGAGATAAGATGATAGAAAACTGTACAGCTCCGCTGTATTGAAATGGAAGGAGAAAAATGTAAAAGTGTGGGTGCCGGAAACCTCTGTTATCACTGGAATGTTGATGACTTTGTTTTTTTTGTCAGCTAAAGGTGCAATGGTCTCTGATTTCGTGCTAAAAAGGATAATAAGAGTGTTGAGGAGAGAGAGAGAGAGAGAGAGAGGAGAGAGAGAGAGAGAGCAGACAGACAGCAGACAGAGACAGACAGACGCAGAGACAGAAGACAGAGATATAGAGACGAGACAGAAGACAGACAGAGAAAGAGAGAGGGAGAGAGAGACAGACAGAGAGAGAGAAGACAGAGACAGAGACAGAGATAGAGACAAAGATACAGAGAGACAGAGACAGAGAAGAGAAAGGGGGGGGAGAGGAGAAGGAGAAAG
>CM060316.1:81471435-81498935 GCA_030674155.1 Stramonita haemastoma | reverse complement strand
CCTCATGCGCTTGTCCCGCGCCACCACCACCATGACCAGCACGTTGCCCACCAGGGCCAGCAGGATGACGGGCACGTAGAACACCGTCTTCACTACGATCTCCCAGATCGGCTTGCCCACCACCTCCCCCGGGTAGGTCATGTTGGAGGTGTCCGGGATCAGCAGGATCCCTGGATCCTCCTCAGGGAATCCCACTCTCCCCCTGCTCCCCGAAGCCGTGGTGGTCCATGTCTCCTCCTTCTCCGTCCATGCTGGGATTTTTAATCTCTCTCTCTCGTTACTTATTTTTTAAATGTTTACAGAAAATCTCTCTTTGTTGTTTTGGAACTGTGAACAGAAAGTCTCTCTTTGTTGTTTTGGAACTGTGAACAGAAAGTCTCTGTCTGTTGTTTTGCAAATGTGAACAGAAAGTCTCTGTTTGTTGTTTTGCAAATGTAAACAGAAAGTCTGTGTTGTTTCGCAAATGTGAACAGAAAGTCTCTCTTTGTTGTTTTGCAAATCTGAACAGAAAGTCTGTGTTGTTTCGCAAATGTGAACAGAAAGTCTGTGTTGTTTCGCAAATCTGAACAGAAAGTCTCTCTTTGTTGTTTTGCAAATCTGAACAGAAAGTCTGTGTTGTTTCGCAAATGTGAACAGAAAGTCTCCCTAGTTTGTTTTGAAATGTTAACAGAAAGTCTCTTTTGTTTGTTTTCAAATGTAAACAGAAAGTTTCTCTTTGTTGTTTTTAAAAGTTCACAGAAAGTTTTGGTTTTGCTATGTAGTTTATTTAGGTGTTTGTTTGAGCTTTTGTTTTGTTGCACACAAGGTGATTTGTTTTTTTCTGTAATTGTATGCTATCGTGTTTTATATTCAAAACAGCCACAATCACCAGAATAACAAAAACTGTCTAGACAATTAAATGAATCACGACAGTTTTTTAAAAACTTTGTTTATTTGTATCGTCTCTTTTTACTGCACTTTATTTAAATTTGTTTTGGGGTCTTTAAGACATACACTTTTTGTAACATTACACCCACAAAATCAATCCAAGGTGCAGGAAAGGTCAATAGGGCAGAGTTGCAGCATGGTGTTTGTCCAGAAATGAGGCTTCAGACTTGGAGGGGGTTCTGTGAATGGCAGGCGCTCAGCGCTAAATGAGGCCGCATACATGACAGCTGCAGTCAGACGCTGTTCCGTCTTCTTTCCAGGGGGTGATGCTCTCTGTTGCCGGCTGTCTCTTCACTGCCCACATCTTCACGCTAAAAGCCAAAAACCTGAAACAGAAATGTTTACCGGTCAGTTCACTGCACCTTTTACATGATCATAAAGAGACTTTCTCCTATTTGAAAAAAAACAACAACAAGTGTGCTTTTGATGGGCGTGTATGCACGTACACTCTCGTGCAGTCACACACACAGACACAGACACAGCACAGGCACACACACACACACACACACACACACACACACACACACACACACACACACACACACAACACACACACAAACAAACAAACAAACAAACAAACAAACATATAAGCACACACGGATGACAAAAATTCACAAAACTACATACAGATGGGGACTGGATGTAAAAAAGCACACGAGTGCTTTTTCCATCATACTCGAAAAAAAAAAAAAAAACCACACACATATTAATTTTACACACACGCACAATCGCACACACAAACACGCGAGAGAGAGATTTTGATTCGATTTCGATTTATTCTTTTATATCGAGGATAATGGAATAAGCACTCATGTGCTTTTTTACATCCAGTCCCCGTGTGTATGCAGTTTTTGTAAATGCCAGCTGTTCCCACCGGCATACCATGGCCTACTCTTACAAAAAGCGGAACAGGATTTAACATGTGCGCAAGATGTTCTGCATGCGTTTGCACACGGGGCCTCGGTTTAAAGTCTCATCCGAAGGACTTTTAGGGAGAGTGGAGTCAGCACTGATGTTAACTCCAGGAGAAAAATCTCCTCGACCGGACTTGAACCCGGGTCGTCAAATTGCGAGCGCAATGTTCTGAACACTAGGCTATCAAGAGAGAGAGAGAGAGAGAGAGAGAGAGAGAGAGAGAGAAGAGACAGAGACAGAGACAGAGGACAGAGACAGACAGACAGACAGACAGACAGACGACCGAGACAGACAGACAGACAGACAGACAGACAGGCAGGCAGGCAGGCAGGCAGGCAGGCAGGAAGACAGACACACAGACAGACAGGCAGGCAGGCAGGGAGACAGACACACAGACAGAGACAGAGACAGACAGAAAGACAAAGACGAACAGACAGACAGACAGACAGACAGATAGACAGACAGACTGAAACAAAGATACAGAGGCCTGCAATATGTATTTGTCCAAGCATTAACCAATGGAACAGAAATAATAAATGACACTTCATTCTGGCCTGGAGTTAACGCGCCTGGTTATCTTTGCTTTACAGACAAAAGGACAGGTTGATGATAAATCTAGTAACTTCTGCCTTTGTCTTTAAATACAGAAATGTGTGTGTGTGTGTGTTGTGTGTGTGTGTGTGTGTGTGTGTGTGTGTGTGTGTGTGTGTGTGTGTGTGTGTGTGTGTGTGTGTGTGTGTGTGTGTGTGTGTGTGTGATAGGGGGGAGGCGGAAGCAATAGACTGGGATCAAACCGTAAACTTGGTTTGCCGTCAGCAGCTATCTGTTTACTTAGCGCAAGAGAAGAAAGCCAGGACAGACAGAGTATTAGGCAGAGTACTGGAGAGATATCTTACAGG
Organism: Stramonita haemastoma; assembly: GCA_030674155.1. Taxonomy (NCBI): domain Eukaryota; kingdom Metazoa; phylum Mollusca; class Gastropoda; order Neogastropoda; family Muricidae; genus Stramonita; species Stramonita haemastoma. The sequence goes on along the minus strand of CM060316.1, from coordinate 81,496,194 downwards.
TAATCGCAAACATAATGACACCAAGAACAAAAGTGTTAGTGCTTTGCTAAGAGGATGGTCGATACCAAGATGAGTGGCCAGCTAGTCATAGTAAAGAAATTTGCAGTAAAGAGCTCTTGTCATGAATTTTTCAGTACACGTTTCAGCAGTCAAATCTTACTCGATGACATGTTTAATCAATATATCAATCACTCACCCACTCAATCTTCTCTTCTTAATCAATGACTCACTCACTCACTCACTCCCTCCCTTGACTACAATGGTCGTCGTGGGGACACTAGGGACACTTTGGCCGACAATGTTCTCCAGGCTGTTTTGTCTTCAGCATACTGCAGCAACACAGCCATGTCAAGCAGACAGGACAGAAAATTCTATATAAAAATATGCACAACTTTGTTTGCCTGGCAGTCAATTCACTAACTGCATAGCGTGATACGCTGTTCAAACGTAGATTGCATACTAGGTACACTCGTGTGATTTATGCCACCGACCAAAAGAGACCTCTTTCTCCACAAGAGATGAATGACCGTCAGTGCCAAATGTTGTTTATGCATGGGCCTCAGTTAACATGTCATTTGAAAAACGTGCAGAGTAACAGGGAGAATAACTGTTAACTCTAGGAGAAAACAATTTAAGCAAATATCTCAGCCGAGACCCAAACCATGTCCTTCAGAATATCAATTCGACTTTCCAACCAGATAAACCAACACTGACAAATGAGACCAACTCACTCCATCCCAATACAGTGTAACCTACAGTATTTTCTACCATTAGAATATGGACGCTGTTTACCACAATCTGTTTTGCAGTAAACAGTAGTTTTCAAACAGATGGACAACAGTTTGTGCCTGAATTTGATGGATGTGGCAGTCACATCATCTTTCTTTTGGTTGTATTCTTTGTTTATATTGTTCCTCTCTGATGTTTGCCCACTGGAGAGGTTTTGGCCAGAACAGTGTGGCCTCCTCCTGTTGTGTAAGCATCATTGTTCTCCAAGCTAAAGAACAGCAACGCTAATCACTTAATGCCTGGCAAATCAATATGTCCATCTGGTAGCGTGCCTGCAGACATGTTTACGAGCAACACACACACACACACCACACACACACACACACACACACACCCACCGCCGCGCGCGCCGCGCGCGTGCGCACGCACACATAACCTACCTCTCATCTATCTATTCTATTTCTATCTATCTATTTATCTATCTATCTATCTATTTTTGTTAGGGGGGCGGGGGGTTGAGGGACGGAATAAATCGGTGGTCGGGGGAATCCACTCCCCAAACAAAGGTTTAGGAGCGTAATGCCTGGGTGCTACGTAGATGGAAATACTTCGTGCACCTTGTATTCAGTACAGTCCCTCAGTTCACTCGGCTGAAAATGGCTACCTGCCCTTTTAAAGGACAATTAGGGAAGGAAAAAAAAGCGTGGGAGAGGAGATTGGCGCCACCCTCAATATGTGTCCCCTTGAGAAGATGAGATCTGACACCTCGTTCACCAACGACCACGTAGGTTATGGCAACACACACACACACACTCACACTCACACACACACACACACACACACACACCACACACATATATATATATATATATATATATATATATATATATATATATATATATATATATATATATATATATATTATATATATTATATATATATATTATTATATATATTATATGTATATGTATATATAATATATATATTCTAGAGAACTGACGAAAACTAGCCCTATTCTTAGTTTTTTAGACAAAAGTTGTCGTTTTGCGAGCTTTCAAAAATGCAAGCCATGGAATAAGCCTTGAATAAACATACCTCAAATGTAACTCTTTGTCAGGTCATCTACGAAACACCTGAAACCCTCTTCCCCTCTCCTCTTTGTGTAGAGGCCTATTGGTGGTGCCAGACTTCAGCAAAGTTTCGCGCAATTCGTCTCCTGACCAAAAAAATCCCCAGACGTTGCAATAATATGCTAGCCGTTTTTGGATGAAGCAATGAAGAGAGTCAGACTTACATTTCTACTGGTACCTGACGCTTGGTCAGACAAGAGTTTAGCCTGAGTAGAAGACAGGGGGATACACAAGCGCTGACAGATTTACTTTGGGAAGAGACGATACCTTGACTGCCTGCGCGCGCGCGCGTGTGTGTGTGTGTGTGTGTGTATGGGCATGCGCGTGCTCCTTTTAACGATTATCCAACCACCAACCATGTTGCTTATAGCCCTGCCGACCACACAGGCCATATCGGGGCTGACACCTCGTCACATTTTAAAACACGTATTAAAGTTGTGCAAATGTGTACAGTTTAAAACGGGGTATAAAACCAACTCGACTATCCTTGCTTGTATCGACGCCCTGGTCAACCATAAGGGTCATCCCAGGACAGCCACTAAAGAGTGATATTAGACAGATGTGTGTGTGTGTGTGTGTGTTTTTCTTTTATTCTTTTATATCAAGGATAATGGAATAAGCACTCATGTGCTTTTTTACATCCAGTCCCCGTGTGTATGCAGTTTTGTAAATCTCATCTGTTCCCACTGGCACACCATGGCCTACTCTTACAAAAAGCGGAACAGGATTTAACGTGTGCGCAAGATGTTCTGCGTGCGTTCGCACACGGGGCCTCGATTTAAAGTCTCATCCGAAGGACTTTTGGGGAGAGTGGAGTCAGCACTGATGTTAACTCCAGGAGAAAAATCTCCTCGACCGGACTCGAACCCGGGTTGTCAAATTGCCAGCGCAATGTAATGACCACTAGGCTATCCGTCCCCCTAGTGTTAGTTGTCTTAAACAGACGCTTAATGTTTGTTTGTAAGGTTCTTTTCATGAGAGTTTTGAATGAACAGCAATAGGGACACCCCATCCAAAAGATCGGGAAGAGTGTTAAGATGTGCTAGTTAGCAGAAGTTGGTGTGTGTGTGTGTGGTGTGTGTGTGGTGTGGTGTGGGGTGTCTGTGTGCGTGTATGCACGCACACACACGCACACACATGTATATATACATACATATATACATACATACACATACATACATATACATACATATACACTACATACATACATACATACATACATACATACATGGAGAGAGAGAGAGAGAGAGAGAGAGAGAAGAGAGAGGAGAGAGAGAGAGAGAGAGAGAGGAGAGAGAGAGAGAGAGAGAGAGAGAGAGAGAGAGAGAGAAAGTTGGCCGTTTTTAATAGTCACTATTTAACTTTGCTGAATAGTGTCTGGGAATATAATCTCACCTACAATGTATGTCAAAGGTCGTCACTGAAAAACACTTGTATGAACATAAAGAAGGGGAAAAAATCAACCCTTGCCTACATGAGATAGAAACGTGATGGTACACATGCAAAACCCATGAAAATAGAAGAAGTTTTTAAAGACAAAAAGACTACACTCTATAAAGCATTTGTGGCAGAGAAAACATCTTTTTAGCACAGTAAGTACGGGATTTTGGCAGAGACGTGTATATATATATCATGCATGTTATGGTGTGCACGTTTGCACTTATCCACACTATACAATTTTAATTGCATCCCCCACCCCTTTTCCCCTCCTTTACAGAAAGAACGTATTCAGCTTGGTTAGAGTTTAGGATTTGTGGAGGTTAGTTGTCTTCAACAGACGCTTAATGTTTCTTTGCAAGTTGCTTTTCATGAGAGTTTTGAATGAACAGCAATAGGGACACCCCATCCAAAAGATTGGGAAGAGTGTTAAGATGTGCTAGTTAGCAGAAATCGTGTCTGTTTGTATACACGTAACTCCGCGGTGTGGGTATGGCTTTCTTGGCGTTCTCTTTTGTCGGGAGTTGGCCAGGGCGGTGTCAGAGGCCAAAGCAACGTCAAAGAAACACCGAGTCCGGCGTTTAGGGCTGTTGCGCACCTGTGGTTCCATTTTTCTGTGTATTAGAGTTAGTACTCGCGAATGTTATTGTTACATAACTGCTCAAACAGAATGCAATGTTGAAAGGTGATACAGAGATTGTTTTTACACATTTCGCTTGGATCTTTGACACCAGGAACTGTTGGTCTTTGGTGACGGTTAATAAGGGTTTTTTTGGCTTGCTTGCTGTTTTCATCTTTGTTCAATCATGTCTTGGGTGGAATCACAAACTGGTCTTTGGTAATAGCTGTTATTCATTAGCTGTAACCTTTTTCAAAAAGTGAAAGAACTAAAAATGCGCAAGGCACAACGACTTCATGCATCGAAGAGTGTTAGAGATTCTGAGTAGTCAAGGTCAACTGTCTTAATGACCAAAATTGGTAATGTGAAGGGAATAGTTTACATGCTTGTTTATCCCTTTTCCCCTCCACACACACAAGAGATTACGAATGCGAGCAGTTCCGTATCTCAAATAAGAAAAGTTCGTGCAGGTTAGAAGCAAGCATTTAAAACGAAAAGAATAGTATCCATAATATAAGAATTAAAGTATAAAAGAGAATAAGCATACGCACCATGCGCTAAACTCTACAGCTTATCAGGTGGGCGGGAAAATAGTATTCGTTGGTTGGTTTATTTGTAGCCTTTCCGAAAAAGCAGATGTAATGACTCATTCTCATATCACTCACGTTCACTTGCTGAAAGGCGAGGGAACCCCATGGTGCGTGACTTACGACGTGCGGGTAACCATCAGGCATCTGCTCCTGGAGTGTCGGGATGTTCAGGATATTAGGCACAAGCATTTTACCGCAGACTCCCTAAAGGTCCTCTTTCGGGATGTTCCACGGACACCATTTTTAACTTCCTAACTTCCATTTTTAACAGGCTTTTTCCGTCTGATAGGAGTGAAAGTGGTATGGTTGCTCTGGAGAACAAGGTTGTTTTAAGGAGTCTGGTTTTGGTTTTATCTCATTTTATGTGTGATCCATGTGGGTCTTCCCACGACGCGGTGGCCGTCCTGGGCTGACCCTTATGGTTGACCAGGGCGTCGATACAAGCAAGGACAGTCGAGTTGGTTTTATATCTCGTTTTAACAGTAAATAGTCGCACACTTTTAATACGACTTTTAAATGTAACGAGGTCATAGCCCCGATATGGCCTGTGCGGTCGGCGGGTCTCTAAGCAACATCATTGGATTGGAGATGTAATGACTTTAATTAACCTTGATAAAACGGATTTATCAGTTGTAATGTTACAATATGATAATGAAAAGGCTAAAAACGTTTTTCAATAAAAGAAGAAGAAAGTGTTTTTGAGCATGGTAATGCCGATGGCATATCCAGAAAACAGTTTGTACCTTTAACACGGTACATTGTAAAACACTCTGGTCTTTGGGGGTCAGCGAATTTGAAAAGAGGAGAACAATAGATCTCACCAAATAGGCAGCGAGAACCAGTGACAGTTCACGCACACAGACTACAGGACCAGTCAACATCCAGGGCAGAAGCAATGGTCACTTTCCATGTCAAACACTCATTCCTTAGCGCGGGTGAGGGACTTTCCCCTCCAGCCGGCCGTCACTCAAGTCCCCAGTCAATTAGCAAAGATCACGGCCTCTAGATCCCCGTCAGTGGAGAGAGGCGGCAAAAAGGCCCCAGTAAATCAGAACGTTCTATCCCTATGCATATAAACAATGCATCTGCTGTACTTTCTTCATTCATCACGTACACCCAGTTTATTATTTTAAGTATCTATGGGATTTACTAAGCCTGGACAAGAAAGTGCAATGCACTTTTGCTAGACTTGTGGTCTGGATTTATTGTGTATAAAAAGCCATAACCGATGTATTGTATGAGCTGCTTCAAAAGTTGTTCATATATAATGTCCATAAGGACGAGGCTGTGATTACCCATTTACAATGCTTATTGGAGATAGCCGACAACCGCTCTATACACTGTAATTAACAGACTCTCTCTCTCTCTCTCTCTCTCTCTCTCTCTCTCTCTCTCTCTCTCTCTCTCTCTCTCTCTCTCTCTCTCTGGACGGATAGCCTAGTGTTCAGAACATTGCGCTCGCAATTTGACGACCCGGGTTCAAATCCGGTCGAGGAGATTTTTCTCCTGGAGTTAACATCAGTGCTGACTTCACTCTCCCCAAAAGTCCTTCGGATGAGACTTTAAACCGAGACCCCGTGTGCGAACGCACGCAGAACATCTTGCGCACATGTTAAATCCTGTTCCGCTTTTTGTAAGAGTAGGCGTTGGTGTGCCGGTGGGAACAGATGAGATTTACAAAACTGCATACACACGGGGACTGGATGTAAAAAAGCACAAGAGTGCTTATTCCATTATCCTCGATATAAAAGAATAAATCAAATCAAATTTAATCAAATTAAATCTCTCTCTCTCTCTCTCTCTCTCTCTCTCTCTCTCTCTCTCTCTCTCTCTCTCTCTCTCTCTCTCTCTCTCTCTCTCTTTTGTTGTGTGTGTGTGTGTGTGTGTGTGTGTGTGTGTGTGTGTGTGTGTGTGTGTGTGTGTGTGTGTGTGTGTGTGTGTGTGTGCGTGAGCACGGCGCGCATGTGTGTGTGTGCTGCTGTTCGATTCCCGTACTAGGGGATTTTTCCCCTGGAGTTAACATCAGTGCTGACTCCACTCTCCCCCAAAGTCCCTTGGATGAGACTATGAACTGAGGCCCGGGTGCAAACGCGCGCAGATTATCTTGCACACACGTTAAATCCTGTTCCGCTTATCGTAAGAGTAGGCCATTGTGTGCCGGTGGGAACAGATGACAAGATTTACAAAACTGCATACACACGGGGACTGGATGTAAAAATACCCCACACAAGTGCTTATTCCATAATCCTCGATATAAAAGAATAAATAAATAAATAACACACACACACACACACACACACAACACACACACACACACACACACACACATATGTATATATAGATATTCTAGTTTCACCATTTGGTAATATGGCCTAGCAATATTATGAATTGTTGCATGTAAAATTACCCAAACGAATGAACCAAATAAAAAACCTTTTTAAAGTCATTGAAACAAGTTCCTTTGTCTTGTTCTTTTCTAATCAGCAGAGTGGCAGAGCAGTTAAAACTTACTAGAGCTTTTGCTTTGATAATTCCCTCGTGGTTATTTATATCCGATTCTATATGCAAAGTCTGTGACAAAAAACATTTCTTTAATAAACATCTCCAAAGACAAAACAAAACATTTAAAAACGTTCATATTTCAAAAATAGCTTACAATTATTTTTAAAGCATTTCCAACATCATAAAATAGGAAGGAACCAAAAATAAACGAAAATGTAATAAAGACGTTTGCCAATGTATTTGAACTCTTCTGGTAAATATAAATGTCACATGTAAATGCGTCTTACTTGAGAAGCTTAACACAACAACACTTTTCACAGGCAAGTTTACGTGTTTGAACATTATCATTTGGCCCAGTTCCACCACAGGTTTCAAACGACAGGTGTTAAAATGCTGCAAACTTGGTCATGCGGGGCCTTACCTTTCCACAGGAGTGCCTTTGGGGGAGGAAAAATGATTCTGCAGGTGTTGTACACATGGAAAGAGTGTAAGAAATGAATTGGATTTGCATGGAGCACAGGCTATGAAAGAAAGAAGTACACGAGAAGAAAGTTGAAGGGATAAAGCGATGATCCACGCTGGTGGCACAGCTGAAGCAGAAGGCTGGGAAGGTAATGGGCGAGGGAGGAGTGTGGGCACAGCTGACATGAGGCAGTTTAGTTCACTTTAGCTTTCCGTCTGGTTTACTGTCCCGCCAAGCACGGGGCTGGCATTGAAGCTATCCCTTTGTTGACAATGTAAACCTAAAGCCTGGAGATGAGTAACTGTTAGTAGCGTTTGAGACACACCAGCACTAGATGTATGTAGGTTTAACTGACTTCTGTTTATACTTAAGTGCTGCACTGCCTCAGGGCGAAGACTTCAGTACCATTACCTCACACAACTGATTTTGATAGAGATACTCATGTCATATGGCTGGTAACACTGGTCCATTTTTGACTGGTTAACGGTTGACATATTTTAAAAGGAAACCATGTTACTAAATATGATACTGCCATAAAAAAGATGTTTGCTGAATCATCTTCCCAGCTCCAGTACCCATCAATAAATCATGAAAGAGGAAAATGCCTGGGATTCACTTAATTTATCTTTTTTTAATTTCCATTTCATTTATAATTTTATTCCATTCCAATAACTCTGTTAATCACGTTGGGAAAGTTTTAAAGCCTGACGGTATGCACATCAGTTCAGCCGAATCGAACAGGAGCATTTGCAGGCACACAAACACCAAGGTTTCCCCTCATTGATGCACATCACGCAAACAGCTGTCCCCTAACAAACGCCCAGGAAGAACAGGAGGTTGTGAACTTCCGCTAGAATGACTACATTCGTTGGCTACGTTATGGACAGAACATGCCTAGACTTCCGTAGCGTTACTCTCTTACCAAACACTCGATCTATTTTTCGCTTGCCGTCCTACCAGAAGATGTGTAGAGATGATAGAAGGTCAGAGAAGGCTGCCAAAAGCAGTCAGTGCAACAACACCATCAGTTGATGATAGCAGAGCCAAACAAGCTAAGACCCCAAGGTCAGTGGACAGGGGAATGTAATCCCCGGGGCACATTTGTTTGAGGAAGACGCAGTGGCTCATAGGGAAGCTTGATGGACACTGAGATTAGCTGTGCTCAACGCTTACTGCAGGCACAGCCAGGCTAGATTAGCGCCTGCTTAGCTGCGTGCATGCTTCCAAAGGATCCCCACTGTGGACTTGCCCATGGATGTTTGTTACTTTTTTTTAACGCAAACTCTAAACTGGATTTCTGGTATTCTCAACTTTTTGCTTTTTTGTTTTCTACTTTGCGTAGGGTAAACATATTGATGAGGACTCTAGAGTTAAGTGTATCTGTGTGTCTCAAGATTAGGGAAAATGTGTGCAAGTCATTGTAAGGACCGCTAGTTTGGTGTCAGCACCGGGTAGTGCCGAATATGACTGCGCACAAATCTATTGGTAAAGAAAGAGAACATGCATAAAACACATACGCCCCATTCTGTACCCTACTCCCCCCCCCACCCCACCCCCTACTTACTTCCTCAGTCATTCATACACATAGTGCATGAATACATAGCTAAACTCTTTAAAAACTATTAAATAAATTGTATTGATCTTGTCAATGCTTGCACCATGAAGCTAAAAAGCTATGTCCAATTCCATATTTGAGGCTTATATACACATCAAGTAAATGAAAATAAAACTAAACCACGTTGGTATCACATATCACAACGCACACACTTTTCACCATGTCAAGGGGCGTTTTTGAAGAAGACATAATAATATAAAGATGCACTAAAAGCAGCAAACACCAAGGGAGACCATTTGGAAGGGGAGCAACCATGGTCTGTGACAGCGTGCTGTGTGGAAGCAGCGGCCATACAGCGGCCATGCAATGATGGCTTCTCATGTCAAACGATCATTGGTTCGCAGGCCAAGTCTTGTCCCTGTAGCTCTTGTCTTCATTTGTCACGAAGAGTCCCAATTCAATTAACCAAGATCACAGTATTCGGACTCTCACTGAAAGGAAGGGCACCAACAAAAACTCCGTCTATGAATCATAGCTGCATTATTCCTGTGCGTGTGTGCGGAATAATATCACTGCCGACTCGAGTCATCATCAAAACTTGTTTTATGAAGACTAGTGACTCATCAAATCAGCTGACCCTGGAAAAGAACGCACCTTCTACTTTTGATGGTACCGGTGTCCGCGTTCCTTACTTTATAATGCACGCACACAGTCCACCATGCCACCATTCCGTAGTGACGCGGACTTGGTGAGATACGTCATGGCAGCAGACGAAGGGTCTGGGTGGATTCATAGCAGGCATTTACTGGCTGTGCTGACAGCCCGGCTCTATACATCGTAGTTAGCAGGCTGCCAGAAGCCACTGAGACGAAGCTGGATCTGCTGAGGAAAGCTGAGGATAAAGAATGGCCATGCCAGAAGCAGGGCTTAAGCAGCACATATCAACAGCCACAGAATGATGAAGGATTCATTTAGCACTTTTTAAGGTTTTGTCTTTGAAAAATCTTGTCATCTTTACACGGAATTTTTCGTCTTTACCACTGGCTTTTGTGAGAGCACACTACTTCTTTTTCTCATTTTTGATGATGCTTTTGTGTGTAAATTTAACTGCAGGTCCGTTTTCTTTTTAAAAATATGCTGGTTGAAATAGAAATAGTTTTTGTTTGTTGTTGGAAAAAACTATGGACATTCACCATCAATAACTACACAACAAACGTATTTCTTGCAAAAGAAAGTCGTGAGTACAAATGCCTCATGGAGTGAGACAGAATTTTTTTTTAAAAGCATGCTCACAAATTGTTTATAGGGTTTCTACCATATGTCTGCACGTTACGTTTGTTTCTATAGTAATGACAGAAAGCCAGAAGATCAACAACACCTCCATTATTAAGGGTAAATGGTGTTAATGTTAAGAACATTAGATGCCGCAAACACATAACAGTTCTTGAGTTTCTTTAGATAATTTTTAAATCACCAGCAGGCTTTCTGTGACACATGCTATACACATTATGTGACCACGTGTTTGTTCCTGAGCCTCTGATATCATAGTTGCAATAATACTTTAGGCTAATTTTCTGTCCTCGTCCTCCAATAAGAGTCTGGCAAGCAGATAGGGCTGGAGGAAAATGTAGTCACTGACCATCCAGTGGTTTTCTTCTTCCCTTTGTAATTTTCAACTAAACTGTAATAAGACTGTAATTGTATAGTTGCAAAAAATATTATTATATGGTTCCACTATTTTTGCGTGCCTTATTTCAAACATTTATCTTGTATATATGAAAAAAAGAAACCAATCTCTTCAAAAGCTGTAATACAAATCATGTAAGTTTTGTCTTTTTTTTTATTTTTATTGATTAATCGATTATTTCCAATCCTCAGCTACAGCTCCAAGGTTCATCAATGATAACAAAGTGTCTATAACTGTTTTTACTCACCATTATAGTAGCCGCATTCCGACTTCGGGGGTATAGTTTTATTCAATTAACGCACTTGTCTTTGGCAACAAAGAAAAATGTGTACTTTCATTTAATCATCTAATCTGTTATTTCGAGGGTAATAGAGTAAGCACTCGTGTGCTTTTTTACAGCCAGTCCTCGTGTGCATTCGGTTTTGTAAATGTTGTCATCTCTTCCCACCGGGACACAATGGCTTACTCTTCCGAAAAGCGGAACATGTTTTTACGTGTGCAGGAGATGTTATACGTGCGTTGGCACATAGGGCCTCGGTTTGTAGTCTCAGCTAAAGAACTTGGAGGAGGGGGCGGGGAGGGGGGGGGGGGTCATCACTGACATTAACTCCATTTTCAGTCAGAAAGGATGTCTGTAGTCTGTGTCAAAAGGAAATAGAAAATACACTCCCCTTATTTATTGAGCTCTGCTCTCAAATTGGGTGAATATTCTAATCCAAAAACCAATATCAAACCACATTCATTCATTGATGGTAATGTCAGCATATGAGCTAATAAACACTGTCCGTCCATCTGTGTGTGTGTGTGTGTGTGTGTGTGTGTGTGTGTGTGTGTGTGTGTGTGTGTGTGTGTTGTGTCTGTCTGTCTGTCTGTCTGTCTGTCTGTCTGTCTGTCTGTCTGTCTGTCTCTGTCTCTCTCATTCCTTGACTCACCGTCAGTTCCAAGCTCCCATCTGTGTGTGTGTGTGTGTCTCTCTCTCTCTCTTTCTCCTCCCTCCCCTCTCTCTCTCTCTCCCTCTCCCCAGCTCTCTTTAAATATCTCTCTTACTAACTCAAATGCATGCGCGCGCACGCTTGCACAAACACACACACACATACACGCACCCCCCCCCACACACACACCCAACCCCGCCCCCACATATATATATATATATATATATATATATATATATATATATATATATATATATATATATATATATATATATATATATATATTAGGCACCCATCAGTCTCGGAAGACTATGGAGTAAGCTTGGGTAAGTACGTATGAAGGGCAAGCTGTTACCCATGCAACAGACGTCCCCTCTCCACGCCACTGGAATGACCCATTGGAAAGGCAACGACCGATACGAAAGGTTCCAGTACAGTCGCAGGAGCAACCAGAACGTTGCCATATACAGCCCCCAGCAGCCCTGGGACTCCAACTCCCCGATATTTCCTCGGGGATGGTATCTAAACACGACACCTGTGTGCATGCTGGTTTTTTTATATATAATTTTGTTATCTGCTCCTACCGGCACACGATGGCCTGCTCTTCCGAAAGGCCGAACGGGACTTTAACGTGTGCACAAGATGTTCTGCGTGCGTTTGCACACGGGGCCTCGGTTTATAGTCTCAACCGAATGACTTTGACATTCAGTTCGATTTTTTCGTCAAACTGGGAAGAAAGGGCGAGGCTGGGTACGAACCCAGAAACTCATGGTTTACATATTGGCAGGCGAACGTCTTAACCATCCTGCCACCTTCCTTCATATATATATATATATATATATATATATATATATATATATATATATATATATATATATATATATATATATATATATATATATATATATATAAGATAAAGAGAGAGAGAGAGAGAGAGAGAGAGAGAGAGAGAGAGAGAGAGAGAGAGAGAGAGAGAGAGAGAGAGGAGAGAGAGAGAGAGAGAGAGAGAGAGAGCGCATAATGACAATCCTTTTCGCTTGATTGAATTAACATCCCGTGCTAAAATACGGGTGCAAACGCCTTTGGATATTGGAGGCCCATTATCAATATTTCCTCCTCTTTTTCCCTCAAGCGTTGGCCCTTGCCTCCTTTCCCATCATCTCAAAGCCAAGGAAGCACCAGCTTCCAAAACATCCCACTCAAATCAGCAGCACACAGGTCAAAATGTTTACAGGCTCTACCTCACCTGTCTCACCTTCCGGCATCACAAGAGTTCGGCGTAAGCCACCGCACCCAATGACACCGATAGGATCATCCTCCTCCATTTGCTCCGGTCTTCGCTGGCCCTGCTACTTCATGGATTTTCATGCCACGTGATTAGGTGATGTTACCATTGAGAAAGGCTGATGGTGTGTCTTATTTTCTGTTCCCCACGGTCTTGCCTTGAAAGACAGTCTTCATGAGGTGCTTTGATTCTCTTTTCTTTTTAGGTTAAGGTTATACCTACAATCTTCAAATAATAAAAGCGTTATAGTATACTTAGAACTTAGAACAGTTTAAGATCATAATATTTATATAAAAAAAGCAATAAAAGCATGAGGACGGCTTTCTCATTTTGCTTTGATGTGAAATAAACTGAAGTGTTTTCGGTCCCTTGACTGATTAAAATGAAAACGGAATTTGGATTTTACAAGTACTTTGGCCTATGTTCCTAAGTGTTTTAGACCATTCTGGAAACAGAAATACAAACTATATAATGAATGAATAAAAACGCTTACAGCTGGTGTGCGGGCTGCTCGATACGTGTTTCAAGTACAAACGAATCAAATTACAGGCTTTCTCCATGTCAATGCCCATGTATAAATCTCTTCAAACTAACAGGATCCTGCTCCACACAGTATGAACACTGCAAGAATGCCGAGTCACAAGGTGATACCGTCTCCTTCTTCTATACCCATAATATGCTCTCAAAAAATAAAACACTGACTTTTGAACGCTTTGGATCAAGAACTGCAACATGACAAACGATCCGAAACAAAGAATCACGAACAATAAAATAAAAAACATCATTGAACCAATGCAGTCCTATCTTGTAAACATGGTATGGAGGGCAGAGGCAAGCAATACTATTCGACAGGAAGTTTTACAAAGCTTGAATTTCAACTCTGGTCAGTGCCTGCTGCAGGTAAGACCCCAGTGCCTAGCTAGTGGCCAGGCACTGAAGGCAGACACTGTGAAGACACCTACGGCAGCTCTGCCCAGTTTTAGATACTATAGTCATCTATATCGTTCATAATAACTAACACCATGTCTTTACAAAAAACAGAGAGAGAGAGAGAGAGAGAGAGAGAGAGAGAGAGAGAGAGAGAGAGAGAGAGAGAGAGAGAGAGAGAGAGAGAGAGAGAGAGAGAGAGACTGAACACTGAACTGATTTAATGTACATTGGCCATGGACCACAATACATTTCTTGGGCTTGGGATGGAACAAAAGGTTCATTCTATCATAGGCAAGGCAGATGCACAAAAGGTATAGATTCCTGCTGACCAAAGAAGAAAAACACACATCATTTAAAATCATGATTATGCACCTAGCATCAAACATAATCAAATCACAAAAACATAATGTCTAGGGAAAATTGTGGAAATCATGCATAACGATTACGTAACGAATCATAAAAGTTTTCAATATACATCTTGAATTAGTATTTTCTTTCTTTTATTGATAGAATGAAAAATATATAGAGACAAACTGTGCCTGTACTCATCATTTGTTCCGCTGAACAGATCGTGTAATGGTACGTGATACATTCACTTAAGAATTTTTCTCTCAATCCAGCATATATGTAACATTCCCATAAAAAGTGGGCTTCATTTTCAACTTTCATTTTACAAAAGGGACACATTTTTTCTTGATTATTCTCACTATATCTATATACATTATTATTAAGGGGTAGAACGTTGAATCTGGCTTGTGTAATTGCTACTCGAAAGCAGTAGACATCAATAGAGTTTATATACTCCTCTTTTACAAAAATACTTTTAATGATCTGTAATTGTCATATCTCTCTTTATCTCTTATAGTCCCCTCCCATTCTTGAATGAACATATCTATTAATCTTTGTAAGAAAGAAAGAAAGAAAGAAAAGAAAGAAAAGAAAAGTAAGAAAAGTTTTACATCCCCAACACCTTGTTGCATCCAAACAATGTTAAAACCTGTTTCACACAAAATTTCTCTTATCTTGGAAATCCAGCAGTATTTACCATTTTTGTCTAACTCTAACAGCATGCAGTAAGCATTATATGGTATTCTAGTTTGATCCGTTTGCAATAGTTTCAACCAGTATCTAATGGTTCTTGTACATGAGTTGACATAAAGTGGATATCTACCTAAATCTCCATATACCATCTTATTGGGTGTTCTTACAGGTACTCCTAAAAATCTTTTACATGCCATCAAATGAATTTTTTCAATATGTTGTAGTCTGTTTGTGCCCCATATTTCTGATGAATACGATAAAATTGGTTGAATCTTAGTATAAAAAATCTTGAAAAAAGTACTAGCGTTCATCTCTTTATACCTGTGAAATACTTTGTTTAATGAACCACTGCTTTCCTTCCCTTCGTAACTAAATGCTCTGTACCTAATTTACAGCTAACCTTTGTTGTAAAACTGAACCCTAAATAGCAATACTGATTTACAGCTTCTAACCTAATACCATTGTAATACCATTGTTCCTGTTTAGACAGGTATCCCCCTTTCCTAAAGACTATCACCTTAGTTTTATTAATGTTAACACTTAACTGTAAATCATTACAGCAATCTTTCAAAATGTTTAATTGATGCTGCAAACCTCCTGGGATTGTTGAAAATAGTGCAACATCATCTGCAAAACAACAGAATGAAAATATCCATAATATTAGGTAACAACTGAACTCCGTATTTTCCTTTTTCATTCGCAGCATTAGCTAGCTAGTTAATAAATACTGTAAACAACGTTGGGCTCAGAACACAACCTTGCCTAACTCCTACTAGACATTCAAAAAAATCTGACAATTGGCTATTCTTTCGTATACAAGATAATAAAGAGCTATACATGGCTGATAGTGAAGCAAGGAAATTTCCCTTTATCCCCTGGCATTTTATACAGTTCAAAAGTTTATCATGTTTAACGGAGTCAAAGGCTTTTTTAGAAGTCAACAAAACCAATATACAGTTTTTGACCTTTCTTGGACATACACTTTTGGACAATTGAAAATAAATTGAAAATCTGGTCTACTGTAGAATATCTCTTCCTAAAACCTGCTTGGTTTTCACAGATCAAGTGATTATTTTCTAGCTATGAATACAATCTTGTGTTTCGTATGGAAGTATAGTATTTGGATAAAATACTCAGTAATGATACTCCTCTGTAATTGTCTACTAACTCTGGATCCCCTTTTTTATAAATTGGAATAATAATGGCTTTAGACCACATCTGTGGATATATACCATTATTGAAGATAGTATTAAAAAGCTTGAATATGAACTGTTTAGCTTCTTTAGTTCCATTTTTTAGTATTTCTGCAGTAATTTTATTAATCTCATATGCCTTACCAGATTTTAGTTTATGTATAGCTGTATTTATTTCTTCTTTTGTAATCTCTCTGTTTAATTCATGTTCATTTCCTTCTAACAAATCTACTTCTGTACAATTACAATTATTAAATATAGCTTCATTGCTTTGGAATACCTCTTTGAAATAATTAACCCACTCAGTAGAATTTATATTGTTGGTAACTCTATCTCTGTTAGCACATCCCATACTTCGAAGCTCTTTCCAGAACAGTGCTGAATTTGAACTATTGTTTGCTAGAGACTCTACCTTTTGTTTTCTGAATGTTTGGCGCTTGGCCTTTAATAACTGTCTATACTTTTTCTGTGCTGTGACATAAATTTGTCTATCATTTTCATCTTTCGTTTTTCTAAATAAATTCAAGGCTCTTCTTGTCTCTTTTTCAACCTGATGACATTCATCATCGAACAATTTTGACTGTTTATTCTGAAATTTATGACGTCTAGTAAGCATACAACTACTAGCCTCATTCAGACACTGTGTAAATAATTCCAGAGCATCATCTATGTCATTTTCAAGTAGATTTAAAGCACTAATAATTTTATTCTGCATAATGTGGCTATCAAGAATTTCAATAAATTCTTCTTTCTTATCATCTTTCCAAACTATTTTTTCTATAACACTCTGTTCCCCTTTGTCTGCTTGTTCAACACTTTGGTTGGTAACATCAGTTTTCAAATTAATCCTCATAAAAACAGGCAGATGATCTGACTCTGTAGTACTTTTTATATCTACAGCTACAATATTAACACATGCATACCATTCACAAGACACGATAAAATAGTCAACAGTGCTGGCTCCTGAGGATGAAATATATGTAAACCCATCATCAAAGTCATGTTGACACAAACCATTCAAAATCAAAAAGTCAAACATATTGCATATTTCGAGCAGCTGATTGCCAAAGACATTTGTTTGTTTATCTTGAAAAAAATCACTTGTGACATACACTGTTTTCAACTCCCCATCAAAATCATCATCTGAAAGAGAATTGTTCACACATGCTGTTCTTGCATTCAAGTCACCTGTTAATAGAACATAAAAATCATCATTTGATTCTTGCAAGTCCAATATGCACTGCTCTAGCATTTCCATACCATAACCATTTTGGTAATGTTTCCAAAACATAGAATCATATGGAGGTATATAAGTGCAAATTAGCAGAACATTTTTATTAGTTTGTAGCAGGTCCTTTTGAATGTTAAGCACAACTATATTATCATATTTTACATCAACCCTATCAACATAGCAGGCATACTTCTTTCTCACCATAACAATCACTCCAGAATATCAGCCTTGATGGGACAATTTCTTGGCCTTTGATGTAAATACAATAAAATCACTGAAAAGTGGTGATTCAAAATCAAAACTAATAAACGTTTCTGTTAAACATACAAAATCGTGTATCACAAGAAAGTTAACAAAATCATTATTTTCTAACTTTTGTAATAAGCCATTAACATTATAATTTAGGAAATCAATATGGTGTTTATGTGCACTATTTACATATAGTTGTTGCCGCTTCTCTTTAGGTTCATCAATTGAGCCACAAAGTTGGCTTTTATTATCTTTATAAGTAGATGGTCTTCTTGTGGCCCGGCCAATGTCCTATTTCTTGGAGACAGAGGCTCCAGAATTAGCAGGCTTCCTTTTATCACGTGAGGCCACTCCACTCTCATGGGGATGTTCCCCCACTGAAACTCTCCTGAGAGAGTCCAGGATGCTGGACTGGCTCACTGACCTACATGATTCTGCATGCATGCTCTGAGCTTCTTGTTTGTGAGAGGCAGCATGCCTGGTAGGCATTTGGTAGGCAGTGTCATTTGGTCTGTCAAGGTCTACATCAGTAGGTTTTTGTGCCTCATTAACCGTTGTTATGTCTTTGTCAGAGTCTGTAATGTTAAGTCCATGATCGTGACTGTCAAAACCATGTTGGTGAAATGCATCCATGTCACTCATCAGTATTTCTTCAGTCTTGCTGTCTGTGGTCTTGTCATCACCTCTCTGTTCTTCATCCCTGGGAACGGTAGACAAACTTCTGTCGTTTTTTTTCAATTTCTTTCTCATTTTCATCCCTTTCACGCCTTTCTGCATTTTCCTTTGAGTAATTATGACTGTTACAACACTCTCCAGTAGCCTCACACACTGTGTGTATGTCAGTTTCTTGCATATTCCTGCTTTGATCTTGACACCTTACTAACCCACAATGAGAGTTGCGTCTTAGCCTGTCACGATTTGCTGTGGTCCCATTGTAGCTCTGGTTTTTGAAAAACACAAACCGCTTGTGCTCAGGTGCTGGAAAGTTAGTTTTCTCGTCCCTGTATGCTTGAGGGGCTGGAACACCTGGTCTTTGGTCAGAGTCCTCATGAAAATTTCTTTGCAGATTCCTGGCATGAACAGAGTCTCTGGGATAGGACGTATTTCTATAACCTGCATTGCTCCTGGAGACAGTGTTCCCATGTTTCTCTTGAATGGCTCCACCAGAATAGAAATGCCACTGTCATCTGATGGTTGGTGGAGTAACTTCAAATTCATCATCCTCTGGTTGAAATGAAGGTGACCTGGAAACTTTGTCTGGTTGGCTCCTGCTAGAGTTTCCAGTTGACTGTTTGTTGAACCAGCCTCTGTCGTGACCTCTCTGTCTGTTGTGTGGGAGATGAGGCCAGTCCTCTGTTTCCTGAGTTGGCCTTGCTATAATCTGTTTCTCCACAGGAATCCTTGGTCTTTGCTCTTGTTTGTCCTTGACCTGTAGTCTTCCATTGTAGAAGTAGGCGATTTTGCCCTGGCTGCGATAGAAGTCAATCAGCTCCTTTTGCCGGGAGGTAAGGTCAGGAGCAACACTAATGCCCCTTTTTCTCAGGTCATCTCTCAGATATGAATCTCCCAGCACAGCCATTTTGTCCAACATCCTGCTGAACTGCACCAGGATTGGTCGAGGTTCACTTCTTTGTTGCCGTGGTTTCTCCAGTTGGAATGCTTTGACAATGTCGTCTTGATGCCAGTAAGTTGCTGGGTTGTAAGAGTTCAGAAGGTCTACAACCATTTGCGTTGTAGAAGCCCTGTCCTCATATTGATGTTCTTCTATGTTAAAGAACACTACATTGCACACTTTTGCATCTTGTTCAATTATTTGCACATTTCTTTCCAGCTTGTCCAGTCTGTCCAGTATAATGTCCTCTATGTTCTCTCTGTTTTCTTCAACCACTTCTTTTAACTCACTCATGTGAGTTTAATGTGTGATATGCTACTGTCTAATATTTTGAATTTCTCTTCAATTGTTTTAATACTGGCAGCATGATGTTGCATCTCTTGCTGTATATGAGCAAAACGCCAGTCTATAAACTGTAGCATGTTTAATTGAGGGTGAGAAAAACTTTCTTGTGACATCTTGCAGGTGCCTGTGTTTGTTTGGTAAACAATACCAATGTCAGTGTCACAATATTGCACGAGATGATCAGCTCTAAAACACAGTGGGGAGCACAAAGTTCGAAATAGGGCAGAATGTTTGGAATCCCGCGTGAACGTCTGTGTGTGTGAATGCAAGGTGCAAAATTTTAAAAATACACGCATGTGCAGCCCACACATGAATGGCCCAGGTCAGCCACGCACAATGAGTTCTGTTTACTTTTTTTTTAATTGTTTATACTGTTTATCAAGAAAATTAAATATGGTGAATTACTGACCACATATTGGTTATTATGTCGTTCTATTCAGCTCAAACGAAGAAGCCACCAACAGTCCATATGTGTGCAAAAAATTACAATTACACACAACCTGTAGACTTGGAAATTTCACAAAAACTGGAGAGGAAA
Source organism: Stramonita haemastoma (assembly GCA_030674155.1). Lineage (NCBI taxonomy): Eukaryota > Metazoa > Mollusca > Gastropoda > Neogastropoda > Muricidae > Stramonita > Stramonita haemastoma. Next base: position 81,476,126 of record CM060316.1, on the reverse strand, counting down.
TGCCACACGTCTTTCTTCAATCTGCACCCTTGAGCCACCGAGAGGAGAGAGAGAGAGAGAGAGAGAGAGAGAGAGAGAGAGAGAGAGAGAGAGAGAGAGAGAGAGAGAGAGAGAGAGAGAGAGAGAAACAGCAAACTGTCTGTGTGGTATATAGATGATTGTATAACTGCAAAAACATATGCAGTTTTTTCCATATTGTCGACCTGCTGAAGCAAGTAACATTTTAATGCAGTTATAAGAGCAACTGACAGAATTTATGATCTTTACCTGTTGGTAACAGTTTGATAATACACAAGAAAGGTCACGGGACTAAAACCAGACCTAAAATTATAACTTAAATGCAAATTGCCAAACTATAGTGCATGAAGTATTAGCACTCACTGGCGGGGATTAATATACACAATTTGGTCAAAATTACTGTAATACCAATGTAGACTACATCATACATTCCGCATCACAACACCAACACATGTACGTGCGCGTGCGCACACACGCACACACGCACGCGCGCGCGCACACGCGCACACACACACACACACACACACACACACACACACACACACACACACACACACACACACACACCGCGTGCGCGCGCGCGCTGAAATTATGAGTTAAATAGGGCAAACATTTTTCTGATTAAGAAAATGTACATGTACAAAAAACAAAACAAAAAATCGCAACTTACATTTGTAGAGCCTCAAAAAAGTTACCCCAAAGAACCACACAAGAAATACTGAAAGTGCCGGGTGGGGATTCCAGAATTGGGAGCACAAATGATATTTCACCACAACCAGTCAGTGGGCAAAGCCATGGTGATTTTTCCTGTCCAACAATCACTGACTACCTTGAGGGCTCCTGACCCTCCTGCAGATCTTTGGTTCTCTGGACAAGTCTGGTTTTGATCAGCAAAGGCTAACAGCATTCATTTTATGCTTGTGAGGAAAGAAGAGAGACGACAAAATTTAAGAACAAAAGTTTTCCAAGCGCAACGAGAACATTCACACTACACCAATTTCTCATCTGCCGTTATATGTTGAATCACACGTGTCTAAAAATAATGTGTAGGCTTATTCTTTTTTTTTTTTTTTTTTTTTTTTTTTGGGGGGGGGGGGCGGCGGAGGAGTGTGGTTTACTGACTGAGGATGTATACACATCCTTCAGAATTGTGTTAAGATTCCCTTTTATAGTAATAATAATAATAATAACACATGAAATTTATATAGCGCTAAATCTTGTAATGCAAACAAATCATAGCGCTTGCATTTAAATCAGTCACACGCATGCAACCATTCACAAATGAATTAACAAATTATATATTTACGCAAACGCAAACAAACACACACACACACCTACACACGCCAACACACCCCTACACACACCACAACCCCCCCCCCCCCCCACCCCCCCCACACACACACACAATAACGCATAGTGATGGAGATGGAGAAGACTGAATGAAAATAGGGACATATGTAAGGTGTGATGATGGAGGAAGATCCTATGAAGGAAATAAGTGTGTCTTTAGATTGGATTTGAAAATGTCAAACAAAGGGATTTGGCGAAGGGACAGAGGGAGGTCATTCCAGATAGATGGACCAGAAATAGTGAAAGAACGATGGCCGACACTGGACTGTTTGAACCTTGATATTTTTAAGCACATACTATCTGCAGCAGAACGGAGGGATCGAGAAGGAGTGTATTGTTGGAGACAGTCACAGAGATAGGAAGGTGCAGTTTTGTGTGGATATTTGTAGCAGAGGGTATTGATCTTGTATTTCAATCTTTGTGTAACAGGTAGCCAGTGAAGAGATCGCAAGAGAGGAGTTATATGTTCGGATTTCTTCTTTCTTAGGACAAGTCGAGCTGCAGAGTTTTGAATACATTGACGGGAGTGGACAGATGATGCTGGTAGACCAGCCAACAGTGAATTACAGTAGTCCAGTCGAGGAAGAATTAGAGATGTTACAAGCTTGGATGTTGCGTCAGTAGACAGATACTTGCAAACTGCACTAATACGCCGTAACTGATACTTGCAAGACTGACAGGTCTGGGTGATGAATTTTTGCATTGAAATTGTATTATCAATAACAATGCTTAGATATTTCACAGAGGAGGACAGAGGAACTGGGGTACTGCTTACAGTTACAGCTATAAGATCACGGTCGAGTCGTCCGCACAATACGTTACAATCTGTCTGGCTACGATGACAGCCTTGTTCCATACATGGCAGTCAGGAAGCTGCACATGAATCAAGGTGACGGCTAACGAAAGATAAAGATGAAGCATGGTGATGTTACCCGTGGCAGCTCAGACTCTGACAAAGCAACAGAGAAGAACTGCTAGACATTCTTTTTTTTGGCAAGGACAGAAACAATATCAGGTCATGTACCTCTACTTTGATGACACATTTACCCCCACACAAATTTCTGATGATGTGCAGGTCAGTATTGAAATATCTTGAACACACACACACACACACACACACACACACACACACACACACACACACACACACACACACACACACACACACACACACACACACACACACACTGACACAACCTGCCTGCTTTTTTCACCAATGCCTGTAGTTCAGGTAAGTTCACATCTGCCTCTATTTTAAGCGTGTTTCATGAGTCAAGAAGCAATGAACTAAACAATTGTAGGACTGTTTATCAAACTCAGGACAGATAGCATCTTTTCATTGCTGCTGCTTTTGTTTTTAGGTAGACATGAAACTAGTTTTGTTCGTACAGGAAAAAGTAGGTTTGACTAAAGTACATTTCCATTAACATTTTGGACAAACAACTGATCTGAAAACTAGGTTTATAACCCCTGTGAAGGGTATTCTAGGGAAGACAAAACCAAATCAAAATCCATACCGGCTCGGTCGTCGCCCGGGTCACCAAGGACCGCGCCTTCCACTTCTGGACACCAGGGTGGAGGTGAAAAGTGTATGACTGGTGTATCAAACAGTTCGTGTCAGAAATAACATCACCATCGGCACATGGAATGTTAGAACATTGAGAGAAACAGGCAAACTTGAAGAACTCGCACATGAAATTGATAGGTACCACTGGAACATCCTCGGACTCTGTGAAGTATGCTGAAAGAACATTGGAGAAACATCAACCCAGGAAGGCCACAAACTATACTTCAGTGGGAAAGAGGACAAACATGAACAAGGCATTGGGTTTCTGGTCCACAAGGATATTGTGAACAGTGTCATGGGTTGCCGACCAATCTCTAGCAGGCTTATTACCATCAACCTGAGGGCAACTCCTTTCAACATCGCCATTATTCAGGTATATGCCCCAACATCGAGCCACAATGATGACGAGGTAGAAAACTTCTATGAACAGCTGCAAGAAGTTACAGATCAGACCCCCAAGAAAGACATCCTTGTTGTACAAGGTGATTGGAATGCCAAAGTAGGAGAAGATGTTTGCAAGAACTGGAGTGGCACATGTGGGCGATATTGTAACAAAGAGACTAATGAAAGAGGCTTGAGACTCCTGGAGTTTGCTAACTGCAACGACTTCAAGTTGATGAACACATACGGTCCACACAAAGCATCTCGAAAATGGACATGACATAGCCCTGACGGAGTAACCCACAACCAGATTGACTACACCATGGTGAAGAGGTGCTTCCAGTCCAGCGTAAACATTGCAAGGACACGCAGTTTTCCAGGAGCTGACATTGGAAGTGACCATGATTTAGAGATGATGACCTTCCACCTTCATCTGAGGAAGGTCATGAAGCAGGGCCAGACAAGGATCAGATTCGATCTCGAGAAACTTAAGGATCCAGAGGTGGCTGAAGCCTTCCAAGCCATGATAGGAGGGAATTTTGCACCCCTCACCATGTTGACCCCAGACGACGGTGGTCTAGGTGGTAACGCGCCCTGCCTAGAAAGCAAAAAGTCCGCGTCGGAGTGTGCGGAGTTCGTACCCCGTTTGGACCCCCAACTTTTTCCCCATCCATTAGACCCTGAGTAGTGGTATGGGCGCTAGTCTTTCGGATGAGACGATAAACCGAGGTCCCATGTGTTACACATCACTATTTAGCGCACGTAAAAGAACCCACGGCAACAAAGCAAACAAATTCTGTAGAAAAAAACACACTCTGATATGGAAACAGATACAGTTACATGCATGAAAAGGGGGAAAAATGGGTAGGTGCTGCACATGTGGCGACGCGCTCTCCCTGGGGAGAGTTCCCCGAACTTCACGCAGTGAAATCTGCTGTGACATAAAGTGGTACAATTTTTTTTTTAAAACACAAAAATATTGACAAGTTTGTCGACACCTTTAACATGGCAGTAACTGATGCAGCCAATGAGATTCTTGGCAAGCAACGATGAGTGAAGCAGCCCTGGGTCACAGCCAACATCCTTGACCAGTGTGACAAACGAAGAGAACTGAAGAAAAAGAAGAACGAGATAGAAGGAGCAAGGCAGTATAAGGCAATTAACAAATAAATTAGACCAAGCATGAAAGAGGCAGCAGAAACTTGGATTGAAGAGAAGTGCCAGGACATTGAAGAAAATCTGAGCAACAACAACAGCAATAAAGCGTACCAGCTAGTAAAAGACCTGACAGGCACAAAACAGGGGAAAACCAGCACCAGACAAGACAAAAATGGAAAGATCTTAACAGAAGACCAGGACATTTTAAAGAGATCGA
>CM060316.1:81433935-81466435 GCA_030674155.1 Stramonita haemastoma | reverse complement strand
GGTCTAGAAGCAAAGCAATGTTTGCACTTTTGAGAAAGAGCAATAATTTACTTTTGTTTGCTGATGTTATGATTAAATTGTTTGAAAACACTGTGGCACCGATTTTGACATTCAGCTGGGAGATTTGGGACTATGACCTAACGGACATGGCAGCCAAATAATACCTTAAGTTTTACAAAGTTTTTCTTAAAATTGAGACAGTTTGTTCATACTTTCCTGGTTTATGGCGAGGTCAAAAGATTCTCTGTTGATGTTACGATTAAAGCAATGATGTTATGCTTTTGGTGCAGATTATGTGCAGGTCAAATTGCAAGTAAGTTTTCCTGTTTAAGGTATAGATTATTGTATAAAACATATATCACACGCAGAGTTACTTCAGACTATCTTTCAGATGAGCTGGAGTTGAGGGGTTTTGGTTGAATCAATAATATAATTTATTGACAGACTCCCCATGGAATTATCAAGCTCTTTTCACCTAGCTGGCCATGATGACAGACAGGTCTAGATATATCACAGAAAAACAGCACCCATGACTCACTCAATACCTCAGATCTTGGAACCAGCCGAATGATCCATGGCAAGTCAAAATTTGGACACTTCTAAAGCATTACACAGAATGTTGGTAAGCTGCACGCCAAACAAAAATATTGGAGTGCATTATAATATGTGCTTTAGGAGTCAGCAAAACTACTACTACTACTACTACAACTACTACTACTGCTGCTGCGCTGCTGCTGCTGCTGCTGCTGCTGCTGCTGCTGTTGCTGCCACTCTTACTGCTACTAGATTTACCACTACTTGTAGTTTTCTTCTCCTTCTTCTTCTCATTATCATCATAGCTACTGTGCGAGTTGAAACCTGGCTTGAAATACAGGCAGACAAGAACAGGGAGCGGTGACCTGGGTTAAACTTGTATCTACAGGGTCATGTAGGCACACCCATCCCTTTCTTTAAACTAATTTTTCAAATATCATTCTTTACGTCATACAGTGCACTGATACAACGCAAGTTGCAGTAATAAAAATAAAACATGTCAAACAAATGAAGAACCCAAACAAAACCCCTTGGGTTAAACTATTCTCAGTAGCTTTCGATCAGTTTTTCCATTGATTGTAGGCTATCCCAGGATTTTGTTTCGCCTTTTATAGTAGGGTGGGGATTTGGTTTCAAAGAGTGAATGCTAACAAGCGACAGATTGGTTTGTCGCAGCAAGGCGCCGTAACCGATACTTTTATCTACCATGACGTCAAACGCGCTTGCCATGAGGTCTGATCTGTCACTTGTGGCTTGATGGCTTGGTCTTGTCGATAAAATCCACAGTGACGGCACTGAGTACTTCAGTTTCACTGTTATTTTCGGCCCTTTCTCTCAGTTCCCATTTGACCTATAGATAAGCATCTGTCTCACGTTGCCACCAACTACCAACAAATGCGTGCACGCGCGTGAACACACACACACCCACACACACGCACGCACACACGCACACTAAACACACATACACGCACGCACATACGTAGGCAAGCCCACACGCACAACAAATTAAAAATAGAACACGCGCACGCGTACCTGCATGCATGCACGCACGCACTTGCATGCGTGCGCGCGTTTACTTGCTTTATCCATTTAGACCAATCAAACAAGAAATATGCGTAATAATGACAAATATTTTGAGAAAGAGTAAACCCCATGAACATTTTCACTTGATCTCTTGAGTGCTTGAATGGTACCTTTTTTTTTTAAATTTCAGGCGTTTTTCTGTTGTTTTTTTTAACGTGTGGCAGGGTGCAGAGTATTCTATCCACGTTGTACTACCTTTGCCAGTAACCATCTACTTCAGACGCCTCTCTAACCATATGAGCTAGTACAAGTTAGGTACCTTGCGGAGGTTTTCACACACCTGCAGTCCTTCAAAACCTGAAGTAAGTACTAAATTGTTTACGTGCATATTTGATCTTGTATTTGCATGTCTATGAGAAAGTCACTCAAAGGCATGCCCATGAATTGATGCAATGATCTTACCCCCCTCACCTCCCCTACCAAATCATGTGTTAAGTCCTGCCTAGACTGGAACCCATCGACTCACTATTCACAATCTGTCGCCTTACCCTCTCAGCCCGTCTCTTCTACTGTTGTTCAGTTGCTGCCTGCCCCAAAATGAATATAATCATCAATTATCAGGATTCTTAGCGACATCTGCTTGGCTGAGAAAGAATCCGTCTGACTGCCACGATCGATTTGACATCAGTCCTCAGTCGATTTTCCTCATTATTTTCTACGTCTCAAAAGGGTTATGATTATTCTTGGGATATTTTAATTATGTTGAAGACATAATGTGGTCGTTATTAATGAAAAACATATTTTAATTTTCTGTGCTTTCAGTGTTCTGTCGATTTTAAAAAGTGTTGTACGATATATCCTATAATAAGCTATGTGTGAGCCGATACTTACAGTTTCCAAGAAGGTGGTAACCTTATCAGCTCGCAAAATACATTCAATATACCAAAATGTTCAGCAGTAAGACTTTATATCCAAGCCAGCACTGTAAACTTACTGGTATGTACATATATCTAATCACTGAAAACAAGCACTTTTACTCAAAACAAAAAAGTTCTTGCCAGTTGACATTTGAATTGTTCTTGGATATTTAAGACAGATGTGATCGTTTTAAAATTCTTGTCCCTAGTCATGTTAGAAAAAATGGATACAGTGCCATTCACTCTATGGGTGTGTCTTTCTTGTTGCTACTCAGACTTCAGATCAAATGTCTACTCACCGTGGAGTTGGTTCATGTTGGATATATGAAAAAAAAGAGAATCGTTGAGAGAGAAGCAAACGGGGGCTGTTAACACTAAAAGTAATGCAAGCAATTAAATGACACAGATCTGCTCATCAAACTTGTTTGTAATTACCAAGTCATCAGGAGCATTGTAAAAAAAAAAAATAAAAAAAGAGCTCATTTCCTAGCATGCGAGAAGCAGCCATCACTCCCAACAACAGCCTGTTTTCAGAGCTCTTGACATTTCAAAAATCGGAACCAAACAGCAGGCTGTTTCATATAAAGTAGCGGACAGAAGTTCATTAATTAACTTGACGAGGTCTGAATAACCTAGTGGTTAAAGTATGAAACTAGGACGCGTTGAGTTACAGATCCGAGGCTCGTGGGTTCGAATCCCATTGAGTCAAAGGGAATTTCTGGACTACGGCCAGCTCCTGCGTAAGGTGAGTTTCCTATGGGCTCACTGGGAAGACTGGCACCACAACGTCGAGCATCAACCACTTAACGGGTGCAGTTTTGAGAGCGTTGCTTAGATTAGCTGACCAGTATTGCGGATGTCTGCATCGCTTAGCCAGTTGATGCCGGTACATGTTATAATAGGACACATACAGTACAGGTCGGTCACGTCGTCTGAAAACAGGCACACTTCCATGGCAGCAAGGTCATCATCTTCATCATCATTGATGATCTGATAGTCTGTTAGCAGGGCATTCAGCGCCGTCTTAACAGCCACTGGCAGTCCAGTAACTGGCACTGTTGACAGTATAACGAAAATAACTACAGAAGCTCTCACATCATACACCCTGTTGCTTTACCTTACGTCACATGACCTTGAGAGAGAGAAAAAACTTTTTTTTTTATTCACAGAGGGTAATAGAATAAGCAACAATTGCTTTTTTTACATCCAGCCCTCGGAAAACATCCCAAACACCGCCCCCGCCCCTCCATCCCCCCTCTTTAAAAACACACAACACAAAAACAACAACAACAACAACAACAACAACAACAACAACAACAACAACAAGAGAAGAGAGAGAGAGAGAGAGAGAGAGAGAGAGAGAGAGAGAGAGAGAGAGAGAGAGAGAGAGAGAGAGAGAGAGAGAGAGAGAGAGAGAGAGAGAGAGACTCTATCCACAAGAACCATGCCATACACTTTCCACCCTTTGCTGAACACTCTCGCTGTCCAAACAGACGTGGGATAAACAGCGCAGGGCTGGTAGGATTGTTTTTCGTGCACTGTAAAACTAGACATTGCCAATACCATTGCCTGCCATGAAGCGGACACATAACACATTTTTCCTTTCCATGTTTACTCTGTCACTAAACTGCTGTGGTTTTGTTTTTTGGCTGTTCCCTCATCTCCCACTGCGAGAAATACGTGTTGTTGTTGTGCATTCCCCAGCCTAGCACCCTGGGGACCACCCACAATCATCATGCACTCTGTCTGGCTCATTCCACTTAGGAGCTATTGTGTGACTATACCTACGTATAAACACTGTTTGTTACATGAGTATTTTCAAGTACTTCACCGTATAGGCAGCAAAACTCCGACAGCAGAGGAGTTTTTCTCTCCTTAAAGGTGATTATGGGTTAATTGTAGAGCTTGTCATGGCTAAGTACAATCTCAACACAAGACGTTTAAGCAGTGTGATGTAGGCCTTGAAACCTGGCTTTGATCAGTCGCTGATAAAGCCTTTCCAGAAGGTAGAGAGGAATTGGCGACAGTTGCCTGCTTCTACTAGAAAAAGGAGGGCTGGGATCTGAGGAGAAAAAAAGGCAGACTAAAGGCTTGCTGAGCTCAAAGAGAGGGAAAAAGAACAGAATAGGGAGGCAGTTTGTGATGCTGTCCAATATGCAATGGCAAGATCAGAAACCTCTGCGTCTTATACGTTTACCAATTCAGTTTTCAGGGCTGAAGTCTCTGCATAACTTTGTTCCTCTGTATAAGGAAAGCAAAACTACGTGAATACAAATGACTAGCGAAAATTTTTTGGAAAAAAAAAAAAATGCAGGGAGTAAATGATGATAAATTTATAACCAAAGCATAAACAAGTCTTCAAGATACATAATGATGCGCGAAAAAAAAAGAAAGCTGCAAAAAGAGACGTGCAAGCAAGTCATTCTATTTTTTATATTGTTTATAACTATCAATACTGATGACACACTTCTTTCTTGCCTATCAAAATAATAGCAAAACAAACAAACAATAGCAACAAAAAACCCAACCAACCAACCAAAACCCCAACACCCCTAAGCAGAAAATCACGTCAAATCATTTGCAGACTATCGGGTAAGTCACGGACAGTGGATAGAGTTCTGATCGCAGTGACTGGTGGTCATATCGTGTTGATGCCAATGGCACACTCATTTCCTGATGGTTAGGGTCCGGAACGTTGCGTGCTGGACAGAAACTGGCTATCACTTTCAAACACATGATACATCTGCCACAACACTATTACCATTTTTTTTATCACTGCCCTTGTGTGCAGGCTACTTTTTCCCCACGCGCCGTAATAAGATTCTGGATTTGTGCTATGGGACTGTAGCAGGCGCGTACAAATCATTGCCTATGCCTCCCCTGGGATCATCCGACCACAACTGCATTTTACTAGCACCCATGTACCAGTCAGTGTTCAGCGCCTCCAGCCCATAGTCAAGACCACAAAGAAATGGACTGCTGATAGTATAGCTACATTGCAAGGTTGCTTTGATTGCACTGACTGGGATATGTTTTATAACGTGTGTTCTGATCTGAATGAGCTTACTGATGTTGTTTCTAGTTATATTTCATTTTGTGTCAGTTGTGTTATTCCAACAAAGGAGATAACTATTTACCCCAATAACAAGCCTTGGGTTACGAAAGACCTGAAACGGGTATTAAACAAAAAGAAAGTAGTATTTTATACAGGCACAGAAGAACAAAAGAAACAAATAAATAAAGAAGTCAAAGCTGCTATTTCACAGGCGAGACGGGAGTATAAATGTAAGATAGAAAATAAGTTTGCTGGGAACAATTTTCGGGCTGCATGGCAGGGCATCAAAAATATGTCAGCAGTAAACATGACAGCTGCACCACATAGGTCAAAGATCAGTCTGCAGGGGTATGTGATAACAACTTACCTGACCATTTAAACGCATTTTCACTCGCTTTGAAAAGCATGATTTTTCAGAGGAAATAAATGGCCTGAAAGAATCTCTGCTTTTTGAGAATGGCGTCATTGTTGATGAAGAAGTTATCTGCAAGCACTTCAAGGCAATAAACATTAACAAATCTCCTGGGCCAGATGGTATATGCGGTAGAACCCTTAAGTTCTGTGCCACTGAGCTTGCAAGTGTCTTTCAGCACCTGTTCCAGACCTCGCTGGACACTTGCCAGATACCAGTTATTTGGAAGACTTCCAATGTTATACCTCTTCCAAAGAAACCCAATCCTACTCGGCCTAATGATTTCAGACCTGTAGCTCTCACATCACTGGTGATGAAAACATTAGAAAAGATCATAAAATCTCTCATTCTTACTGTTACAGAGAAAAACCTTGACCCATTACAATTTGCGCACAGATCTAGAAGGGGTGTCAAAGATGCCAAATTATTCATTTTGAACAAGCTGTACAATCACTTGGAAACACCTGATTCTCATGCCAGAATATTGTTTGCTGACTTTAGCTCAGCTTTCAATACAATGCAGCCTCATATTCTGGTTAACAAAATACTTTCAAAATTTGATGTAGACAATCAACTTATACGTTGGCTGATTGAATTTTTAACTGACAGGCCACAGCGTGTTTTTGCCAACAAAATACCTTCATCAGTTAGATATACCTACACTGGTTCCCCACAGGGCTGCGTCCTCTCGCCACTTCTTTACATTCTATACACAGATGATTGTAGAAGCAGCCATGAAAACTCATTTCTGGTAAAATTTGCAGACGACAGTGCTCTTCTGTCTCTCTTATCTGGATCAGTCCTAGACCATGGTCCAGCCCTTACCGAGTTCGTTGATTGGTGTAATGAGGCCTATCTGGAGCTAAATGTTTCTAAAACTAAAGACCTTCCTATTGATTTCAGAAGATCGGAGCACACTTCTGAGAATACCATCATCCATAGTGAAGAAGTTGAAAACGTTTTGAAATACAAATATCTGGGAACTGTTTTTGACCACAAGCTAAATTGGGATGCTAACACTGACGCCATTGTCAAAAAGGGGCAACAACGTGTGTATTTTCTGAGGAAGCTTAACTCATTTTTTGTCGACAAAAAGATTCTTTCTTTGCTCTACAAGTCTTATATAGAAAGCGTTTTAAGTTTTGCTTTCATTTGCTGGTACAATAACTAGGCATTAAGAACAAGAATGGTCCTCAGAGAATTGTGAGAATCTGCTCTAAAATTATCGGAGAAGAACAAAGAGACCTCAGGTCGTTTTGCAATCAGCAGCTTGTACGTAAAGCAAGAGCCATTTTGGCCGATTCCTCCCACGCTCTGTTTTCAGAATTTCAATTGTTGCCTTCAGGACGTCGTTTTCAATGCCACAACAGCAAAACAAACAGAAAATGGAATTCCTTTGTGCCAGTAGCTATTCGAGTTCTAAACTCATAATAACACTGACCAGGTTGTTTGTTTTTGTTTTTGTTTGTTTGTTTGTTTGCTCTTGTGTGTGTGTGTGTGTGTGTGTGTGTGTGTGGTGTGTGTGTGTGTGTGTGTGTGTGTGTGTGTGTGTTGTGTGTGTTGTGTGTAAGCTTCTCTGAATTACTTACCTGCCACTGTTATGTATGTAGCCAATGCATACAGGCGTGCACATACATGCATATGTACCCATAAAATAAGTATGTCTTATTTTTGGCTTTATTGATTTTTTTTTTAATTGCTTGTAATTTCACATGTCTTTCTACCAATTATGTGCGTGTGGAGGGGGGGGGGGGACGGTGGGTGTGGATGGTGTGTATGGATAGGGGGGGGGAGCGTGTGGTATGTGTGAGGTGGGGGCGGGTGGGTGTGGATTGTATGGGGAGGGGGGAGCGTGTGGTGTGTGTGGGTGTGTGTGTGTGTGTGTGTGTGTGTGTGTGTGTGTGTGTGTGTGTGTGTGTGTGTGTGTGTGTGTGTGTGTGTTGCGTGCATGCATGTATATGTGCGGGTGTGAACGCGTGCGTATAATGTGTAAATAATGGTGATCATATATGTCTTTTCTAGTCAATGGTTTTTAAGAACATTGTATCTAAACATTGGTGTGTGTGTATGCGTGTGTTTGCGTGTGTGCAAGCGCGCGCGCGTAGAGTGTGAGTGTTTGTGACATTTTATTTGAAGTTATATAATGTTTGAACAAATAAGAAATGTAGCTCCTTCGTGTGTTTGATTATGATTTGTATCAATATGCCTGTCAGTATTGTAATTGCCCTTCAGGGATGATTAAAGTGTTTTTGACTTGACTTTGACTTGACTTGACTTTTCCTACGTTGGCCTCACTTTGATAGACTTATTATCGCATGGAAAGGAACTGTACATGAAGAGGAGAGTTAGGCGATTACGTTTTGCTAAAGGAGAGGTAGGCTCTTTGAAGAGCTGTTAGAGAAAAAATGTCAAATTTACCACCTGGATTAAATCTTTTTCGTTTTTTCTGGAACACTGGTCCTTCATATTTGCAACAGCATCTTCATAAACAATTCAAGTGTACACCCATCTCCAATACTTGGCTGAAACGCTTAAACCAGCGATAATTCATCTCAGAATGAGGTGTCAGCGGATGGACTCAAAGCCACTCACTTTTCCTATCAGCCCAAGGATCACTGAAACCACCTAAGCGCACTGAACTCGGAAAGCTACCCATGTAAAATAAACACCGGTATTGATAACATGAAGACTGTACCCTAGCAAGAGAGAAACGAGCCCTGCAGCAGGTGGGAAAGCCATACCAGGACTGCAGCCGAAATAGACAAATGGATGCCAAGGTGGCGCCAGGCTGTGGCCTGATAACACGGCATCCTGCTAACGTGGTTCTATGTGTCATTGCAGCGGTGTGCCAATTCATCCACCTACCAAAACACTGGGGCTCAGTAAAACATATGGCATCCGGCCCCCACCGAGATTTCAATCAAATAAACAGTCTTCCGTGAAACGAGTGATTAATTAGGCATCCATATGATCCAGACACTTACAGTGGTGGAAAGCAACAACAATCAAACACACACACACACACACACACACACACACACAACACACACACACACACACACACATACTACACACACACCACGCACGCACGCACGCACGCACGCACGCACTCAACAAACTAAAGGGGAAGGATGGCTTTTGGCTACAGATGAACTCATCTGCATCCGAGGGGGGGAGGGAGGGGGGGCAGCAAATTTCGTATTTCAAAAATAAGGCAAATCGATTGATACAAAACACATTTATTGTGTACGGTGGTGAGACCAGGAAAAGACAGACCAAGGACCAGAAGGGGAGTGTTTAAAAGAAAAAAAACAAGATTATTGAGCAAAAGTGTGTGAGCAAAAGGAAGGCGATGGAATAACAACAACGATAACAATAACAGCGATAAGAACAATGTAACAATAATGATGATAATGACAAGAAGACACATAAACAATAATTGCAAAGATGGAAAGAAAAGGAACAGTGTCGAAAACTAAACAAAAGTTCTAAAAACATATGTATCTTAAGTTGTGTTGTTCTGTAATATATATATATATATATATATATATATATATATATATATATATATAATATATATATATATATATATATATATATATATATATATATATATATATATATATATATATATATATATTCACTTGTGCCCGTCCATATTCATTTCAATGTGTTGATCGTAATGAAACTTGTGACGTCAATTTTATTTCATTTTTTGAAAGCACCACTCACACCTTAGTTACCGGAAGCGAAGTCATTTCAATCCTGCACAAAGAAGAGCAGAAAAAGGGGAAAGAACTGATCATCCCTAGAAAACAAGCTATTTGGTTATGTGTTCATTTCTGAGTTTTTTCTGCTGTGTTTTTGTTTGTTTCAGTTGTGTGGTTGTTTGTTTCAGTTTTTTGTTTGTTTCAGCTGTGTTTATTTCAGCCGTGTTTGTTTCTGTTGTGTTTGTTTCAGCTGTGTTATTTCAGCTGTGTTTGTTTCTGTCGTGTTTGTTTCTGTTGTGTTTGTTTCACTTTGTTTCAGCTGTGTTTGTTTCACTCGTGTTTGCTTCAATTTTGTTTGTTTCTGTTGTGTTTGTTTCAGTTTGTTTGAGCTATGTTTGTTTCACTTTTGTTTGTTTCACTCGTGTTTGTTTCAGCTGTGTTTGTTTCAGCTGTGTTTGTTTCACTCGTGTTTGTTTCACTTGTGTTTGTTTCAGCTATGTTTGTTTCACTTGTGTTTTTTTCAGCTGTGTTTGTTTCAATTGTCTTTGTTTCAGTTGTCTTTGAGTTGAGTTTGTTTCATCTGTGTTTGTTTAAGTCATGTTTGTTTCACCTGTGTTAGTTTCAGCTGCATCAAGAACAGGTTTTGTTGACAATAACAACACATGCTAGTATGAGAGGAAACTTCCAAGAGAGGAACAGAAAGAAAAAAAAGAAATTTAAACAGTTTATGAATAGAGAAAAAGAAATCAAAATAAATAGGACTAGGGCTTCTACATGATTTGAACAATGTAAATAAATATACATGATCTTCAGGAAAGAAAGTATAATCCCAACAAAGTTGTGAATATGTTCAGAGAACAAATCAGTAAAGTGATGAATAAAGGTACAACATACAGGATTCATATTTTGTCAAATGTCGGCAATACTGACCACATGTTGTGAATGTATCTTTGAATGCTTTACTCTCATCACTACAAAGCGTTTTAACGAAATGGGTTTTGTGATAAGGTTTATGAGATTAACTTCTCCTTGCATGTAGTTATTATCAAACGTTTTCTTGCGACCGGTGCAACCAAATTCAGCTCAACCGACCTTGTGTGTGTGTGTGTGTGTGTGTGTGTGTGTGTGTGTGTGTGTGTGTGTGTGTGTGTGTGTGTGTGTGTGTGTGTGTGTGTGGCCGCGCGCGCGCGCGTGTATGTGTGTGTTTGTGTGTGTGAGATATTTATTTATTTATTTATTCTTTTATATCGAGGATAACAGAATAAGCAATCATGTGCTTTTTTTCATCCGGTCCCCGTGTGTATGCAGTTTTGTAAATATTGTCATCTGTTCCCACCGGCACACGATGGCCTACTCTTACGAAAAGCGCAACAGGATTTAACGTGTGCGCAAGATGTTCTGCGTGCGTTCGCACACGGGGCCTCGGTTTAAAGTCTCATCCGAAGGACTTTTGGGGAGAGTGGAGTCACACTGATGTTAACTCCAGGAAGAAAATTTCCTCGACCGGACTCGAACCCGGGTCTTCAAATTGCCAGCGCAATGTTCTGACCACTAGGCTATCCGCCCCCCCTGAGAGAGAGAGAGAGAGAGAGAGAGAGAGAGAGAGAGAGAGAGAGAGAGAGAGAGAGAGAGAGAGAGAGAGAGAGAGAGAGAGAGAGAGAGAGAGAGAGAGGAGAGAGAGAGAGAGAGAGATTACGTTACTAAGCGTGTGTAATTGAAACTTTTAACAGAAAGCAACACAATTATGCCCAGGAAAACAAGTCGTTAAAGCAAGGCAGCAGTCTGTATAACTGAGCCTAATTGTTTTGTTGACAATACTCTCACTCGACATGAACACTCAGTCGCTATCTAAAATTTCCTAATTGACAAAATCACACCACTTACACATTCCAACTTCCTTCTGTATGGTTTTTATGTACAATTAAACTCCCTATGAGAGTCACATGCCATTTGATTCTTAAGAATGAAGTATGATTCGATCTAAAGCTTTTTTCTAAACCTCTGTGCGCATACATGTACATACATGCAAACATGCAGGTTCATTGCGACCTCCCCTACCCACCGACAGACACACATATACATGCACGCACACACGCATGCACGCAGATGCACACACACACACACCGTTTATTTTTCTTCCAATGATTTATCCATGAAATTTTCCTATGTACACAAGAAATATATCAAAAGTACGTTGCAAACAGTAATCTTCTTTTTAAGGTAGAGTGGCCTGATTGAATTACTCAAGACTCGTATAAAGTGGTTTTAAACGAATTTTACTGAAACAAATCTAAAAAAACCTGGTTTATTTGGAGACTGGAAAACAATAAATGGCATAACAGACTCAATGTCATGCATTATGTGCTTGCTGATGTTTTTTGACAGGATCATTAACATGCATAATATCGTTACCCATGTTTTAATCGGCACGACAATACACACAATGATGATTAACTTCAACCATCTCAAAGCTTATTCAAATATTTTAGACACCCACTCTGACCTTTGCTCTATTTCACATCATCACAATAACAAAGTTATCTCTAAATTGCTATTGAATCTGAAAACACTTCAATGTGCACTTACACACAAAAGTTCACCTTTATATTCCAAATCTTAAAAATACCCCACATTACTGCACACATAACCTGTCACACCATGAATTGCTTGCATTGCTAAAGTAGTGTGTGTGCGCGTGTGTGTGCGTGCGTGCGTGCATGTGTGTGTGTGTGTGTGTGTGTGTGTGTGTGTGTTGTGTGTGTGTGTGTGTGTGTGTGAGAGAGAGAGAGAGAGAGAGAGTGTGTGTGTGTGTGTGTGTGTGTGTGTGTGTGTGTGTGTGTGTGTGTGTGTGTGTGGTGTGTGTGTGTGTGGTGTGTGTGTGTGTGTGTGTGTGGTGTGTGTGTGTGTTAACGACACAGAGTTCTGGATGAAATAGCTTGCTAGCAAGACAGATAGGTAGAAAGGAAGAAAGACAGCTGGTACGTATGTCAGGATCTCACATTATGTGATAGACACACTGTAAGATGAACCCAATCAGCTTGAAAGATAGAATGTTTGTGATATTAGGAGCTGTTGCTGATTTTTTTTTTTTTTAAATGTTCCTCCCCCAAAAAGCTACGACAGTGAGTGTACTTTTTCCTATACGCTACAATCCATTGGCAAAGAAATCGCCTGCAAGGTTTCGCTGCTGCACCACCTGCATAAGCTGGTTGGCAAAGTTTGACATAGAAGGCACATGACAGAGCAGCGACTATCTGTGACACATTAACCACTGTGCACAGAGGACATGCAATACAAAGAAATGAAGGCTCTGTTTATCCATGGGCATTGCATGCATCAACCGAAAATCACACTCCACAAGTCTCTGCAACAGCACAAGAGTCTCTTTCTGCAAGTGGCTTTGCGGCAGACCGAAATTTACCCTGCAATGTCCAGGAGAGGTATAGCCGAGGTAAAATTCTGTTGGACTGAAAGAGAACATGCAACTATGCAACATAGCATCACTGAGAACGGGAGAAAGTAAAAGAGGGAGTCTGCCGATATGAAGAAAAAAAAAGAAGAAAAGAGGAAAGTCAATACAACGTTATGGTCTGTGCTGTTGTAAGATAGAATGCAGATGAACTCTACACCGCAGTGAGAACAGACCTTCCGCACAGCATGGTGTCTATGAAACCCCGCGACATTATTGTCACCCTGGCTCAATACCTTCTGTCTGTCTGAAATTGGAAACCTGCAGCCCGCAAGGTTCAACAACCTGAGGCCCTTCTGCAGACTTCTTACCGCAGACACCTGACACAAGGCTATAATAGCCTTGAGTATTCTCTGCTGACAGACAGGCACTTCAACACAAAGCTAGCCACCATGTTAGATGAACAACCATAAAGATCAACGTGCGGTAGATTTGTCTTTGTTATCAGAAGTGTAGGAGATAGAACAGTGTGAGACACACGGTGCATAAAAAGAATAAATAAATAAAATAAATAATAAATACATAAATAAAAATAGAACTGTCAATGAATACACGACATGTATAAGTTCCTTATTATTGATTGCTTCATGAACCAAAACAACAGATATTGAAAAAGGAGACAGGCAATACAGATGAGATGTTCGCTAACTCCTTGGTATCTCATACAGGGATCACATAACTAAGAAGCACTGACTTCAGAGAAAATGCACAAACTGAAGTAGTAAGTACAGGCACGTCACACGAACATCTGAACAGGCCAATACAAACAGACAAAGAGGTAGACAGAGAAAACGATGGGAAGACAAAATCCGAGAGTGAACTGGCCTTGAAGTAGAAAGACATACTATGGAAAGCTGAAAACTGACGTTAAATTGAAGATTGAAAACTGAAGCTAGTTGCAAAATCTTCAGTGCCTCAACGGTCTACTAGACAACGGGATGGGTGAAATTGAAGGTGAATTCATGTATTAAATTGTGCGTTGTTTGTTTGTTTGTTTGATATTCGTTTCTTTCTTGTGCGACTATTTTTGTCCATACCATTCTTTTTTTTTCTTTCTTTCTATAAATGTTTCTTTATGTGCACAACCTCACACACACACACAACACACACAACACACACACACACACACACACACACACACACACACACACACACACCATCGCGTGTATCAAAACAAGCCAATGGGCCGAACAGAAAACAGACCCAGACTGTTTGTCAGGTTAACATCAATCACCGAAATTTTTCACTGCATCTTAAAGAAGCTGTTGGATTAAGACACCCCCCCCCCCCCCCTGAACTTGCATCCTTCGTGACGATACCGAGGCTGTTGTTTTGTGGGGGGTTTTTTTGGTATACAAAGATAAAAAGCATCCCACCTTCTGGAACTAATTTGCCCTTATTTTTGGTCTCTTTTCTTCTGCCTTTTTTACTTTTAGTATTTTCTTTTACTGATTTTCTGCTTCCCATTACATTTTTCTGCTTTTTCCAAAGCAAACTTGACAAGTATCTTCTTTTTTTCAGCTGAAATTATTTGTGAGCTGCTTTGAAGTAGGAGCGTGTCATCTGAGGCCGGTGGGCAGACCCTCTGAGTTACAAGCACAGGAAAAGAACAGACACTACGCACCCCACCCAATATGGCCCCTAGAAAACGTAGAAGAAAAGGGAGCTGTAAAGTTCGTTTTTTTGTTCATATGTTTCTAATTATTCACTTATTTGTTGTGTACTTACAAACAAACACACGGGGCCTTTAAGAAAATGATATGAAAATGGAAGCACTTAAATAAAAAGTTTCAGCCAAACCTTTTTGAATTGAGACAAAACAGAGATCAGAGACAGATATAACGACATATACACGCCAACACATAAATCCCAATTATGTCTCTGGTTTAGTTCCCCGCTAATAACGCGTCACAAACAATTCAATCTAACGCACAAGTGATGGTGACAAGAGCACTTGTATGAAAAAAATGTTTTTTTCGATTCATGATGTAAAATACCTCCCATTTCTTCTGCCTTTAAACTGACATTTTCCAGTTGCAAACACGTGCTAAGAAGAAATTGAGCCAACCTTTCGATTCAGGAGAAAGAAAAGATGTAAATACAGCTGAAAATGTGCACGGACTGCTGCCATATAAAGCAAACAAACAGGTGATGGCAACAAAACCAAGAAAATCATGAAAAAGAGTACTATAGAGGAAATTCTACCATGTCTAGATAGAATATCAGTTATAGCCATAGCCATACTGGGTAGAATGTATAGTCCTAGGTCTTCTCCTGTCCTTGTAACCCTGCAAGAGTAGGCTGGCCTCGGCCTTCAGGGCAGCGCATCAGAAAGTTTACGAGAAACAAATTTTAGATTTGCAGGAAAAAAAAGTCAGGAGAATGGGCTGGGTAGGTAGAAAACAGGCACGAGAGGGAGAGGACAGAGAGGTGAGGAGGAAGACAAAAGCAGAGGGAATGATACATAGGGGAAATTTCTAGCACAGGTCTTCCAGAAGAAGAGGATGCTATTTATACTTAAAGGGCTCCGGGCATTCCCAAGGAGGAATCATCGTCATCATCATCCTTTACACTCAGTGGTGTGTAGGGCAGCAACAAAGACTTTCCACCCCTGCCTCTCCTGGGCCAGCCTGGTCAATGAACTCCAAGAGTGTTGCATGGCTTCCATCTCACATTCCACTGTCCTCCTCCATGTTGTTCTTGGTCTTCCTCTCTTTCTCTTGCCTTCTGGGGTCCAGTGCAGTGCTGTTCTTGCGATAGATTGTGTCTCTCCAGAGTATATGCCCAATCCATCTCCATCTTCGTTTGCTAATGATGGTGCCCATGTCAGTTTGTTTGCATTTCCTCAGTAGATCTTCAATGGAAATCTTTTCTGGCCAAAAGATTCGAAGGATTCTCCGGAGGCAGGTGGTGTGGAAGGATCTAAGTTTGGCAAGATCTGTCTCGGTCATCCTCCAACATTCAGATCCATACAGGAGTGTAGACACAACACAGCTCTGGTACAACTTCAGCTTGGTGTTGGTACCATACTGTGGAGATCTCCAGATGTTGTTCATCTCCCTAAACATATTCCTGGCCTTTCCCAGTCTGCTGTGGATGTCTTCTTTGGTGCCGCTCTCAGGTCTGATGCTGCTGCCCAGATACGTAAATTTTTCCGCCTTGCGTAGGTCTGTTCCATTTACTTTCACAGGGGCTGGTGTTTTGACATTTAGCGTCATTGTCTCTGTCTTCTTGGTGCTAATTTGTAGCCCCACCTGCCGATCGAAGGTTTGAAGTCTGCTGGTCTTGTCCTGTATATGCTGGTGTGTGTGGGATAGTAGCGCCAGGTCATCTGCAAAGTCCAAGTCATCAAGAGTTAAAAAAAGGTTCCATCTAATCCCTCTTGGAGTGTCTTCTGTTGTCTACCTCATGACCCAAGCAATGACAAGATTGAAGAGAACTGCTGACATTACACATCCTTGTCTTACACCTGTCTTGACTTCAAAGAGTGTGTCACTACGGCCTACTGAGCATCTGAAGTTGTTATAGAAGCTCTTAATCAGGTTTATCAGCTTGGATGGAATGCCATAGTGTCGTAGGATGTTCCAAAGGCTGTCCCTGTGAATACTGTCAAAGGCCTTTTCAAAATCAACGAAATTCACATATAGTTGCCTTTGCCACTCGGTGCACTGTTCAATGATGGTACGTAGTGCGAAGATCTGATCAGTACAACTTCTTTATTTTCTGAACCCTGCTTGTTCTTTTCTCAATGACTTGTCTACAGCATCTGACATTCTTCTGATGATGACCTTGGCCAGTATTTTGCTTTTCACTGACAGAAGAGTGATTCCTCTCCAGTTGTTGCAGTTGTTCAGGGCTCCTTTCTTGGGGATCTTGACAATTACCCCTTTGGTCCAGTCATCAGGTACTTTTTCTCCCTCCCATATGGCTGTGAACAGTGGCTGAAGAATGGTCACTGCTAGCTCAGGATTGGCCTTGAACAGTTCTGCATCAAGGTTGTCATCATCAGAACTATGGAACACCAGACTGGCATCCAACCGCTCAAAACTCGGCGTGACACCAAGACTCTAGTGCAGGCAGAGAAATACAAGTGTCTTTTGGAACATCCAATGCACCATAGAATGGAGAAACCATCAAGAAACAGGATAAAGCATGGCAGTTTCATCCACCATAGCCGTGTACTCAGACGACAGCAACTGAACAGACTACCTGCCCATTCTGTTTCATGGGACCCAGCTACTCTACCAAGGCCATGGGAAGCCAACCACAGGGAGCCTGAGATCCACACCACTGTTCAGCATGTGGCTTCAAAAGGAACTCTGAGCAACACCAGTAAGAAGGCACTCACCCTGGCCATGATAGAAGACTCTTGAAGAGTTGAAGAAGAAGCAGAAGAGTCTTGGTGTCACGCCGAGTTTTGAGCGGTTGGATGCCAGTCGGGTGTTCCATAGTTCTGATGATGACAACCTTGATGCAGAACTGTTCAAGGCCAATCCTGAGCTAGCAGTGACCATTCTTCAGCCACTGTTCACAGCCATATGGGAGGGAGAAAAAGTACCTGATGACTGGACCAAAGGGGTAACAGAAGAATCCAGAACAGGCCTGGATCCATGTCTACACGGATGGATCAGTTACAGATGCTATTTTCAATGGAGGAGCAGGAGTACTGATCAAGTACCCATCTGGAGAAGTAGAAACAGCAAACATCCCAACAGGAACACACTGTACCAACTACCATGCAGAAACTCAAGCCCTGAAACAAGCTGCCACCATGGTCAGACACTCCAAAGATGAATGTCAGCAGGTAGTTTTTTTCACCGATGCCCTGTCAGTCTTACAAGCTCTGTGCGCAGACAAAGAAACAGAACTCCAACAGGAACTACAGCCTCTTACACAAAACAAACGTGTAACGCTGCAAGGGATTCCTGCCCACTGTGGCACACCTGGCAATGAACAAGCTGATGGACTTGCAAAACAGGGGGCACAGAAAGAACAGTGTGAAAGTAGCCTTACCTTCCATGAAAAGAAGACAATCATCAAATCTATGGCGCGACCTAGAGTAGAGAAGGATGACTACCACCACCTCAAAAGAGAAGATCAAGTCAGAATTCTAAGACTCTGCACTGCGCACAACAGGCTAAACCACCATATGTCCACAAAACTGAAACTTGCTTCTTTTCCCCTGTGTGCCTGTGGTAAAGAAAATGAGACAGGCGAGCACATCCTTCAAAGGTGTACGCTATTCAGCGACCTGAGGAAGAAAGTGTGGCCGACGGAGGTAACCCTACAGACCAAGCTGTACGGCCCGCAAGAGGAGCTGGAAAGGACTTGCCATTATTTCTCCCAGACACATCTGACAGTGTAGAGCAAACGAGAGAAGAAGAAGAAGGTTGTCATGGCCTGGCGACTTGCCATTTTTTAAGTGTCTTGATTGCAGCCACTATTTCTTCTTTTGATGAAGGGTCAGTGTCAATGTCCAGGTCTTCTGCAGCTTCTGGAATATCCGTTGTCTCGTCAGGAGATGGTCGATTGAGAACTTCCCTGAAGTGTTCGGTCCATCTATTTTCTTGTTCTTTCTCAGTTGTCAGCAGTTTTCCCTATTTGTCCTTGACTGGCCCCCCTGTACTCCCCTTGAACTTGCCACACACTTGCTTTGTGATCCTGAAGACTCTTCTCTGCTCCCCTTTTGCTGCCGCTTCCTCTGCTTCAGCTGCAAGTTGGTCCATGGCATCTCTCTTATCGTGGCGTGTAAGTCTCTTCACTTTCTTGTTAGCCTCTCTATACATCTCTTCTTGTCTCTCTTGCAGTCGTGGGGATTTTGTCTGCAGCATTCTTTTCTTGATCTGTCTTCTCTCCTCAATGGCATCTAACGTCTCCTGCTGGATCCAGTCTTTATTTGTCTTCTTCTTTCGGTGGCCTAACGTCGACTTGCTGCTCTCAGTGTATATAGTGGCAATATGCTTCCATGTTGAGTCTATGTCCTGTTGATCTATCAGGTCTTGTAAGGTCTGAAATCTGTTCCTTAGGTCACAAAGTCAGCCTTTATGGTGGTGTTTCTCAGTTGCTGGGTGTCAAAGTGCACCTGAGTGGCTGGCATGGCTTCAGTCTTCTTCAACTTTGTCTGGGTGGTTGCTGTCACGAGGTGATGGTCACTTCCGACGTCCGCACTGCGCATGGTCTTCACGTCCAGAAGGGAGCGTCGCCATACACCGTTGATCATCAAGTGGTCAATCTGGTTCCTGTCTCTTCCATTTGGCGAGTTCCAGGTCAGCTTGTGGATGTCACGGTGCGTGAAGAGGGTCCCTCCTATCACCAGGCTGTTCATGGCACAGAACTCTACCAGTCTCTCTCCATTGTCATTCCCGGTCCCCATACCATGCTTCCCCATGACTCTTTCATAGTCCCTGTTGTCATTTCCGACTGCTAAGTTCAGATCCCCCATGATGACTAGATGGTCGTGCTGTGGGGTTCTTTCTCTCTCTGTCTGGAGCTGGCTGTAGAAATTGTCCTTGTCTTCTTTGTTACCATCGTTGGTTGGTGCGTAGCACTGAATGATGGAGATGTTGATGTGCCTGCCTTTCAATTGGGCACTCATACATCTGTTGTTTACTGGCTCCCATTCTAACAGGCATCGCTCTACACCTTCCTTGAGGATGATGGCAACTCCCTCGTAGTGCATGTTGTCGTCTCTCCCAGAGTAGAGGATGGTTTCTCCAGTGGTGGTTTTCATCCTCCCAGATCCGACCATCTGCTCTCACTCACACCTAGGACATGGAGCTTGAATCATCTCATTTCTGATGTTACTTGTGCCAGCTTGCCCGTTTCATACATTGTTCTTACATTCCAATGTTGGTTTTGGTGGTGTTCAGGTCCATCCTTATCCTGCTGGCAACGTCCTCTCGGCTTTGATCACAAGCATTCATTCGAGCCTCACTGGGCTCGGAAGGCCCCTCACACACAGAAGTAGTATTTTTCTTTGTTGTTGTTTCTGTAACATACTGTTTTTTACGAGACAGGGTTGTTGGCCTTGTGCCCGCCCCCCAACCTGGAGGGCCAGCTCCCAACCTGGAGGACCAGGATTTTTTCTGTTGGGGTGTGCTTCCCCCACATACAACAGGTAGTACCAGTTTAGCATGGATTACTGGTAGCAGGCAAGCCTGACCTGACAAGTGAGACCCTCTTTAGTCGCCTTTTACGACATGCCTGGCAGGGAACAGCAGTCATATTCTCAGCTTGCTAAGCAAGCTTCCCGGGTACTGCACGGGGAATCATTTGTACTAAAAGAGACCACAGACTGGAGCAGACAAGAATGGGTATAAAAAAAAACTATGTGTTTGAATTAACAGCTGATGGGAAAAAATGGTCAGTCTGTATACGATGTGTTTTGTTTCCAAACCAGGTTCAACTTTTAAAAGACTGCTACCTCGAAGAGGCAGGAGAGGAAAGGAAAAGAAAATGAAAACATTGGTGGAGATACAGCGATGATAACAAAGCTGGAGCAATGTAGCAGCCCCGTTCCTCTGTCCCATGGCAAACATACGCCCCTTCTTCCTTTTGTTACCCCCAATGAAGACGTCGTGACGAGACAGGGACGAGGACAGAGGTTGGAGCCGCAAACAGCGTTCAACAACCCCATCAGCGGACACGAGAGGTGCAGGTCCCGGGGCAGGGGGACAAAGGAATCTAATCTCACGGACACATCGCCCGAATGAAGATGGATGCAGGGGCTCAGCAGGAAGCTGGGTGGAAGCTGACATTGGCTGTCATCATGACTGGCTGCAGGCACAGCCAGGGACAGATTAACGCCTAAGGAATTCCTCCAGTATACCTACAGGATGCCTAATGAACACTTTGAGTAGATCTACAAAGAGTCAAAGCCAATCAGCACCATGGGCATTTATCAACTACACTGCACTGTTTGCAGACAAGATAGAATTCTTACTTACATAGTCTGTATATTTAACA
The DNA here is from genome assembly GCA_030674155.1 of Stramonita haemastoma. Classification (NCBI taxonomy): domain Eukaryota; kingdom Metazoa; phylum Mollusca; class Gastropoda; order Neogastropoda; family Muricidae; genus Stramonita; species Stramonita haemastoma. Next base: position 81,445,350 of record CM060316.1, on the reverse strand, counting down.
GTTCACGTACAGCAAAAAGAACAGTGTAAAGCTATACTGCTTCCCCGAAGGATGTACCATTTCTAGAATATTGCTCTCTGTACCAATTCACATCAGTAGCAACGTGATTACCATTGCCGTTTTTATTAAGATGACATATGACTGTAAGCAGTGACATCTATTTTCTAAAAATCTCTTTCTGCTCTTGGCCAACTTGCTTGAATGTTGCTGTGAAGTGAAAAATCGAATGCCCGGTTAAACATGTTGATAAACTGAAGTCACACTATGTGACTTTATGTTAGGTTACTGGCTTCTTTTGCTTCTCGCAAGAAACGACTAGAAAACTGCCGCTGGGCTTGATGTCAGACAAAATGAAATCAGAATACGTTACTCACTTGCAGCATTCTGTCTCACACAGAACTATGGGGAAAGGTCATTGCTCTCTGTCATAAGGCGCCTGAATATTGATTCACGCTGTCTTTGCTACTCATCTCACCTTTATGTGATGGTACCGAGAGGTAAGGAAAAAACAGGTTAGGGAAAGAGTGGAACGACAATTCTCAAGCAACAATTCAATAACTGGGCAACAGAAGACTCAGGGGAAGACGGTAGCTGGCTGGTCATTATTCGTTACTCAGCATTCAGGTACAGGTGAAGACAAAGGTTTGAAGACGGTTTGAAGACGGTTTGAAGACCAATGTAGTTAAGACAAACTCTAACTTAACGATACTTATTTAAAAATACAAAGTGTCTCACAATTTACAGGTGAGTCAGAAAATAGTAGTACTACGCAGCGACAAGATTGCATGGAATATTATCTAATCAAGTCTCCTGTCGTGCTAAGTCTAGCACACTACATCTAGCATACAAACAATGTTATTTACAAAGTCTCTTACTCACTTACACACACACACACACACACACACACACACACACACACACACACACACACACACACACACACACACAGAACATCTTGCGCACACGTTAAATCCTATTCCGCTTTTCGTAAGAGTAGGCCATCGTGTGCCGGTGGGAACAGATGACAATATTTACAAAACTGCATACACACGGGGACCGGATGAAAAAAAGCACATGATTGCTTATTCTGTTATCCTCGATATAAAAGAATGAATAAAAAATAAAAATAAACACACACACACACACACGCGCGCGCGCGCGCGCGCGATAATCCCTGTTGCGCTGTCTCACACGCTAGATCTACCGCACCCGGTATTAGATCTACCGCACCTGGCTACATCTCCCCCCTCCAAACTCTGTCAGCGTCCGTGCTGACAAACATATCAATGCTATCTAGACAAACCTATGAAATTCAACACATTACTAAAAACATTTCCTCTGCCGAATAAGCAAACTGACACTATTAAATCTAACTCTTCAAACACTTCAAAAACAAAATACCCAACACAATACACAGCTTAGGCATTTACGATCCATGTTATTTTAACAAGCAGAGTCGTAAAATACACAATGCTCTCATCTCCAGTGCTTGCAATGCCACAATCCAGTGAAGATCTGTTATATAAACAGGATTCTTCATAGATCAATATAAAGATTTTTGTATTGACAACAATAGGTACAGGCGACTACAGAAAATTTGTATTTGGACGAATTTCTTCTGCGAGTCGGAAGACGTAGAGCCATCACTGAACACCTTAGAGTCAAGCTCTTTCCACTAACAATAGTTCCGTTACAAAGCCTGTTCAGTCATACATTTTGGTTTTTTCCGACTTCTGACTGAACGACAGGCTGTGGGAACTCGTTATTTAAACACCGTTGTTCATGCTACATTCAATATAACATCACTAAAACTTTAACATACAAATGCTTATGAAAAATTAAATAAATGTCTATTTTTTCAGGATAGATCTCTGTTAAACTTCCGCCAGTTATAAACAGCTATTTACATACCAAAGTAGAATTGTCTTTGGTTCCTCCATGCAGGGTCAATCGTAAATGTCTCGGGGCTGGAACAGGGGCAGCAGCACACACAGTGTCTCCAAGTTCATCACCGTCCAACTCAGACTCTCTGGTTGCACACATAGTGGTCACAAGTCCGTTGTCACTGTCGGACTTCCTGGTGGCACACACAGTATTCACTTGTTCATCGTCACTGTCTGGGTTAGGCAGGAGATCCTTTCGATCTACAGTCTGTTCGGCGCCACCTGCCACTGGCTGCACACGACGCGACGTCACTAGGTGCAGGTCTGACCTCCAGAAGTCTTGGATCTTGTTTCTGCCCGCCACACGGTTGCGGATGGTAGACGTGTTCAACGTGAAGGGCGTGATCCGAGGCTCTCTTGTCGGTGAACCTCTCCCGTTTAGCGGCAGTCTCCTTCAACTGCTGGTAGGTTTTCTGGGGAGCAGGTTCAGGACCACCTTTTAGTCGTGGAGCACCATGGTTGAAGGGAAGTCTGGAGAGGGGGTCTGCAGGGTTCGATTTTCCTGGCGAGTGTTGCTCTGCTTCCCCCAGCGGTGCTGGTCGACGTCGAGGTGGACACCTAGGTGGTTGTCTCTCTGGTCTTCGTCTTCGGCGGCGTTTCTGTGGCACCATGTCCTGTACTGTAGTACGTGGCCACTCGGCTGGCCTGCCACTTTTGATGACTGTCAGGCTGTTGACAACTGCCTGCCTACATCGTCCTTTGTCTCTTGCACTTTTGAAGTGGTGTCGCTTACTCCAGCATTTGTCCTCTTTGTGGCCCTTTTTTGCGACACCAGTAGCAGTATGGAAAGTCCGGTTTAGGGTACTGCAGGTTGGTTGAGCAGCTGCAAATATGAAGAGGTGCAGCATGGCGTTGCAGCTCAACTTTCAGGTTAGCAATCTCGGTTGTAAGGGTTGCTAGCCGAGACTGAAGTTTGGTGACAGTGGCTTTCAGTCTTCTAGTTTCCCTACGTTGCTGGTTCGACTGCTTCTGTCCACTGGGTTGACGTTGTGGTGTAGATAAGGCTGGGTCCTGCTGATCTCTTATTGGTTTTGTGACAGCGTTATTCGTCTCTAAGGTAGTGATCAAGGCCTCCAGGCGATCCAGGATTCCTGGATCTATCACAGCTGTCTGCTGTGCAGTCATGTTCTGGCCATCGTCTTCCGTCAGCCAGCGTTGGGCCTCTCTGGTTAGCTCCTGGAACGTACACCCTGGTCTTCCCCTCAGAAAGTGTTTCAGCTCTTTCCTCAAAGAGGTGTGATGGAGCCCATTAATGAAGACATCACAAAGTATGGCCGCATTAAAGGTGTTGGCATAAGCAGCATTGGTCTTGGCCCAGAGTTTCCTCAGGGCCGCAGCATACTCGCCGAGACTCGGAAAATCCTTGCTTTCTTTTGAGGAAAGCATTTGCAAGAGAATGCTCCCTTCGCTGCTCGTCCCAGTGCTGTTCTAAGATGTTAAACATCTTTGAAGGACTGTTTATTTCTTCAACTTCCTTGGACAGGATCTGTTCCCTTGCCTCTCCCCGCAGCGCATCCAACACCCACACAGCAGCTGATCCATCCGGCATTGGGTACAGCTGCAGCAACATCTTGGCCTCGTGGATGAAGTCGTGGACATCTTTCCCAGAAAACGTGGATAGGTCAGGATGCTCGAGCTCTCGACTGGCTTGGTCTTCTGCCTGGTCTTCTTGCCGGCAGGCATCATGCGTTCCGTGGTCTTCTTGCTGGCAGGCATCATGCATTCCCTGGTCTTCTTGCTGTCAGCCATCATGCGTTCCCTGGTCTGATATGGACTGAATCTTCCATCACCCACAATTTCCACCTTCCCTAATCAGGCTCGCAGCGCCACTTGTGATGGTACCGAGAGGTAAGGAAAAGACAGGTTAGGGAAAGAGTGGAACGACAATTCTCAAGCAACAATTCAATAACTGGGCAACAGAAGCCTCAGGGGGAGACAGTAGCTGGCTAGTCATTCTTTATTCGTTACTCAGCATTCAGGCACGGTACAGGTGAAGACCAAGGTTTGAAGACGGTTTGAAGACCAGTGTAGTGTAGACAAAACCAGTAACTTAACTTTACCTATTTAAAAACACAAAGTGTCTCACAATTTACAGGTGAGTCAGAAAATAGTAGTACTACGCAGCGACAAGATTGCATGGAATATTATCTAATCAAGTCTCCTGTCGTGCTAAGTCTAGCACACTACATCTAGCATACAAACAATGTTATTTACAAAGTCTCTTACTCACACACACACACACACACACACACACACACCACGCACACGCACACGCGCACGCACGCACACATACATGCATACACACATGGGAGATAATCCCTGTTGCGCTGTCTCACACGCTACATCTACAGCACCCGGTACTAGATCTACCGCACCTGGCTACATTTACAATATATTTCATCGTTTAGATCAATTACAACCCTCCCCCCTCTCTCTTCTGTCTCTCTCTGTGTCTGTCTGTCTGTCTGTCTGTCTGTCTATCTGTCTGCCTGTCTGTCTGTCTGTCTGTCTGTCTGTCTGTCTGTCTGTCTGTTCTCTTCCTCTCTCCTCTCTCTCTCTCTCTCCTCTTCTCTCTCTCTCTTCTCTCTCTCTCTCTCTCTCTCTCTCTCTCTCTCTCTCTCCTCTCTCTCTCTCTCTATATATATAATATATATATATATATATACACAATATATATATATATATATATATATGTGTGTGTAATAATATGTGTGCGTGTGTGCATGTGGTGTGTGTGTGTGTGTGTGTGGTGTGTGTGTGTGTGTGTGTGTGTGGTGTGTGTGTGTGTGTGTGTGTGTGTGTGTGTGTGGTGTGTGTTCAGACAGTCCAATGTTTTATGGTATATTCCCTTTTCAGATTAGGCATCAAGAGCTAGCTACCTTTACCCCATATGATGCAATGTCTTTAGTTCACTTACAGCTTTCTTAGCTTTCCAACTTTGCAGTTGTGCAAGAGCAGTCCATTCATTTTCCCTGGGGAAATGTGGTTATGAGTTATATTTGTGCAATGGCTTGAAGTTGTTATTTCATGCAAGTTAATCATATAATTTGTGCGTATCATTAAATTTACTTCTTAATATCCTCCTCCTCCTCCTCCTCCTCCTCATCATCATCATCAGCAGCAGCAGCAGCAACAACAACAGTAGAAGAAGTAGCAGGAGCAGCAGCAGTAGTGTTGCTGTAGAAGTAAGAGTAGTGGTAGTATTAGTAGGGGGAGGAGGAGGAGGAGGAGGAGGAGAGAGGAGTAGTAGTAGTAGTAGTAGTAGTAGTAGTAGTAGTAGTAGTAGTAGTAGTAGTAGTAGTAGTAGTAGTAGTAGTAGTAGTATCCCTATTCATGTCAAACTAGCCGTTAGCATGAAGAACTGCCTGTCTTGTTAGAAGAATTTGTCATAATGTCTATTTCAACACGCGATGTACCCTTTCCACTCTGCTGTTTTGCATTGCATTGTATAGGCCTACCACTTCAAGCCACGGCAGGGTTCTCTGCATGAAAGTTGGTTTGCTCTCCCCGTGGAGAGCGCGTCGCCACAAGAGCAGAGTCACCCATCACTTTTTATTTCCCTGTCTGCAAGTGTTTTTGTTTCCCAAATCAGAATTTTGCCAAGGACAGCCCTCTAATAGCTGTCTGTTCTTTTGCGTGCGCTTAATATGTGCTGCACACGGGACTTCGGTTTATCGTATCATCCAAAATACTAGCAGCCAGACCACCACTCAGGGTCTAATGGATGGGAAAATAGTTTAGGGTACAAACAGGTATCGAGCCACACACACACTCTGAACCCGCACTTCTCGCTTTCTTGGGAGGTTCGTACATCTAGACCACCGATTCACAAAGAAGACAGGCCACCAAAACAAAACCTATTACCATACAACCGCTCCTTTTTTCGTGTTTAGGTTACAGAATAGACAACATCAGCCAAATTATTTCATCAGTTATTGAAATGATGTGATCAACAGAACTAATGAAGAGAACCGTGCCCTGTCGGTCATTTGTGGCGTAGTTTTCTTCACATTTAAGCCTATGCTTTCGATGCATTGTGCAAATAGTCTATCACACCTGCTCCAAATTATTGTTATGAAGCCTCAATAAAAGAGGCTGCACGGATTTATGGTTGGCATGCACTGGGCTGTGTTGATAGTCATTGTACTCTGTGCTTCACAGTTATCAGGCTGCAAGAAGCCTTTCTGTTGTTGCAGCTAAAGATACATGAGAATTTAAGTATGCTCTTATCAATTGCATAGTTTACACCATATGAGCAGAAATGCTGGCAACAGAAACACCTAAAACATAAGCAGTTTTTCACAAGAAAACGGATTCATTGTCATTTTACACCATACACTGCTGTAAATGTAAAACACGAAGTTGTTAACATTTGATGACAAAGTCGAAACTGAAGACAGATTATGCCACGCTGCGAATATCACAGGATGCTTGTTACGATCTAAGATTGAGTACATCAAAAGCATTTGCTTTATTATCATTGACAAAGCTTGATCCTATATCATGTACATTTAGTATGCTAAAACAATTTTTATATGACACTGGGCCTTAGCATTTACTACAATATTTTGTTTACATGACAATGGGCCTTAGAAGTTACTATAAAGTTTGTGGACCTAGAAAAATTATTACAATATTTTGTTTTACATGACACTAGGACTTACCATAAATCTACCATCAAATCTGTTTATATGACACTGGGACTTAGAAATTACAAAAATATTTTGTTTACATGACATGGGGACTTAGGAGTTACCATGATATATGTTTATGTGACACAAGATTGATAAAATACCATAACATCTATTTATATGACACTGGGACTCAGAAATTCTATCTGTTTATGAACTTAACTTCTAGCAAACTATCCTTCTCTTCAAAACCCAAAATTCTGCATGGAAATGTATGTCCTGTTTAGTTTCTTTCGGCAACTATTAACTGACAATCTTTGTCAGTATTACATAATTAGTGGGTGCTATGCCGTCGTAAATACAACGGCAGCAACAACAACAATAGCAACAGCAACAACAACATACAGCCAGGGCAACAGCATACACCTTTAAATAATCTACGTTACAAATAGCAGCCCCAAGCTGCCTATTCCCGAGATAAAGGAATTCCCCTCCCTCTCTCCAACCCCCCCCCCCACCATCCGCCATCCTAAAAAAACATCACCATGAACAGGTGGTACTGCGCTAAACACTTGGTCCACGCATTAAAACATTTCCACAGGAGTGCCGTTGAGGCCTAGAAACCATTTTGCAGACACGTTAGAAAGAGAGAGGAGGGGAAAAGGAAGGTCGGAAGGGGATCTGAGAACCAGTGGAATATGCACAGAGGAAGGAAAGTAGGGTAGAAGTGTGTGCACTGGAGGGAGGACGAGGCTGACCGAGGAAGGAGGATTAGGAAGAGACAAGACTAGACACCATGAACCTGATAGGAGAACACCGAGGGGGGGGGGGGGGGGGGGGGCGGGGGGGCGGAGATTTAGAGATTGTATTAGTCACAAATAATGCAGGGTTATTTGATGTCGTAATATAGTAATGTGAGATAGACTGAGAGGAAAAAGCCCCAGCCTACAGTAATGTCTTCTTATATTCCAAAATGTTGCAGAACTTGACAATCAAATATGCGCTTCCGTTTGTTACTATTCCGAAAAAATTACCGTAACAAGTTGTCTGCGTGTGTTCTGTCCTGGTAGATACTAAAAAACACTTCTAACTCTTGTGATAATAGTTATATATGTGAATTTCTAGGTTTAACTGAATATAGGTTTCAACACCAGGAAGAGTACAAAAGTTATATAAACAAAATGTTGACAAAAAGTTTAGCGTACATGAGGTTATTGATATTATTAACACGAAGTTTATGTTTTCGCATTGGGCACGCAGTTCACGTCTCCTTGAAAAATGTTTAAGTAAATATCTTCTAATACAAGAGCAAACCATGCACAGCCAATCTCAATTACAGTTGTGTTGAGCGTTGGTAACTTATGCCCGAAGTCAGGTGCAGCTACCTTAATGGTAGGTAAAAATAGTGGCATACGCAAGTATCTCACCGTTCATGAACCTCGAAGCTCTAGCCAAGGAACGGAAGAAATGTTCACTCAGTCTTTTGCTAGTTGCCAAAAATTGAACAGCATTCTAAAGGTTTAATAATCCTGCATTCGTCTTTATTTTAGCCAATGTATATGCTTTTCATAAGTGTATACGTATTGAATGCCTGGTTTCTTCATATTGAGCATCTTTGTTTGTAGAGTTAAACAGACGGCGAGAATGTAAAAAGCATGTAGAGATGATATGATATGTGTGACATTAAAGTTGTAACATTGCAGCTACATAGAGACAAATGTCACACACACACACACACTCACGCACTCACTCACGCACGCACGCACACACACCCACGCACTTACTCACTCACGCACGCACCGCACGCACGCACGTACACACGCGCACACACACACACACACCACACACACACACACACACACACACACACACACACACAGAGTAAAGGGGGATGGATAGCCTAGTGGTCAGAACATTGCGCTGGCAATTTGACGACCCGGGTTCGAGTCTGGTCGAGGAAATTTTTCTCCTGGAGTTAACATCAGTGCTGACTCCACTCTCCCGAAAAGTCCTTCGGATGAGACTTTAAACCGAGGCCCCGTGAGCGAACGCACGCAGAACATCTTGCGCACACGTTAAATCCTGTTCCGCTTTTCGTAAGAGTAGGCCATCGTGTGCCGGTGGGAACAGAAGACAATACTTACAAAACTGCATACACACGGGGATCGGATGAAAAAAGCACATGATTGCTTATTCTGTTATCCTCGATCTGCCAGTGGGAACAGATGACGAGATTAACAAAACTAAAAAAAATATATAAAAAAAGCACACGAGTGCTTATCATCCTCGATATAAAAGAATTTTTTTTTAAAATAATAAAACAATAAAAACACAGACAAACAAACACTTATAGATACAGCTTCAGCATACAGAAAACAAAAATACCCAGACCAGAATGAAGTGATCAGACCTCTGCCAATCACTTTGATAGCCAAAAGGGTTGACAACTCCTTTGCAATAAAGAGAGCCGATGATTACTAACTGCGCATAACAGCACGTCTTGTAACCGCTGCCTAAGTACAATTCAGCCACTCTTAGTTTCCCCTCCCCTCCCCTCTTTCCCCAATTCCTTTCTCCAGCTGTCACTATCAAGTCGGGTCTGCTGGCAGCTCTCCGCCCGGGCAAATTCTCTGACTACATCAGTATTGAATGAGATTTGCTTTTGGATATGTGTGTGTGTGTGTGTGTGTGTGGTGTGTGTGTGTGTGTGTGTGTGTGGGGTGTGTGTGTGTGTGTGAGACAGACAGACAGACAGACAGACAGACAGAAAGACAGTCAGACAGACATAGATAGGCTAAATGCATGTCATTTGGAGAAAAGCCCTGCTGATATTTTTTAACACCTTCAAGTACATTTCAGTGTTGAAGGCCCACACAAGTGAAGTGTGTGAGGCAGTCTGCAGCCGGCAAAGGACTAGCTTTCCAAACCACTTTCACCTGAACACTACACAGGTAAACTGTTTACAAGCTCTGCATGCAGCCCTTTAATTAATGCAACGCGCAGCTGATACAAACAAACATACTACTCAAAAGAATTCAAGGCCCGCTGTTTCCCTTGGCGTAGATCTCAACGATAAAAGGTGTGTCAAACATACGTTTTCTTTCCATGGATGACTGGTCCTGTAAGGCATTGTTATAAGAAACGCTTTGTTCATAAGTTTCCAGATTTTTCTATAATTTTCTATCAAAACAGAGTTTTAATCTCTAATGACAATAAAAACACAAAAGTCTGTGGGGAAGAAGTATACTTCGGTCAACATGTTGATCAGTATCATTGTCATCAACTTCTTAAAAATAAATGGTTTTCTCCAGACTTTGGTGAATGGACCCAAACTAATGTTCGTAACTTAACGTAATTTAAAGTTCAGACACTTTAAATTTCAACACTAGTTCTTGATTCCATATAATCAACTCAAGAATCACTTCAATATCTTACCTATGATTTGCGATAACTTCAATGGTCTGATTTATGTCTATAACATTTTGCTCGTATTAGGATACCAAGACCAGTCTGCCTGCCTCAGTTGCATGAAGATGCTACTTTCTGATATCATTGAATAAAAATGATTGGCCACAGACAAAATACCCTTGTGTGGAGCCTTTAATACCTAAGAAGAACTATTTATGGCAATAAGAAATAAATAAATGTTTGCCATAAAAATGTTTAAAAGAGAAAGAATTGCAACGATGAAAGAAACTGAAGACCCGTTTTTCTGTGATGACAATGCACCTACCGCGTAAAGAATGCGTCATATGACAGATCCTTGTGGAAAATTATCTGGAATATTGAGTGAGATCGAAAACCACTGATAAAATAGGAAGACAGGACAGGAAAAGACGAGTAAAATAGTACCAGACGGTGTTAAAAATGTCAGGGGCTTGTCCAATAGCACCAGAAGAACAAAGTAGTCGGCTAAAAAACTAAACTACTTGTACCATTACCTGTGATATTTATTTATTTATTTAGTTCTTTATTCTTTTATATCGAGGATAACAGAATAAGCAATCATGTGCTTTTTTTCATCCAGTCCCCGTGTGTATGCAGTTTTTGTAAATATTGTCATCTGTTCCCACCGGCACACGATGGCCTACTCTTACGAAAAGCGGAACAGGATTTAACGTGTGCGCAAGATGTTCTGCGTGCGTTCGCACACGGGGCCTCGGTTTAAAGTCTCATCCGAAGGACTTTTGGGGAGAGTGGAGTCGGCACTGATGTTAACTCCAGGAGAAAAATTTCCTCGACCAGACTCGAACCCGGGTCGTCAATTGTCAAATTACTATGATTCAAGCATCTTTGACGCCTATTTCCTTAAGATTTCTTTTATCGTTTCTTTTAATTTTTATTAGTTAACATGTTTTTGTTTTTTTTAGCTTTTATTTATGGTTACAATTACTTTAACTTTTATTAATATCAACAGCAACGCCATAGTTTCTTGCTAGTTTCATCATAAAGGTAATCGATTTTTGCACTATACGGTCGCTGATGAACACTGTTTAATTTTCTGTTATTGTCTACACTGACATGAACTAACTCGAAAGAAAAGGAGTCAGCTGAAAAGCGATAATAGATTCTAAAACAAGAGCAGACTGTTTCTCTTTGACAAAGAGCTTTCATTGGCAACAATTCCCAGTTTGCATTATGGATTGAATATCGATGTTGGAAGCCGATACTCAGCGAAGCAGACCCACTATACAAACTGGACAGACAACAGAGCACACTATTTATTTGCAGGTGATCAGCTGAATTGATAGCGAGTTTCTGTCAAGATGGATCATTGCTCCTATATCGCATGGCAGGCAAACCAGGTTAAATGGTGTCCTCTTCAGCAGCTGATCAATTCT
>CM060316.1:81388935-81428935 GCA_030674155.1 Stramonita haemastoma | reverse complement strand
GTTTACATATTGGCAGGCGAACGTCTTAACCATCCTGCTACCTTCCTTCCGGGAAGGTGAAAGTAATTTTCTTAATTCAAATAGAATGACTTCTTACAGAAGTAATGACTTAATGAGAGGATTCTTCAATTACAATCGTAATGTACTGACAACGCAGCTAATGATCACAATAAGGAATAGATATGATACGGATTTTCAAAGGCCATATTCATTACAGAGGTTTGCAAACCATACTGTTAAACAATAAACTAAAAACATGATACAGCAAATTGTGGCTAGAAACTACAACATATTGTTTAGTTTATTGCACATATATTGCACTGGTTTAAAGAGAAAGCAATGATAAAACTATAGGTGTTAATGAAAATCTGCAATGATCTGACGACTTCGTCAAAGACGAAGGCTTTCTGCTGTTAATATCACTTCTATTGAGTCATATAGCACACGCTGGTTCTAATCTGCTAATTGATTATTATGTGATCTAACAAATGTGCGACAGCCTAGAAAATGCGGTTGAAATAATATGTTGCTTGTGTTGATTTTGGAGATAAGGCCCATCCATGCTATGCTGGAAAAGAGAGAGAGAAAGAGAGAGAGAGAGAGAGAGAGAGAGAGAGAGAGAGAGAGAGAGAGAGAGAGAGAGGGGAGAGAGAGAGAGAGAGAGAGAGAGAGAGACAGACAGACAGACAGACAGACAGACAGACAGACAGACAGACAGAGAGACAGAGACAGAGACAGAGACAGAAGAGACAGAACAGGCAGAGCAGGCAGGCAGGCAGGCAGGCAGGCAGGCAGACAGGCAGGCAGGCAGGCAGACACGGACAGAGAGACAGACACACAGACAGTCACACACAGCCAGCCAGATGGAATGTTTGGTGTTCTTGCAGGCTTCCTAGCAAATGAAGAACTAAAGTTCCAAAGTTCAAAAATATAATTTTTTTACAATTAGAAAAAAGATTTTGTGTAAAAGATAAATCTTAGACTGGCTCTTAGAAGTAAACGAAATAATAGCTAACAGTTGCGCCAATGCCCGCCCTTTCTGTCAACAAAGTCGAGTGCCTATGGAGCTCTATGAATCTCCAAAACGAACGGGTACACGATGTGCATAAGTCAGAAATGCTCACTCCTCTATGCACGTGCTACATCTCAGCGGGGTGTACATCTACATCATTTGCCCAGAAAGCCTGTCTGTGAAGAATGAGCCTGCAGGTGATGTATGGGTTTCCCAGAGCCTGCTTCAATTGCTTTGGGTTGCCGTAGCTGTCAGTCTGCTGTATGTCTCCTGAGAAATGCGTTGGTTATTTTCTCTGGTGCCGTTTGTACATTCTTCTTGATTTGATGCACAGACAGACAGACAGACAGACAGAAAGACAGACACATGCACGCACGCACGCGTGCGCGCACCCCACCCCCCCCCCCCATATACTCACACACTCTCTCTCTCTCTCTCTCTCTCTCTCTCTCTCTCTCTCTCTCTCTCTCTCTCTCTCTCTCTCTCTCTCTCTCTCTCTGAGGAAATGTCATCACCACACCACCGCCCACCATCTTTATTTTTTGTTGCTTGTATTGTGGCCAATGGCCGAAGTACATTAAAGCATTTCAGTGTTCAGTGTTCTCTCTCTCTGTCTGTCTCTCTCTCTCTATGTATGTGTGTTGTTGTTTTTCAGTTTAACGTACTTCCACTAAATAATAATGGCAGACAGGTAAGTGTATTTGTTTGTTTGTTTTTAGTGTGTGTGTGTATGTGTGTGTGTGTGTGAGCGTGTGTGTGTGTGTGTGTGTGTGTGTGTGTGGTGTGTGTGTGTGTGTGTGTGTGTGTGTGTGTGTGTGTGTGTGTGTGTGTTCATCTGAACGTATATTAACCAGAAAGTGATATTAGATAGGGGGAAGGGAAAGAAATGATAAATTAATGTCAGTGTGTTTAGACAGTTGAATGGAGGATAAAAAGAAAAATCAATGGATCTAACTATCAGAAATTCGTGGAATTATACATACAAAAGCAAGCAGGAAAGAAAGCAGATTTTATTCAAGAAAACTATCAGAATATCTGTGTATGTGTGAGTGAGTGAGTGAGTGAGTGCGTGCGTGCGTGCGTGCGTGCGTGCGTGTGTATGTATGTATGTATGTATGTATGTATGTATGTATGTATGTATGTATGTATGTATGTATGTATGTATGTGATGTATGTATGTTGTATGTATGTATGTATGTGTGGTGTGTGTGTGTGTGCGTGCGTGCGAGCGTGCGTGCGTGCGCGCGCGCGCGTGTGTGTGTGTTGTTGTTGTTGTTGTTGTTGTTCGTCATCCAGCAAAGGCTCCCATGACCCCTTCCCCAATCTGCACTAAGCATACTTTCATCATGCCCTGCACCTCATCATTCTGTGTCCATCCACGCTGCTGCCAGAATCCATAAATCTAACAACAGTATGTGATCATTTCCACAGGTATTTTCCATCTCCCTAGACTATTAGTGGCACTCTTTGTTGCTGTTGCGGCAGGGAGACACAGCCATAAAAAGAAAAAAAACGCTCCTACGCTAGAGTCTGAGAGACGGCTTGAAGCAGCCCAAACTCAATATAATACACGAACAAATTGCACAAGACTCAAAGTAAAACGAACACACAAAGTCAATGTACTAGAACTAGTTCTCATCTGGAAAGGACACACACTCAAATTTATTATAAAACCTGCGATGCTGTGTCTAAGTGAAGATGAACATCTGAATATTGTCAAGTATTTCCTTCGGACTGAAAATAATTTATCTCCCCTGTCCTTCTTCACCCTGTTTGTGACTGAGACACTAAACATAAAATAAATTATTCATTATTTGTTATAAAAAATAAAAAATAAATAAAAAAGGGGGAGGGGGGTTCTGAAACAAGGGCAAACTGTTTGTCTTTTAGAAAGAGGCTTCTTGTCCACAACAATATCGAATTTCCGTACTTAATCAAGAATTCATGTTACTGGTTGATATGCAGTGAAGCAAATCCACTGTACAAACAGAAGAGCACATTAATCGTTTGCAGTTAATCAATTGGACTGACAGCAGGTATCCATTCCGGTGTATCATCATCTGCAGGTAAACTGGGTTAAACGCTCTCCTCTTCAGCAGCTGATGAATTTCAACACTGAGTTCAGGGGTATCCTATTTGTTGCAAAAGTGGTGCACTGGAGGACTGGGTTGTACTGGCAGACCACAGTGATGACGATAACAGATGACATAATTATGAGTTTGTTGCAGCACATTGATGAAAATACACTTTTTTTGCCATGACCTCAGTTTGTGTCTCTTGTTACGTTTAATTGTATCACCTGTCAGATTTGTACTGTTGGAAAGTTTGACAGTGACGGCACGATTACCTTCAGTTTTGTTATATCTGTTTACATTCATTGCTTTATAGGTGTCTTGATTCCAAAGTAATTGTTTTATTGTTGATTCATACTGGTAATAACGCCCTCCAAAATTTACAGCCTGCCGCGAGCAAAAATATCTATTGATGGCAAATTTATCATTTACTCGACACAAACTATCCAATACCTTTAGTCCTTATCTTCAGTACCTGAACAGAGCAAAACTGCTGCTGCTATGGATATCCAACTGTTTGTGAAGGACTTTGATAATAAGGAACCCATATTTTTCATAACATCCTCCTTCACATCACCAAAATAAACAGGCCTTCAAATCAAAAGATCCTCTGTTTGGGTTTACATTGGATCATGGAATGTATGACCTAGCTTTTCAAAGACACTCCCATTTCAGTGCAACAGCCAACCAAGGTAAAAAACTGCACAAGTTTTTTTTCTTTTTGTGTGGCTTGAACCCTTGACCCGTGTGGCATCAGACTAATAAAATCTGTGCGGGAAAAGTTTCAGTCAGCTAGCGTGGAAGACTACACGCGTTGGAGTCTATCAGTGTGAAAGGAAAACCTTGCACAGTGATCGATGGTGTGTCTTGTTGGGTACAGGTGGAAATCTGATGATCGTGGAATGTTTCCAAAGGGCAGGGATATGGTTACTCGGCAGATACCGTAAACTCGTTCTCAAAGAGTTAAGGTAAAAATTATAAAGACATTATATATGCAGCTCTCTCAATCACACACAACACACACACACACACATTCTCTCTGTCTCCCTGTCTGTCTGTCTGTCTATCTCTCTCCACACATTTACACATAGATAGATAGATAGATAGAGAGATAGAGAGATAGATAGATAGATAGATAGATAGATAGATAGATAGATAGATAGATAGATAGATAGATAGATAGATAGATAGTGTGTGTGGGAGAGAGAGAGAGAGAGAGAGAGAGAGAGAGAGAGAGAGAGAGAGAGAGAGAGAGAGAGAGAGAGAGAGAGAGAGAGACAGACAGACAGACAGAGACAGAGACAGAGACAGACAGACAGACAGACAGACAGACAGAGACAGAGAGAGACAGAGACAGAGCGAGCTCAGCATTTGCTAAAGCAACCAACACCGTCCATATTTTTGATATTATGAATAGAAATCCAAAATTTCCCCCATTTAGACCAGACAGCTTTGGATACCCGCACACCGCCAAGCAACTTCAATTAACTCCCCAATATTATCATGTCTCCTCAGCACAGGCTGCTACACTGCTGTCCTCTCTGCTGCCATTCTTCGGCAGCTCTTCTTCCAACAAACTCCACTCACACCATGGCAAAGGGACCCTTAGCTGGCTCCTTATTATGGCTTTTCATGTCAGTCTGGACTGTTGTCTTTGTCAATAAAACTGACGACACGTATGCTCGTTTTCAAGGGTGTTTTCCTTCTTCGTCTTCTTCTTCTATCCCATAGTCTGTTTACACCGTAGGGGCGCCACGGAAGATCTCGCAACCAGCTCTCTCCATTTCCCTCTGTCGTCGACCTTTCTCAGCCTGAGGCTCATCCACTCTCGGATGTTGTCCTCCCATCTCTTTCTCTGCCTGCCTCTCCTTCTCCCGTTTTGCACAATTCCTTGCAGAATCGTTTTGGCAAGCCCTGTTGATCTTGCAATGTGCCCATACAACTTCAGTTTGCGTTTTTTGACTGTGGTTAGGAGATCTTCAAAGGGCCCAATGGCTTGACCAATTCTGATTCTCACATCCTCGTAAGTAATGTGGTCTTTGTAAGAGATGCCAAGGAGTCTGTGAAAGCATCTCATCTCTGTGGCCTGTATTCTACTCTGCAGATCTGCTGTGAGGGTCCACGACTCACAAGCATACAGGAATATTGAGATGACCAGAGTGCGCATCAGCCTGATCTTTGAGCTGAGCGAGATGTTCCTGTTCTTCCAAATGTGACGCTCCACCACTTAAAGAGTCGCATTGCACCAGAGGTCAATTTTTAGTTATTGACAGGATGTTAATCTGCAATAAAAAGGCTATACAATGCAAAAAATAGATTGAAAATCGGACATTTCTGTGCAAAGTTATTACAAACTGAAATGATAGACTGCAGGATGTCACAAAATGAGAAACGGGAGTTTATTTTCATAACAGGTTGTTAGAATGAGGGCTTGGGTATTTTCAAAACACGTTTAAAAGCAAAAGGAATAAAACTTATGCCTTGAATTTCATTATAAGGTAGATAAACCGACATAGTTTAATAATCAATCAAAATCTCAAAATTGACAACTTGACCCCCACCTGCCTTTAATGGCTCCTTGCGCAAAATTGGGTAATGTGCTAAGCGACTCATTTCGTGGTGGAGCACCACAAATGGTCTTCAGTTTTGTCAGTGCTGTAACTGTCTGTGCAATCCTTGCGAGTATTTCAGGCTTGGATCCCTGTCTGTTACAACTGCTCCCAGATACTTGAAGCTTTGTACCGTTTCCAAATTCTGACCTCCGACCTGATGTTGGTGTTGATGCCATTGATGTTGTTGGTCATCAGCTTGGTCTTCTGCACTCGGATATCCATGCCATAGGCTGTTGAAGTCTTGTCGAGGCATTCCACTAACCTAACTAACTCTTCTTCTTTCACTGCAAGTCTATCGATGTCATCAGCAAAACGCAAGTTGGTAATTGTTCTGCCTCCAATGCTGACTGTTCCTTCATGATCTTCCAGTGCATCAGTCATGATTCTCTCAAGGAAGATGTTAAAGAGAGTAGGTGAGAGCAAGCAGCCTTGTCTGACACCGACCATCGTCCTGAACCAATCCCCTATGCCACCATTGAAATAGACTGCACTAGTGGCCTTGTTGTAGAGCTCCTCAATGACTCTGATCAGGTTGGCATTGATGTTGCACAGCCTCATGGTAGCCCACAGAGATGCATGCCATACCCTGTCAAAGGCCTTTTAGAAATCCACAAAAACGTGGTAAAGGTCTTGCTGATGCTGAAGGTACTTCTCGCATAGTATTCTTAGATTAAAAATCTGCTCTGTTGTACTTTGTCCTGCCCTGAAGCCTGCCCGTTCTTCAGCAATGATCATCTCTGCTTGTGGCTTCAGTCAATATAGTAGGATCTTCAGCATGACTTTACTTGGATGACATATCAAGCTGATTGTGCGATAGTTCTGGCATTGTTGTAGGTTGCCTTTCTTGGGAAGGGTGATGATTAGTGATCGTGTCCATGGTGTAGGGCAGTCTCCTGTCTGCCAGATCTTGTTGCAGATTATCAGTAGGGTGTTTATCATGGCTTCCCCCCCCCCCCCCCTGCTTGGACCAGTTCTGCCAGGATGTTGTCTATTCCTGCTGATTTCCTCTTCTTCATCGATTTCACAGCTACTTCCACCTCTTCCCAAAGGATGGGGTAGTTGTCAGTGTCTGTCGGTGGTGGGACATTCAATACCTCTGGATCTCCTAAGGTTTTGTGGTTATACAGATATGCACAATATTCTGTCCATCTCTTTAGAATGTCCTGGTCTTCTGTTAAGATCTTTCCATTTTTGTCTTGTCTGGTGCTGGTTTTCCCCTGTTTTGTGCCTGTCAGGTCTTTTACTAGCTGGTACGCTTTATTGCTGTTGTTCTTACTAAGATTTTCTTCAATGTCCATGTACTTCTCTTCAATCCAGGTTTCTGCTGCCTCTTTCATGCTTGTTCTAATTTCTTTGTTGATTGCCTTATACTGCCTCGCTCCTTCTATCTCGTTCTTCTTTTTCTTCAGTTCTCTTCATTTGTCACACTGGTCAAGGATGTTGGCTGTGACCCAGGGCTGCTTCATTCGTCGTTGCCTGCCAAGAATCTCATTGGCTGAATCAGTTACTGCCTTGTTAAAGGTGTCGACAAACTTGTCAATATCTGTGTCATCTGGGTTGAACATGGTGAGGGGTGCAAATTTCCCTCCTATCATGGCTTGGAAGGCTTCAGCCACCTCTGGATCCTTCAGTTTCTTGAGATCGAATCTGATCCTTGTCTGGCCCTGCTTCATTACCTTCCTTAGATGAAGGTGGAAGGTCATCATCACTAAATCATGGTCACTTCCAATGTCAGCTCCTGGAAAACTGTGTGTCCTTGCGATGTTTATGCTGGACTGGAAGCGCCTCTTCACCATGGTGTAGTCAATCTGGTTGTGGGTTACTCTATCAGGGCTATGCCATGTCCATTTTTGAGATGCTTTGTGTGAACCATATGTGTTCATCAACTTGAGGAAGTTACATTTAGCAAATTCCAGGAGTCTCAAGCCTCTTTCATTAGTCTCTTTGTTACAATATCGCCCACATGTGCCACTCCAGTTCTTGCAAGCATCTTCTCCTACTTTGGCATTCCAATCACCTTGTACAACAAGGATGTCTTTCTTGGGGATCTGATCTATAACTTCTTGCAGCTGTTCATAGAAGTCTTCTACCTCATCATCATCATGGCTTAATGTTGGGGCATATGCCTGGATAATGGTGATGTTGAAAGGAGTTGCCCTCAGGCTGATGGTGATAAGCCTGCTAGAGATTGGTCGGCAACCCATGACACTGTTCACAATCTCCTTGTGGACCAGAAACCCAACGCCTTGTTCATGTTTGTCCTCTTTCCCACTGAAGTATAGTTTGTGGCCTTCCTGGGTTGATGTTTCTCCAATGTTCTCCCATCACACTTCACAGAGTCCTAGGATGTTCCAGTGGTACCTATCAATTTCATGTGCGAGTTCTTCAAGTTTGCCTGTTTCTCTCAATGTTCTAACATTCCATGTGCCAATGGTGATGTTATTTCTGACACGAATTCTGTTTGGTATGCCTGTCATACACTTTTCACCTCCACCCTGGTGTCCAGAAGTGGAAGGCGCGGTCCTTAGTGACCCGGGCGACGACCGAGCCGGTATGGATTTCGATTTGGTTTTGTCTTCCATAGCGTATCTTGGGCGAAGGAAGCCTGGTGGAGCTCATTCCTCTCCAGACTGATTTTTCTTGGGGTTTACTCCCCACATGGAACAGGTATTACTGGGTTACATGGATACCAGTAGCAGAGGGGACCACTGACCTGACCTGATTAGGGATGTACCAGCCCTCAATTCTTTTGGCCTGCCAGCAGGGTATTTTATTCTTCGCTATTTGCCCATAGCTGGGAGGCTGGTGTGTGGGCACCAGGGCATATCCACACGACGGTGGGCCATGCGTGCCACACGTTAAGGGGGCCAGCTCTCCTCCCTGACACAGTTATACCACCCGGTACTCGGTCATGCCATGAGGTAGCAAGCTCAGTGAGAACAGGGGGCACCACGGGAAGGTGTTACTAGGGGCACAGTAATGCAGGAGAGGCCATTGCAAGTGACCCCCTGCCTGTTACCAAGCAGGGGCTCCGCTGCGATCACTACACCTGGAAAGGAGAGGCTATGTTGAGCACCAGACCTCAACCCTGCCACAGGGGGTACAGTATCAAATACCAACACCCCCTCCCCCATTCCTTCTTAGTGGATGATATCTAATAGCAGTATCTCTCCACAATGCTCATGGTAAGAAAGAATTTGGATCTCAGCTTGAATTCTTTCTATGAATTAAAGTGAACAATCTTGTGAATAATAGGCACAAGCTTGCTATAATGTAAAACAAAGATACAAACATATGTCTGTGAACTAGAGTTAATCAGTAAGGTATTTTGAAAATCAAAAGCTGTGCCTGGTTAAGTACATATTATCAATTGTTAATTTGTTATAGAATTCAGAAGGCTTTAGACCCATTGATGTGGTCAGCCATTAGGTGTTAGGGGAGATGAATGGTGTACTCTAGAAAAGCAAACATAAAGAAGGTAACCCCTCTTGCTGGTGGCATTATGGCTGCCCAACATGGATAAGCACACTGCAAAGTTCAGAGATTACAGGCAGAAACCAGGTATGGCTGGGGTAGTGAAATCAGAGTGAGATGAGTAGAAACAGCTGGACATATGTGGTAAAATAGGATCCAGCTTTGATGTAAAAGCATGTCCTTCTGGCCATAAAACCATATATACATCGAGATAAAATAATCCTACAATATACATTGTCGCGTGCTGATTAAAATTACTGTTTTCGTACACCTGTGTAAAATCTCTGAGGGCTGTGCATCTACGTTGTTTATCCAGAAGTCCTGTCTGTGAAAAATGTGCCTGCAGGTGATGTATGGGTTTCCCAGAATCTGCTTCAGTGCCTTGGTTTGCCATAGCTGTCAGTGTGCTGTGTGTCTCATGAGAGATGGGCTGGTGATTTCTCTGGATCTGTTTGTGTGTTGAAGCTTCAGACTTTCCTATCTCTTGGTTTCCTGATTTGATAATTCCCCACTCTCTGGCTTTTGATATCTCTGTGTGTACTAACAGTAGGTAGATAGTCTCTATATTTAAGTGTGTTCTTTGCGGGTGTACTTGTTGATGTAACGTGTATTGCAGCTGCTCTCCTCTCTCTCTCTCTCTCTCTCTCTCTCTCTCTCTCTCTCTCTCTCTCTCTCTCTCTCTCTGTGTGTGTGTGTGTGTGTGTGTAGTGTCTATCTGATCTGCCCTCCCAACGATGTTTTCCATTCACTTCAGTCTAATCCACAGCTAGCATACTCTCATTCTGCCCTGCATTCCACCCTGTTGTGTCAATTTACCGTGCTGTCTGCATCGATAAAGCTAACAACGATCTATACTCATTTTGATGGGGATTTCCCCATTCTTTTCTGATGTAGAGGTGACACTCTTCAGCCATGGTGTACATAGGGAACACAGATCTATATAAAAAGAGATCTTTCTGCGATACTGACACTTGAAACCTAACCGACATAATGTAAGATATCTTTTATATTAGACAAACAGATTGCACAAGGTATAGTGCGAGAACACCATATTAACAGATATGATTTTTTAATGGATTGGTTTTCGTTTAGAAATCATAAACTCAAGGTGTAGACTGCCTTTGTGTGGATTAGTTCTTCCTCTTTAAAGATGCTAGAACTTAAATGGTGGCTTGCTTGAGTATTTTTGTCCCCTAAATAAATGCTGAATTGGTAACTTATTTCCAGGGGGTAATTCCTCTTGCACTTTTAGTGTTCCAAAAAAGACAGGCACACAGATAAGGGTGGGTGGTCGACAGAGAATGAAAAAACAACAACACTTCTTTTAAAAAATAAAAAGGCCTCAGTAAGCATGCTGTCTTTCAGTACAGCTCAGTCAAGCCTGTGGAGCCCTCTCATGCCCCAGGTATTGACGCTAAGCCCAGGGGCGTAATATCTAAGTTTGTTAATACACTTCCTTTCAAGTGCACGTGCTACATCTTTGGGGGTACAGCAAAAGGGCTGTCTGCCCCTAAGGCGTGTGCATGAAGTGAGACCTGCCAAGGGGTGACTGCTTTCACAAGGACCTGCCTCTGTGTCTGTGGCTGGCTGTGTGTCAGCTGTCAGGGGTGCTCTGTACCTCAGAAGAAATTGAGAGAAACTTTTGTGGTCCTCTTGTCAGGAAGAATGCCATGACTGGGAGAAGGGGGGGGGGGAGTGTAGAGCTGAATTGATCCGCTGTCTGTCGGTATGTTTGTATGTCTGTTCTGTTCTGCCTACCTGCCTGCCTGTCTGTATATATATATATATATATATATATATATATATATATATATATATATATATATATTTATATATATATATATATATATATATATATTACACCTTTCTCTCTGTCCCCTTCCTCTCATATATTCTTCTTAATCTGCCTTCGTTTTCTTTCCATTAGTTTCTTTCCCCTATTTTTTTCTCATCTCTCTTTCTCTTCCATCTTCCCTGTCTTTCTGACTCTCTCTAGCCTACCTCTCTGGTGTGTGTGTGTGTGTGTGTGTGTGTGTGTGTGTGTGTGTGTGTGTGTGTGTGTGTGTGTGTGTGTGTGTGTGTGCAAGCGCGCGCATGTGTGTGTTGTAGGGTTTCTAAATACTTTTTAAAAAATTAATAAAATGTATGAGCTTTCAAGTACCTTTTTGAGAAATTAGAGGGTGGAATTCATGTAGTATTACATTTGAAATATAAACAGAGATTGATATAAACTCGCTGATGTCTTTTAAAAAAAAATCCAGTTCATGTCACAGCAGATTTCTCAGCATAAAATTTGGGCTGCTCACCCGGGGAGAGCGCGTCGCCACACATGCCCATTATATATATAAATATATATATATAATATATATATATATATATATATATATATATATATATATATATATATATTATAATTAGTGTGTGTGTGTGTGTGTGTGTGTGTGTGTGTGTGTGTGTGTGTGTGTGTGTGTGTGTATGTATATAGATGTATATATATGTATAAATATATTAACTGATTAATTTACAAAAAAAAACTTCTTCCTGTAAACTTCATTTTCCAACTGCCTGACTGGAACAGTCAAATAGTAGAACAGTAGAACAACAACAACCAGGGCCATGCACTACAGGCTACTTGGTGCAATGGTAGATAAAAATACCATAAACAACATATCAAAAAAAAGGAAAAAGTAGGCATCGGCAAATACCGAAAATCAATAAACAAACACACTAATAAACGATATTTCACACTCTGAGACTGATCGTTTGCTCTAGCTGGCTTGCTTCTGGCACCTTGCCTTGCCTTGCCTTGCCTTGCCTTGCGGCATCCCCCTTATGTCAGGCTCCACCCAGTTTTGACCCAGAAAGGCCTATGGCGGCAAGAGAAAGGAACTTGACGCCAACGCCTTGACGCTACTTATTCTTATTTCGTTTAGCATTAATGACTTATCTTTTGAAATTAAACACACAACTAAAGTAACTGCTTAATTGTTTTTACGAGATGCATGACATGTACTGCGCTGATGTGCGTATTTGACCAGACAGCATCGAAACAACTGTCCACATGTGTTGGGCCAGTTCCTACATTATACAGTAGTGGAGGAATGTAGTATGTATGGTAAACCACTTTTGTCAAAATCGGCTCTCTGTGTGCTTTGTTTTGTTTTATTTGAAAGTGTTTAACTTTCATGAACATGGCCAGAGGTCCTGGCATGAAGAGAAATAGTCATTATTTAGAGTTTCAAGCCATGGGCGTCATATATATATATATATATATATATATATATATATATATATATATATATATATATATATATATATATATATATATATATATATGCACACATTGTGTGTATGCATATATATTATAATATATATATATATATATATATATATATATATATATATATATATATATATATATATATATATATATATATTTATATATATATATATTGTGAGTGTGTGTGTGTGTGTGTGTGTGTGTGTGTGTGTGTGTGTGTGTGTGTGTGTGTGTGTAACACCATCGTATAAATAACAGCTATATATATATATATATATATATATATATATATATATATATATATATATATATATATATATATATATATAACACAGTATCAAAAAGTGTATCTGCAGTCCTTTCTGATGGAAAAGCATGTGTATCAGTGTATGTGTGACAGTGTCATACCATCCCTTTCACTTTCTGTCCTTCTCTTTCTTTCTCTGTATGTGTTTCTTGTCTCTATCTGACAGTGTGCATATGATCTGAATTTAGTGGATCCTTTTTACGGCACTAGTGGATAATTAGTTCTGAATGAACGGGATGCAACTTTTTTCAGTTTAACTTTAACCTTAGGGTGGTGTGTGACTTTAAAAATGTTTTGTTTATCTTTGTTACCTGCTCTACAAAAGCACTGATTTAAAGCATTGTTTCGTTGCAATTTTGCTGGGCTTTTCACCCAGAATTTTACCCAATGGCTGATTACATTTTTGTCCAGATGAAAGGACTGACTTTTTATGTCTATGTGTGTTATGTGGAGAAAGACTGCTGACTGATAGCCAAGATGTAGTGAAGCAGACTGATAAAGGTGTCGCAGGTTTCCAAAATGCATGCTTTGAGAGGTGACAGTGAACTCTTTTACAAAATCGTGGCAAAGTGTACACGGAGCATGTTGGCAGATGTATTGCATCATCTTGCCATCAAAAAAGATCTGAAGAGACAGAGAGAAGAGTAATATTTGTATTATTCAGATGTGAACAACCTAGCTCTTTGATCCAAGAAAGCTAGATTTCATAATTCATCTGAATGTCTCTTTTGGGACCAGCCAATTATTGATTTCCGAAAGAAACGAAACACAATTGTATATTAAATTCGAACATTTAGTTTCCAGAAGCAGATTGAAGAAAGCTATTTCAAGTATGGACCAGAGGAGAAATGGGCGGAAAGTGTGTGTGAAAGAATGCAAGCTGTCAGTGACCTTCAGGTTGCAAATGCTGTGTATCACAAGCAGTGCAGTGTCCACTTCACAGCTATGAAATCTATCCTTGCTTTTTGCCATTCTTCACGGATCACAGCAAACAAACCACGGCAACTGCAGGCAGACCTCGTGGTGAAGCCTTCATGCATGTCATGGCTTGTTTCAAAGAGAATAATATGAACAAACCACAATCATGGACTTGTGCACAAAGATGAAAGAGTATCTCTATGGTGACACTCCCTACACAGAGAAATACATGTGGCAGAAAGTAGAAAGTCACTTTGGTGATGAAGTGATTATTACCTGCGTCAGAAGAAAAGAAAATGTCCCTACATTAAGGTTAAATGCAGAGAAGATCCTGGAGAAAAGGGCAAAATCCAGAGTGAAAGATGCAGAGAAAGGAGAAAACAGAATAATTCAGACAACTGCAAAACTTCTCTTATCAGACATGAAGAACGTCAACACCTCAACAACAGAGTATACTTCTGCTGCAGAACTTTCAAGTATCACAAACACCTGATTTTTTTTTACACACAAATGAAATTATTTCCCATAATTATTGGATCTGTTTCTCTGAATTTTGCTGGGAAGGAAAACACATCCTGACTTGACAATTGCTTCTCTTGGTCAGGCACTGATGCAGGCAGCACAACCAACAGTACTCATCCTTCCCCATCAGATTGCTTTTGGGGTTGCCATGCACCAGCAGACTGGCTCCAAAGACCTTGCTGAACGTGTCCACAAGCTTGGTTTTAGTTCTTCATAATTATATGGTCAGCCAATTTGAAATGTGTGCTGCTGCTGACCAGAGAACAGACTTGGTAGGCATTAAAGCCCAACATCTGGATCCAGTTTGTTGCTGACAATGTAGATCATCAGATCAGGACACTGGATAGAACTGGTACCTTCCATGGTATGGACATTATTAAGGCTGTACATGGAATCTAACATTTTCACCAGAGACAATGTTCCCATTTCCTACTTTGAAAATTCTGCAGCTCGTTTGTCATTAGCACACGAACTATTACAAGATTTTGGTGTTGTTGACAAAGCCAGGCCACTGGATCTTCTGTGGTAACTACGACGATGAGACGACTACTACTACTACATACTACTTACTACTAACTACTACTACTACTACTTACTACTACTGCTGCTGCTGCTGCTGCTGCTGCTGCTGCTACTACTAAGTAGAATTTATATAGCACTGTACCTTGCAAAGACAAATCAAAGCGCTGCACTCAACCCATTCTTATTCTTACACAGTCATGCAACCAACGAAAATTAACAGTCTCAAACAATCAAAAATGTGCACACACACACACACACACACACACACACACACACACACACACACACACACACACACACACACACACACACACACACACACACACACACACACACACACACACACACACACACACACACACATCCTGGCCTCTCTGTTCCTGATGTTTAGGATCATCAGGGATAATGTAAGCTGTGTGCAGTGGAAACTACTCAGATCAGAGCTAGAGCATCTTGACATTTCTCTCCATTATAGACATGGACCCCACAAACAGTCTACTAAAGGTCATCCAATGCATCTGTCCTGAGGACTGCAGTTCAAAGGGATGTACATGCAGAGAAAGACATGGGCTCTTATGTTCTGTGGCATGCAGACAATGCAAAGGCTGGAGCTGTCTCAATGCACTAACCCTTCTGGAAGTGGATGAATTCGATTCACCAGGTGTGCCTGATTTTGATTTATTCTGCTGCTTCATTTCATTCCAGCAAGACTGCGCTAGAAGAACTGAGCTTTCCATAACTATCAGATGTGTACTGATTTTTCGTTGGGAACTATGTTCTGATTATGCCGACTGAAATGACTTGCCACATTGATTATTTGAACAAACTCTGATACTGTTTGCCTGTACCTGCACTGTTTTATTTTATACTCATTGTGAAGTTCTGACCTTCAAGGAGAGACTAGCACTTTACTCAGCCATGGGGACTGTACAGTGGTCGTAAACTTTGGTTTAATCCTGGTAAAATGCAGGAAAGCATACACGATTTTGCATGCTTATGGGCTGCGAACGCTTAATTTAGCATATAAGCAGTATATTTTCATTGATTTTTGCTTTATTTTGCGCTTAATGGTGATTCTATTATCAAATTCGTAAATAGTATGTCGAAAGCTTTCCAACAATATGCCACAAGACCATATTACAAACTGTTTAAAAAATATGGTAAAATCCTAATTTTATGACGTCATAAAGTCTTTTTAAAAAAGTGATTTTCCGATACTTAGATCGCCCTACTTTTTGGATATGTTAATAGTTAGCTACTTTTCTATCCAATCATTGCAAAAGCATTACTATTACAATTAATTCTTTTCTCGGCACTTTTTTTGCAAATATTGACTAGACTATACAGGCATGCGTGGTGTCTACCTTTCTTGCGGAGTACTTCAATCCTGGCGGTGGTACACACGTGCTAAGTACTCCACTGTAAACAATCCATCTGCCAGCTGACTGCCGCTGAGCCAGTGGCCAGTGCAAAGGTAGTGTCTGTTTCACAGAGCTGTTTATACAGCTGTGTACTGTTCTTTCACAGCTAATAAAGCAGTGAGAGGATTTCTTGTCACTTTGGCTGGCACTCCGATAACAGATTGATAACGCGCCCACAGTCTTAACAAACACATAAATTCCACAACGCTCATTTTGCTTCTCTAATACATGATGAAAATGGATGACTGAAAACATAACTGCTACTTATCCTCTCCACTACACTTTGAGTGTCTGCATCTCCCTTTTTTTCATGTGCTTTTAGATTGTTTTCATTTAACATATGTACAAGCAATGTCTTAAGTTGTTGTTTTTTTCATCTGGTGGGTTTCTGTGATGCTGTGCAGTTTGGGAGAAACAACAGTGAGCTGCTCTTGCATCATGAATCGGATCTGCTCTCCTTCCTCTATAATGCCACACAGCTCTGACATTATTTACACTTTGATGCTTCACTGATAAAAAAAAAAAAAATTACATACACAACACTCAAACCCTGACAAAAAGCACTGCAGGTCTGTATAGCAACATGATCACCACAAGTCAGTGATATTTTTTTCATGAACAGCTATGCTACATTAATGCACAGAGTAGTTTTTCCGTAGTTTTGTTCACAATATTGATTCGGGAACAGCTCTTGCCACACAAAATTACTGTCCATATGTTTGTCATCACACACACGCAGAAGGATGTGAAAATAAAATGTTAAAAGATCAGCACTGTAGGATATAACAGAGAAACAGAACGATAAAAAGAGGAGAAAAACAACCCTGAGCACAGGTTTTTAATACTTAACAAATAGAGCACTGAGAGATAATACACACAGCCAGCCAGAAAGGAATGTCTGGCGGTTGAGAGGGTTAGCAGCTGTCAGCGCTGTGGAACTACAAGTGCAAAAAAGGGGCTCTGTGGACAGCAGTGATATATATTATTATGTATGTATGTATGTATGTATGTATGTATGTATGTATGTATGTATGTATGTATGTATGTATGTATGTATGTATGTATGTATGTATGTATGTATGTATGTATGTATGTATACACAACCCCGAGCCGCCCTGGGGACTCCCAACTCCCCGATTTTTCCTCAGGGATGGTGTCTAAACACGACACCTGTGTGCATGCTGTTTTTGTTATAATTTTGTCATCCGCTTCTACCGGCACACAATGGCCTGCTCTTCCGAAAGGAGGAACTGGGTTTTAACGTGTGCGCAAGATGTTCTGCGTGCGTTCGCACACAGGGACTCAGTTTATAGTCTCATCCGAATGACCTTCATCGATCACTGACTGCCAGCCAAAATGGAATTGGCAATACATATACATAATTATGTGCCAACCATTGAGATTTCAGAAAGAGAATTTGGCGGGGGTGAGTTCAGAAAGGAGGATTGCTGTCCGTCTGAAAAAAAGAAGTCAAGAGGCAGCACCTTAAAGCTGCAGCATTTTTATGGTTAAAGGAGCAAACACCTCATCTCTGACAAGATGATGTAGTCAGGAAAGAACAGAACGCCTCGCTATGATAAAAAAATAGCCGTAGGTGGAAACCCAAAGTACAAATATCACTTATCACGTCTGCTTCTATAAAGCACAAAATCAGTAGATGACATTGTTCAGAGGGCACCAGTTGCTTTTTATTTGTTTTGTAGCAAAGGTCAAGTTTGGGCAGGACTACGTCGACTCTTTGTAGTTGTTTAAGCATCTCTCCACATGTTGACAGTCTGGTCATTTCAAGGGATTCAAGGTTTTATGAAGGGGGTCTAAAAATTCAAGGAAGTTCAAGGAGTGTCAAAGAATGTGCAAACCGAACCCTGTGTGTGTGTGTGTGTGTGTGTGTGTGTGTGTGTGTGTGTGTGTGTGTGTGTGTGTGTGTGTGTGTGTGTGTGTGTGTGTGTGTGTGTGTGTGTGTGTGTGTTGTTGTCTGTCTGTCTGTCTGTCTGTTGTCTGTCTGTCTGTCTGTTTGTCTGTGTGTGTGTATGTGTGTGTCTGTTTGTCTGTGTGGCTGCTCTCCTCGGGGAGAGCGCGTCGCCACAAGTGCAGCGCCTACCCTTTTTTTTTTCTTTTTCCTGCATGCAAGTGTATTTGTTTTCCTATCAGAGTGGCTTTTTTCTACAGAATTTTGCCAGGGTCAATCCCCTTGTTAACTCTGCCTAGGACGGTCCCAAGCCCGGCTGAAAAAGGAGGAGGGTTTGGCGTAGGGTTAGCTACCCCACCCTGTGAAAAAAACTCTAGCTACAGAAACGCCAAATAGCAATTTAACAGACATCGCGGACTTGGGGAGGGATGGACCTCCAGCTGGAAGGTGTATGAAGTCGGGCGGTGAAAGCCAGAGTCATCTGGAAGCCGTCAGACCGAAGACCATCATCTCCACCAGGACCACCACATCCATCGGTACATGGAACGTCAGGACCATGTACGAGACGGGGAAGACAGCGCAAGTAGCCGCAGAGATGAGGAAATTCAACCTCACCATCCTAGGAATCAGCGAAGCAAGATGGACTGGTTTCCGGGCAGAAGCGACTGACTTCCGGGGAGCTGCTGCTGTTCTCGGGGCACGAGCAGGAAGATGCTGCACACACCCAGGGAGTCGCCCTGATGCTTTCCAAGCCAGCACAGGGAGCGCTCATCGGGTGGGAGGCACACGGACCAAGGATCATGACAGCCTCTTTCCGTGCAAAGAAGAAGAGGATCAACATGGACATTATCCAGTGCTACGCCCCAACGAACGACAGCGAGGAGGAGGAGAAGGACGACTTTTATAACAGATTGCAGACCATCATACAAGACAGACCGAAGAGAAACATCATCATCGTAATGGGCGACTTCAATGCCAAGATAGGTAGTGACAACCAGGGATACGAGGAGATCATGGGGCGGCATGGGCTAGGCGAGATGAACGACAACGGGGAGAGGTTCGCAGACCTGTGTGCCACAAGCAACCTGGTCATCGGAGGAAGTGTTTTCCCGCACAGAAGGATACACAAGGCAACTTGGGTGTCGCCAGACCTGTCAACGGAGAACCAGATCGACCACATCTGCATCGTGAAGAAGTTTCGCCGCTCCCTACAGGATGTACGCGTCAAGCGAGGAGCAGACGTTGCTTCGGATCACCATCTACTTGTTGCCCGATTGAAGCAGAAGCTGAAGAGAAATTGGACGGGGGGATCCAGTCAACGCCAGCGTTACAACACCACGGCGCTGAAGGACAACAGGAAGCAAGAAGAGTTCAAGGTCACTCTATCCAACAAGTTCCAAGTCCTAGGAGAGCTGCTTGAAGAGGAGACGATAGAAGAGAGGTGGCAGAGAGTGAAAGAGACAGTGACCTCAACATGTCAGGAAGTACTGGGCCTCAAATCATTCACACACAAGGAATGGATTTCAGCAGCTACGCTAGAGAAAATAGAAGAAAGAAGAGAAAAGAAATTAGCCGTCAACAGCAGCAGGACACGATCAGCAAAAACAAAAGCCCAAGAGGAATACACAGAAGCAAATAGGGTTGTAAAGCGAAGCATTAAAGCAGATAAGCAAAACTACTTGGAGACATTGGCAAAAGAAGCAGAAGATGCAGCTCACCAGAACAGCACCAAGGACCTGTACTCCATCATCAAGAAGTTATCAGGGAAGTTTGCCAAGCCAGAGAGACCAGTAAAAGACAAGAACGGAGCAGTAATAGCAGATGACGAAGGACAGAAAAACAGGTGGATTGAGCACTTCCAGGAGTTACTCAACAGACCAGCACCTACAAACCCACCAGAGATACCAACAGCCGCAAGCGACCTGCCGATCAAATGTAGTGCTCCCACAAAGGAAGAGATCCGCAGCGCCATCAAGCAATTGAGGAACGGTAAGTCTGCAGGACCTGACAGCATCCCAGCAGAAGCCCTGAAGGCCGACGTCGAGACCAGTGTGGAGCTCCTCTACCCGCTCTTTGGCAAGATCTGGGAGGAAGAAGAAATACCAACAGAATGGAAAGAGGGTTACCTCATCAAATTCCCCAAGAAAGGCGACCTCAGTTCCTGCTCCAACTACAGAGGGATAACGCTGCTGTCCATCCCAGGAAAGGTGTTTAACCGCATCCTGCTGAACCGGATGAAGGACGCAGTAGACCCGCATCTCCGTGACCAACAAGCTGGCTTCCGAAAGGAAAGATCATGCACGGATCAGATTGCAACACTGCGCATCATCCTGGAACAGTCCCTGGAATGGAATTCGCCACTATACATCAACTTCATAGACTATGAGAAGGCTTTTGACAGCGTCGACAGACAGACCCTCTGGAGACTACTGAGACACTACGGAGTGCCAGAGAAAATCACCAACATCATCAGAAAATCATATGAAGGAATGACCTGCAGAATAGTTCATGGCAGACAGCTCACCGACGCCTTTGAAGTAGATACCGGAGTAAGGCAAGGATGCTTACTATCTCCTTTCCTGTTCCTGCTGACCATCGACTGGGTCATGAAAACCTCAACGGACCAGAAACGTAATGGCATCCAATGGACACCTTGGAAACAGCTAGACGACCTTGACTTTGCAGATGACCTGGCCCTTCTCTCCCACACCCAGCAACAGATGCAGGAAAAGACCAACATCGTTGTGGAGAACTCAGCTAAACTGGGCCTCAACATCAACAGAGGAAAGAGCAAGGTAATGAAGACAAATGTAGCCAATGCGACACCCATCACAGTCAAAGGAGAAGCGCTGGAAGAGGTGGAAAGCTTCACATACCTCGGCAGCATCGTGGACACACAGGGAGGAACAGACACAGACGTCAGAACCCGCATCGGTAAAGCAAGGGCAGCCTTCAAGCAGCTCAGAAACGTCTGGGGATCAAGCGACATCAGCATCGCCACCAAGACCTGGCTCTTCAACACCATCATCAAGCCAATACTAATGTATGGAGCAGAGACCTGGAGAAACACCGTCACCACCATGAAGAAAATCCAGGTCTTCATCAACACCTGCCTCAGGAAGATCCTCAAGATACGCTGGCCAGACAAGATCAGTAATGAAGAATTATGGCAAAGAACCAGACAACAGCCTGTTGAGAAAGAAATCCTACAGAGACGTTGGCGATGGATAGGACACACCCTACGGAAACCTGTATCCAGCATCACAAGACAAGCTCTCACCTGGAATCCACAAGGGAAAAGAAAGAGAGGGCGGCCTAGAAATACCTGGCGCCGAGACCTGGATGCAGATGCAAAAAAGATGGGCAAGACGTGGGGACAACTGGAACGCCTAGCCCAGAGCCGAGATGCCTGGAGACAGCTAGTTGGCGGCCTATGCCCCAGAAGGGACCACAGGCAGACATGACATGACATGAATCCCCTTGTTGCCGTGGGTTCTGTTACGTGCGCTAAATAGTGATGTGTAACACACGGGACCTCGTTTTATCGACTCATCCGAAAGACTAGCGCCCAGACCACCACTCAGGGTGGGATGGGGGATGGGGGAAAAGTTTTAGGCCCAAACGGGGTACGAACCACCGCACACCCCGACCCGGACTTTTTGCTTTCTAGGCAAGGCGCGTTACCACCTAGATCACCGATCCACTATCAAGCACAAGTTGTAAATCATAAGACCAGAATACTATTTAAAATGGAAGACAGTAATCAAGAACTATCATGTCACCATGCTGTTCCTTCTTTTCATCACAACCCCTAAAGCAGTCATGTCCTCCTCCCTATCCCTATCCGTTCTTTTCGACACAACTCGAGCGTTCCAAAATCTACAGACGGGTCAAGAAAAGTGCTAGACGACAGTTGACTAGTCAGGAGTCGACCACAATTCGTGACCTATTCTAGAGAGGGAATCACATTGTCAGATCTTCTCTACCTGGCCAGGTTAAAACTACACCCAATCTGGAGCAGTCATGTTTACAACAACAAAGTCTATCGTGTTGTCTGCGTCTCATCCTCTGACTGTTCAAAAGCGTTAAAAATAAGGGTAAAGACACAATAGCAAGATTATGTGATGTCTTTAGGATGATCAAGTGTCATGGTTTATTTAATAGTTTAAACAGTAAAAGTTTCAGGCGGTTTCGTTTTAGTTTAAACAGTGCATAGGTTACACGTTTTTATGATTTAAACAGTACATATGTTACAGGTAATTCTTTTTATAATTCAAAACGTTAAAAATTTAGGTTCTTTTAGCTCAAACACTACGCGTGTTACTTTCATCTTTTTGTAGTTTGAAGAGTACATCAACTTCGGGGTTTTTTTTCGGTTGTAAAAATTCAAACGGTACACAGGCCAGTTTTTTCATATTTCAAACAGTACAAGGGTCTCAGATTTAAACAATTTAAGAGAAAATTGCTCACCTGACACACAGGATCTATCTTTATATTGCCTATTTTATCCTTTTCGTGGATGTATACAAGGAGCACAGTAAGACTTATAAAACAATGGAAATCCTAGCTGTTTTCCATCAAACGCCAGCAAGACTCGAATCCGAGACTTCAAGATGGTGAACATTAGAAAACTGTTGCCTTTTAACTCAGCTTCTGCCTCTGTTATGCTGAACAGAATTTCTTGACAATCCCATTTGACCCCGTCTGCACTACCTGTGTTATTGACAAGCTAAATGGTAAAAACTGTAGGGATGAATCAGTCCCATTTCCAGTGCTATTGATTAGCTATTCAATTTGGGAAGCACAACAGCATATTTTCTGCTGAACTAAATCATCCCAAACCCACGTTTTGATATTGCGTGCCTATTAGAGTTGATTCTCTCTCTCTCTCTCTCTCTCTCTCTCTCTCTCTCTCTCTCTCTCTCTCTCTCTCTCTCTCTCTCTCTCTCTCTCTCTCTCTCTCTCTGAGAGATCAGCCAAACGATTCATTTGCGATGCTCTACTACGAAATGAGTCGCTTACGGCTAGGAGCCATTACAGGCAGGTGGGGTCAAGTTGTCAAATTTGAAATTTTAATTGATCATAAAAGTATAGCCATTATTCTATCTCGTTATGAAGTATTAAATCCTAATTTTGTCTCCTTTTGCTTTAAAATTTGTTTTACAAATACCCAAGCCCTCATTCTGGCCACCTTTTACGATGATAAACTTGTCAATTTCTCATTTTGTCATTTCCTGCAGTCTATCATTTAAACTTATAATAACTTTTCATAGAATTGTCCGATTTTCAATCTGTTTTTTGTTTTGTATAGCCATTTTATTGCAAATTAATAACATGTTAATAACTAAGAATTGACCTCTGGTGCAATGCGACTCATTATGTGGAGGAGTGTCACATTTATTGTAAATCTCCCCTTCTGTACGAAATTAATTTTCGGTCCAGGCTCAAGGATCAATTTTTAGTCTTTGGCTGTATATCTTGCATCCTGTCCAGTCTCATTCCCTTTAAAACGATCGGCCCAAAGTGAAACTATTTCCGAACTTTTTGGCTGCACCATACAATGTGACGTTTCAGTTTTGCTGCTCCCAAACCGCTCATTCCAATATCTCCGCCCCAGTCATACTCAGATTAGTTATATCGCATCCTCAGGGTCGGAAGTCCACAGAGAGCCCATCAATGTCAGGCCGCCGAAAGGTCACCAGCCGGAGGGGCCCTGCACTGCTGGAGGTACTATTTGGTGATGTTCAGTCGTGCTTTTTCTGAGCTAACATACGCTCGACACCACCAACCAAGCCCCTACTGTATTACAGGATTACAATCGTGGAGCCAGACTGAGTGAGTCGCCTACCCGAGATGGCAACCACCACAACGTGCCTCCAACGACCTCCTCCGCGAACCTCTAACCCCAAAGACTTTGACACAAACTCACCACCGTTACAGAAGTGTATGGGGAAACCGAAACTGAGGTCACCATAAGACCAGAGCAACCGAGGCCTCCGAATCTGAGACAATTGTTTTTATTGCATGATGATCAGTGGTGAGTAGGATGACTTAATCATTCTTTAAAAAATATTGAGGGGGTTATGGAATAAGCTCTCATGTGTTTTTTTTACATCCAGTCCCCGTGTGTATACAGAATTTGTAAATTTTGTCATCTGGCACACCATGACCTATTCTTCCAAAAATTGGAACAGGTTTAACGAGTGCACAAGATGCTCTGCATGCATTCGCATACAGGACCTTGGTTTATAGTCTCATTAAAAAGACCTTTTCTTTCGGGAAGGGGGGGGGGGGTGGAGTCAAAAATCCCATTGAACGGGATTCGAACCCCGGTTAGCAGATCAGAAGCGCAATGCCCAGTGCTCTATCCACCAAGCTATCTCGTGACCTAATTTCTGCTTATTAATCTTGTGCAATCAGAACACAAAAGTGGAAACTTTGCCATAATTATAATAAAGAACCCTTCACAAAAGGGTTAATGTGAAGTACAGAGCAACAGTGAAATGCAGCAGTCAAATCCATGTCTACTATAAAGTGTTCTGTAGGTACACCTCTGCCACCATTCCTTGTTCAGGGCACTGGCACCGTTCAGGACATCCAGCCAGGTAAAGGAAGACACAGCAGCTGCCGTTTTATATAGGCAGAGGGGGGGGGGGGGGGGGGGGGGGGGGGGGGGAGGTGACAACGTTGACAGCTGCCTGCTCTGCATATTGAGATCCTTGGCCACCACCACATTGATGATCGCTGTAGTTACCTACATGCTATGCCATAGAAGATGCAAAGAATAG
This sequence comes from Stramonita haemastoma, assembly GCA_030674155.1. Taxonomy (NCBI): domain Eukaryota; kingdom Metazoa; phylum Mollusca; class Gastropoda; order Neogastropoda; family Muricidae; genus Stramonita; species Stramonita haemastoma. The sequence goes on along the minus strand of CM060316.1, from coordinate 81,404,098 downwards.
TGCACTGGGCTCTCCTTTCTGTTTTTGGTTATCCTGTTTCCTTCTCTGTCTGTCTGTCTGTCTGTCTGTCTCTGTCTCTGTCTCTTCTCTCTCTCTCTCTCTCTGGTCGGTCACGAGAGAAGTGGAGAGAAGTGAAGGGACAGGGCGTACATTTTCTGTGAGCAGCAGTAAAACTAGAAATTCATTCAAAAATGCGGGTAACTGGACTTCCAGCAGCTGTGGAGAGGACCTTAGGCACCCTGCTGACTGACAATGCAGTCTCCAGCTGGAAAGTGGCAGGAGAAGGGGACAGCGTGGTTTTTGTCTTGCGACTGAAACCAGTGGACACAACAGTGTCAACCAACATGGCGGATCCAACAGTGAATCGCAGCACACAAGCACAGCACTACAGGAAGAAATCGTTGTCTCAAAGGAGATAGACCAGGAGCGCTCTCGAAAGCATAAACAGAAGCAGGCAAGTGTTGTGTGTGAAAGTGACTGTGTCCTCAGTGCCTCAAGTCTGCCTGACAGTGGAGTAGAACAGGGGAATACAGCATGTGTAGATACACATGGAATAGACCTACCAACAACACACACACAGGACATCAACACAAAAACATCAGTTGATTTAGAACCTCCCTGTATGTCTGATTGTAGTGACTGTGCTGATATGTGTGCTGATATGTGTGTTTTGCAGCCTGAGGTGAACGATGATAATAGTGTTTGTGCATTCGACACAGAAAATGTCAAACAGTACGTGGCTACTCTAACTGATAGATCCGTACAAAAAGACTAAGAGACAGACAAAGAAATACACACTTTAGAAAATCTGTGCTACATCATTCAGACAGTAAAGATATTGTGACCTGTGAATCAGACGACATTGTGATCCAGTACCGTGCCAACCAGACACTGAGCCAGTATGTGTGTACTAGTCTGTCAAACAGCAAGAGAAAAACATGTTAAAAGAGGAACGTGTCAAACTCACCAGTTTGGGAATGGGAAGCGAATCCAGAACACACTACACACGGAGACCCTATCGCGTGCTTCAAGGGACTTAGCAACAGAGAACTACTACAATGCTTTCTTGGCTAGCAGGGTGTGTGACAAAGACTGGATGAAAGAAAGGCTCGGAATGCCATATATCTCGACAGTAAAGAGTTTTGTGTTTCAATGTACATTATGAATCAATGCTGTGCTTTCCATGGCATGGAGTGACGTCGTGTGTCAGCTTAAAGCAATTATCGTTATGGTTATTCGCAACCCCCTTCATGTATGGGCCAATGGCCTTTTTTCATGAATAAACCTTTCGAGTTCGAGTTGAGTTCTCTCTCACTCTCTGTTCTCGTTTCTGTACTTTTTTTATATATATATATATCACTTTATGTCACAGCAGATTTCTCTGGTGAAATTCGGGCTGCTCTCCCCGGGAGAGCCCATCGCCAAAAGTGCAGCCCCTACCCATTATTTTTTTCCCCTTCAGGGATGGTGTCTAAACACAACACCTATGTGTATGCTGGGTTTTTTTATATATAATTTTGTCATCCACTCCTACCCCCCGCATGATGGCCTTCTCTTCCGAAAGGCAGAACGGGATTTTAACGTGTGCGCAAGATGTTCTGCGTGCGTTCGCACACGGACCACGGTTTATAGTCTCATCCGAATGACGTTTTTGTACTAGTACTAGTCCAATGTATTTTACTACAAATTAGAACAAGGATCTATTGAATATGTGCTTCTGGCTTCTGAGGTACATTACCATCAAAGTTGAGGGATATGATCGGGGTCAGGCTGTTCCAGTATTCTCCCCCCCCCCTTCCATCTATGCTCTGTGGTGTGCATTTGGTTTTCCTTCTGTGTGGACAGATCGTACTGATGCCCCCATCGTTTTCAATTACACACCTCAGTAGATTTTGGACTGAACTGTTTAAAGGTCACCTTGTGATCTTGCATGACACAAATAATGGAGACAGACAGACAGACAGAGAGAGAGACAGAGAGACAGACAGACAGACAGACAGACGGACGGACGAACAGAGAGGGAGAGAGACAGAGAGAGAGGGAGAGAGACAGAGACAGGGAGACAGAGAGACAGAAAAAGAGAGACAGAGATAGACAGAGAGTGAGACAGACAGACCCATATTTATTTTAGAAGAGAATCGGAATTAGGTAGGTGATTTAACAATGCTTTGAAATTGGCAAACGATAAACCAGGCTAATTTTATAACTGTCATTATTTAACTGCAATAGGTGTGGGTCAACAGTATTCTGAACATACAAAACATTTCCCAATACCACATATCGCATTCTGCATTCCACCATGGCATCTGACTGATGGCGACCATCACTATAACTTCAATTTGATACGTTGTTGTTGTTTTCCTCTGATATCCTTCATCCCTAGTATTTTTAGACTTGGAAGTGGTATCCTTGTTAAATCCTGTTCACCCTCAGCGATAGGTACTGCTGGCTAAATGTGTCTGTTACTAGAGTAGCATATAGCTGAGTCCAGATAATGCGTCTGTTACTAGAGTAGCATATAGCTGAGTCCAGATAATGCGTCTGTTACTAGAGTAGCATATAGCTGAGTCCAGATAATGCATCTGTTACTAGAGTTAGCATATAGCTGAGTCCAGATAATGCGTCTGTTACTAGAGTAGCATATAGCTAAGTCCTTCAGATAAGACTATAAATTTGGTCGCCTATGTGCAAACCCACCCATAGCATCTCGCCCACATGTTTTTACATGTGGGCTGGAACTGGATGTAAAAAAAATCCACATCAGTACCTTTTCCATTATCATCCAAAAAAATGTTTTTTAATGAATGAAATAAATATGGAACACATTATGTAAGGAATTCTGTGTCACGCCAAATTTTTACATAATGTACATCATGCTTGTGACCAATAATACAGTCTGAATGTAATTTGTAAGATTTGCATCAAACCTGGACAGTGACACATTGTAAATGTCACAAGGACTTTTTTCCTTCCAAGAAAGAAAAATTTAGTGAATTGTCAAAGGTGGTTGAAACACGCAGCTGAGCCAGAATGGAGGCATTACCTTTATTAACAGAAAGAATTCGTTCCCATTCGAAACAAATTATGTTGTTTTTCCCCATCAAGTGGACAATTTCAGGGATTTTCTCAGGCTCATCTGCTTGGCACCTATTTCATTACAGCAATCCCATTTATCAACAAACAAAACTGATTAAGATCTTATTTGGTAGCCCTCCTTTCTCGGATTGAAGAGAGAGAGAGAGGAGAGAGAGAGAGAGAAGAGAGAGAGAGAGAGAGAGAGAGAGAGAGAGAGAGAGAGAGAGAGAGAGAGAGAGAGAGAGAGAGAGATTCGGATGGTTTATTCATGTTTAGGCCATCGCCCCTCATGAAGGGGTTGGTGAACAAAAATGAAATACAATAACACTTGATGAAAGAACAAAACAAAAATGAATGCATCAGTCACAGTTAATATTATAATTATATTAAAAACAATCAATCATCTAGGATGTTGCAGTGTCTCGAAGCTTAAATGCTTTATGCAGAAAAAGAGAAAATTTCCATACATCAGAATGCCTTGCCGATGCCATCAACAAACCCAGCTTAAAGAAACATGGTTGTTGAAAATATTTCAATGGGATGGTTCGCTGTCTAAGTCTGTCTAAGGCAGGACAACAGAACACAAAATGTACTTCATCATCTTTCTCCCATCCACATAAAGGACAGATTAACTTAGTGTGATCAAATTGCTTGTACCTATTGTGATGGTTGCCAGATTTGACACGCCCATTCTGAATCTTGTCACTATAATTTTCAGATATCTCTCCATGCTTGACGTTAAATATGGTTTCATTTCATGACTACTACAGAAAGTTCTATACATATTAAACCTTTCACTGTTCTGAATATGATCATTTCATTTTTGCCATCTACAGTCGACTAAGCACTGATGAAAAGTTTTTATGAATGCACTCACATTTCCAACACCCTGGTTTATCCATACATCACCAAAGCCATATTCACATAGGCAGATGCAAACATCAGTTACCCAATTCGTTTTACCTCTAACATGTAATTCAAACAACATTTTGTAGGCTTTAAAAGGTATTCGACTTTCTTCTATCTGCCAAATCTTAATCCAGTAATGTATGCATTGAACAGCAGAATTTAAATATATAGGAAATCTTCCTGTTTCACCATACACCAGATCATTTGGTGAACGCCTTTCTACAGCTAAAAACTTTTTCAAGGCGAACAAATGAACAGACTCACAACAGAGTGCAGCTTTGTTCAATCCCCACAGTTCAGAGCCATACTGTACAACAGGCTGGACTCGTGAATAAAAAATTTTAAGAAATAATTTTAAGAAAGAATTGTTTAAGGTAGATAACCTTTTCATAATACATAACAGAGAGTTTTTCCCCCTACTCGTAAGATCTTTACATGTAGAAACAAAACTTAGTCGCGTGGTACAAAAAATTCCTAGATACTTATAAGCATTAACTACAGGCATTGTTTCCCTATCGTAAGTCCATCTTTCTCTAACACCCAAGTAGCCCCCTTTCTAAACACAATAATATTGCTTTTCTTCATGTTTACTTTCAACTGAAGTGAGGTAGCAGCACGATGTAAGTTGTTGAGTTGGTTTTGCAAACCAATTACTGTCTCTGATAATAAAATAACATCGTCAGCCAAAAGAAGAATGAAGAGTTCAAACATATCAAAAGAAAAGGACACACCATGTCTTCCATTCTGTATAATCTCAATAGCTAGTTCATTGATAAAAAGTGAAAATAATATTGGACTGCACACATCACCTTGTTTCACTCCTGCTGTACACTTAACATAATCTGTCAACGCAGTTCCACACCTTACCTTACATTTCACATTTTCATACATACTTTGAATACATGTATACAATTTGCCTTTCACTCCATTTTTAAGTAAGAATGGCCATAGTAAGTTTCTGTTTATAGATTCAAAGGCCTTCTCAAAGTCAATGAAGGCAACATATAATTTACGATTGAAAGAAAATTGTTTCTGAACTAAAGCTAACAAGGCAAACATGTGATCTATCATTGAATTTCCTTTTTTAAATCCAGCTTGATGGTCCCCAGTGATATTATTTTCCTGCACCCATTCCTGTAATCTATGATTAATTATTGTACTAAACAGCTTACTACTAATATTACTGAGGGAAATGCCCCTGTAATTATTGGGGTCATTAATATTACCCTTTTTAAACAATGGCAAGATAACTGACTCTGTCCATGATTCTGGAAAGATTCCCTTATCAAACAAAGCATTAAACAACTTTTAAAAAATACTGTATGACTTGTTCATCTAAATTCTTGTACATTTCGCTAATTATACCATCAGGGCCAGGAGCCTTTCCATTTTTAATTTTTCTAAACGCAAATAGTATTTCTTCTCTAGAAATTGGACGATTCATATAACAGTCATCATCAGTATGAAAAAGATTATCTGTCCTATCCTCATTAACCACATCTTTTTCCAGCTGTGTTGTAAAATGTTGAAACCAAGTATCTATACTCATATTATTTCTAGGTTGTTTCTTTTTAAATGAGACTTTTTCAATAGTATTCCCAAACTCTTTTTTGATCCCGAATAGAATTTTCTAGTTTTTCTAAGAGAACAGAATTAAATGTTTTCTCTTTACTTTTCACTAACTTTTTATATTCACGATGAGTTCTTGTATACTGATTTCTATCATGATCATTCAAAGTATTTCAATATTTTCTTAACAGTCTTCTTACTTTTCTTCTATTTATAACACATTCATAATCAAACCAAGTGTCAGGTCGTTAATAAGTATTCATATACACGCATTTTTTCATGCACACTGCACACTCTTTAATACATTCATTGAATACATCCAGTGCAGCATTTATATCAGTATCAATCATATTAATTGCAGCATCAATTCTTTCACAGACTGCATCTGTCCTTAAGGCATCAGCAAAAGCCGAAACATAATCATTGTTCCAAACAAATTTGTCTGTTGCCTGGTTACTGCATGCGGTATCTGTATTATACAAGTTATCACTTGGAAATGTAACTGATAATGTAACAGGCATATGATCCGATTCCATTCATTCTGAAACACATAGTTCACAGGCTTCAGACACACTATAATAAAGACCATTGGAAAAGATGAAATAATCATTAACACTGCTTCCTGAGTCTGAAATGTATGTGTAATGACCATTTTGGTCACCTCTACATACACCATTCAAATTACGCAAACTTAATGTTGTACACATATCTAATAGCATTTTTCCATAACTATTCAAGTTACAGTTTTGTGAACAACGAACAGAACAAAGAGACTGACTTTTATGTAAAGCATTCAAAACAAAATCTTGTGAGTAATCTTGAGCGACATTTGACGTTCTACTGTTTAAATCTCCACACAAAATAACGTAGGCATCATGTCTGAGTAAACACTCGATAATACATTCCTCCAATAAATGTATCCCATTATCAAGGTCAAAATGAGCACAGAATGGAGATCCCTCAGGAGGAACATATGCACAGACATACAAAACATCCTTTTCAGTTCCAAACAACTGTTTGTCAATAAGGAGCATGCATATGCCACTAAATGAAACTTCAATCATTTGCACATATGGTACAAATTCATTTTTAATCAGACAGACTAGACCACCTGAACATCTTCGTGTTTTGTAAATTTAGTAGCAGGTTTACAGAAAACTTTGTAGCCAATAAACAAATCTGAATCACAATATTCCATAAATGTTTTGATTAAACACACAAAGTCAAAATTATAAACACATGAAATAAAGTCTTGATCTTTAATCTTTGAAAGCAAACCATTCACATTCCATGACAAAAAAGAAAAAGAAAAATGTCGTTTGCTTACAAAATCGAACGTGTTATTTACACATGATTTTATTTCCCCTTTATTACTCGATTCGTCGGCACATGCATTTTTCTGCAGCCGGAATGTTTTTTCTTCCCCCAGCCCTCCCCCATCACACTTATCTTCCGCCTGCTGTGCAAAAGGCACACTAGCTTAGCCCTGTTTCTGTCACAGACTGCACGTGCACTGACACTGTTGACAGTTTGGCATTCTGCCAGTGTCGAACATCTTTTGCCCCCCTCCCAAAACACATCACTGGGCTGGCCAACTTGCTATTCTGTCTCTGTCAGTTTGTCAAGGTACAGTCACCATCCGTCAACTACTAGGTGGTCAAAGACCATGGTGCACTTCTGACCCTTGTTCCTAGCTTCTTTCATAAAGGGAGTCAGTTCCTTCGTATTTCCCTCACACGTTCGGAGAAGTCCTCACCCACGAAAATGTTACTGCCCTTTAAATTTCTCCTTGCTTTCAGAATTTTTACTTTGTTTTTGTAAGAGGAACATCTTGCAATAATGGGTGCGTCAGGTTTTTCACCCAGACGGTGAACCCTGTCAAAGTCAATAGTCTCAGTCATGTCCATTTGGTCCGTTAAAATGTCTTGTAACATGCCCGCACAGTCTTCATTCTCTGTTCTTTTGATACCATGAAAAATCACGTTCTTTCTTTTGGACCTATTTTTCAAGTCATCAACTTTCCTTTCTAATGTGTCCACTTTTTTCTGTAAGTCAGCGTTGGTCTTTGTCAGGTGTCAGTTCTGCTGTCGTAAGTCACTCACCTCCTACCTCAAGCCCCTTACATCCTCCTTGATGTCCGCCACCTGCTTAGTGAGGTCTTCAAACCTTTAGTCCACTCTTTTGAACCTATTGTTCATTTCCCTCTGGATACTGTGCAAAGTTGCCAAGATTTCTATTTCCTGGGAAGAAGGAGGAGGAGGAGTTGCCTGTCCGCTGTCCTGCATAGCAGCCATTCAGTCCAGCTGAAGCCCCGTGCACTGCTGGTCAGTCATGTCTGCCTCATGGACTCGGACTTGGAAGGCAGAGGCCCGGGATTCTGCTCCACATCGCCACACCGCAAAAGTAGTCCACCCCAAAACATCAAAGTCAGGAGCAAGCCTAAGGTGACACTGGCAACGCATGTGTGCAGTGTCAGAATGGCTACATGCATGGCGATTTTCTTATTGACTCTCCTTGCCATGAAAGACAAGAATACTGTCAAGAAACAGCCACATTGCGCCCTGAAGACAAGTGGTCCTGAAGGCATGGTGCTTTATGACTGTCCTGGCAAAGTCACACCTCAAAGTACTGCCAGTCCTTTGTACCAAGCAAATACCTGCAGCGCAATTTTCGTGCTCCTGCAGGTGCAATGCCTGTGTTCACTGCGTGCGGCACGCGTGTGAGTGTGCTTTCGAATTTGCTAGAATTATTTATTGTCATTGGTTGCTTGTTTGTTGTGAGGGTTGAGTGCAAGCGCTTTGATTTGTTTTTACAAGATATAGTGCTATATAAATTCCATGTATTATTATTATTATTATTATATTATTATTCACACCCCCCCCCCCAGAGAGAGAGGAGGGGGGGGAGGGAGAGAGAGGGGAGAGAGAGAGAGAGAGAGAGAGAGAGAGAGAGAGAGAGAGAGAGAGAGAGAGAGAGGAGGAGAGAGAGAGAGAGATGTAAATGTAAATGATGCACTTGAAATATTCAATGAAACTATGAAAGCTGAAGCAAAAGGTTTGTACTACAGGAAGTTATGTAAAAAAAAAAACCAATTGGTTTCATATTGACTGCAAAACTGCAAGAAAAAATGTAGGAAAATTATCAAGAAAATGTAAAAAATCATTGGGAGATGATGACTGACATAGATATTGCATAGCTAGGAGATAATACAAAAAACATGTTAGTTAGAAAGAAAAAATATTTTAATAATTCTTTGTTTAAACAGTAACTGATTCGATTAATAATCAAGAGGAGTTTTGGAAAAATGTTAAAGTTATACTTAAAAAGTGTGTGTCTAATCAGAATATTATTACATTAGATGAATGGCATGAACATTTTAAGAACGTATTGGAACAGGAAATAACAGCTGATGCTGATGACCAGGAAAAAGAATTTTCACCAGACGAGTACACACAATATTTAGATCGACCTATCACAAAACAGGAAGTACTAGGTGCAATACGAAAGTTGAAAAATGGTAAGCCTGCTGGACCTGATGAACTAGTAAGTGAATTTTTTTTAAACCTAGGAGATATGGCAGTAGATTTTCTTGTTAAATTGTTCAATGTACTGTTTGATCAAGGGATCTATCCACAAAAATGGACAGAGTCAATTATCATTCCATTATACAAAAGAGGTGATAGCAATAACCCAAATAATTATAGAGGAATATCTTTATGTAGCATAACAAGTAAATTATACAGTTCTATCATTAACAAAAGACTGTCAGAATGGGTTGAATTAAATAATATAACAGGGGAATACCAGGCAGGCTCCAAAAAGGGTTACTGTACAATTGATCATATATTTACTTTGTTAGCTGCTGTTCAGAAACAGTTTGTAAATAATCGTAAATTATATCTTGCTTTTGTTGATTTTCAAAAGGCTTTTGATTTAATTTCTAGAAGATTGTTCTGGCCTATTCTCATCAAAAATGGTGTGCAGGGGAAACTTTATATGTGCGTGAAGAAAATTGATGAAGATGTAAAAGCAAGGATAAGGATTAGTGCTAAGTTTAGTAATTTTGCATCATGTACTCAAGGCGTAAAACAAGGGGATGTATGCAGTCCTGTTCTATTTTCTTTATTTATTAATGAACTAGCCCTTGAAATTATTAGAAAAGGAAAACATGGTGTTACATTTGATTTGACAGAATTGTTTACTTTGCTCTTTGCTGATGATATTGTTTTGTTGTCAGAAACTGTTGTTGGTTTACAGAATCAATTGAATAGTTTGTTCTATGTAGTGCAAAGATTAGAACTTAAGGTGAATATGGACAAAACAAACATAGTAGTCTTTCGTAAGGGAGATTATTTGGCAGCAAGGGAAAAATGGTTCTATGGAAATTCCAAAGTTTCAATTGTGAATGCATATAAATACCTGGGTATCTACTTTTCTACTAAACTAAGTTTTTCCCGTGCTTGTCAAGATCTTGTTTGTAAAGGAAAGCGTGCAGTCATGAATCTTTAGCGTTTGTTATATAAATTTGAAAATAATTCAGCACATTTATTTTTCAGGTTATTTGATTCACAGATTCAGCCAATTGTTCAGTATGGTGCTGAAATTTGGGCCTTTGAAAAAGGGCAGGAAATTGAAAAATTACACTGTTTTGCCATGAAGTGTTTTTTGTTTGTTGACAAGAGAACTCCAAATGATTTGATCTATGGTGAACTTGGAAGATTTCCAATATATTTAAACTAATATATCAAATATTGGTTAAAACTGCTTAGTATGCATGAAGGGAGATTACCTGCTCAAGCTTATAAAGCACTCTATGATTTAGACAGCCGAGGTAAAATAACTTGGGCAACAAATATTCGAAAGCGTTTAGATAGTTATGGGCTTTCTTGTGTATGGAACAATCAGGGTGTGGGTTGTGTTAAAAGTTTTTTTAATTTGTTTTGAGCAACACATAATAGATTGTAGGTGGCAAGATTGGGCCAGTCATATTGAGAATAGTGATTGGTTTTCATTGTATAAGCTTTTGAAAATGAATAACCTTAAAGAACCATATATTGAAATGAACATGAACAAGTTTATTAGATGTGCGCTGACTAAATTCAGATTTGGTGTCACTGGAATAGCAGTTCATAGTCAAGATATAGGAAAGGTGAGAAAAAATATATATGTCCTATGTGTAGACTTGATAGAGAGGATGAAGTTCATTTTCTTTTTTCTTGTCCAGTGCTAAGTGATTTAAGAACAGAATACAATTCTGAAAAATATTATTGCAGACCAGCTCACTTTAGAATGATTTTGCTCCTATCTTCTAAAAATGAAAATGTTATGAAAAATCTTGCTATATATATTTACAAGTCTTTAAAAAGAAGAAGTAGTTTGATTTCATAACACAGAAAACAGTATAACTGTGAGTGTACACATTGCATCGCAGTCTGTTGTAGGAACGTTTATGTACTTGTGTATAACATTCTTATAATTATGTGCCTTTTGTAAACCCCTTCAAATGGGGCTATGGCCTTTCTTGAATAAATATCGTTATTGTTATCGTTATCTCTCTCTATCTGTCTGTCTGTCTGTCTGTCTGTCTGTCTGTCTGTCTGTCTGTCCCCTCTCTCTCTCTCTCTCTCTCTCTCTCTCTCTCTCTCTCTCTCTCTCTCTTCCTCTGTCTGTCTAAGGGCCGGATGAAAAAAAGTATGTAATGCTTACTTACTCTGTTACCTTTGAAAAATAAAGATTATTCATTCATTCATTCTCTTTAATTGATGAGAGCGGGAAAAATTCCAATTACTTATATGGAATTCAAACAAATGACCTTTTTAGTTAGGAACCAACCGTGCCAAGATGGCTGGTTTAGCATTTTATTCTTGGGGAAAAAAAGGGAGAATTTCTTTAGAGAGGGAAAACGTCCTGTACAAATCTGGGCAAGTCCATTCAATCTGTGCAGTCAGCTGGAGAAAGTAAGGCCAACAAACACTAAGCACACCTGACCAAACCTGTTGGCATGACCACAGTTAGTCCCACACAGTCAAGCTGCGGCATAGAGTCTCAGGTACCTGCGCCCACACCCCCACCCCCAGCCATTTCTCTGCTGCATTCATCTAAGAGGATTTTAAATGAATTATGTAATCTTGGGTGAATGCCACTGCAGCTATCCCGGATGAGCTAAAATGAAATTCACTGGATAAAACATGATACAGTGCCCCATAGGACAATAAATCAAATTACACAGTCTTGGATTTTTAAAAAGTGCGTTTTCCGGAATAAGTTTTAAGCACTATGTAGTATTGGATGGTAGAAACCTGGTGCACTTGTTCTGAAGAATTTATATCAAATTATACAAACAGGTGAAGTTTTTCCTGTAGGACCTGAAATCAAAGTTTTTTTAATTACAAAACGCGCATTTAATAGTCTTGGGTCTCAAATCGATTTATGTATTTCACATGACTTTACAAATGTATTTATATATATTTTTATTCCTCGGCTAGGGCTGCAAGATCGGATGGTAGAAACCTGGTGTACTTGTTCTGAAGAATTTATATCAAATTATACAAACAGGTAAAGTTTTTCCTATAGGACCTGAAATCAAAGTTTTTTTAATTACAAAACGCGCATTTCATAGTCTTGGGTAGCAAATCGATACATGTATTTCATATGTATTTCACATGACTACACGACACCTGTGGGTACGCATTTTGTTTTTAATTTTGTCGTCTGTTCCTATCGGCACTAAATAGCCTACACTTCTGAAAGTGCACATGTATGTGTGTGTGTGTATGTGTGTGTGTGTGTGTGTGTGTGTGTGTGTGTGTGTGTGTGTGTGTGTGTGTGTGCGCGCGCGCGCGCGTGTGTGTGCGCGTGCACGCGTGCGTGCGTGCGTGCGTTCGTGCGTGTGTGTGTGTGTGTGTCTTTGTGAGTGCCTGTGTTTTGATGCTTGGGGTGTGTGTGGGGGGGGGGGGTATAGGGGGCTCTGGGTGGAGGTAGATAGTACCTTTCGATTCCTGGCTGCTGCGCCCAATAGGGCGGACGGGATCACTGGTCCTCACTCATCCCCTAATCTCTCACTTGTTAGCTCCAAGAGCTATACCCTGGGTAGTGGCCTCAGCAGGCTTGCCAAACCTTGTGAGGGGACAGTGTCGGTGCGGCACTGTTGGGCGGAGGGTCCACCAGACTGGACTAACGGCCAGGACCGAGCTCTGTTTCAGAGCAACTTCCACACACCTGTGACCAGGGCGAGCCACCAAGGAGGAGGACCTCAGCCGTGGACCTCGGAGTGGAGCCCCGTATAAAGGCGGCTGGTGGGCGTACTCGTCCCTTTCCGGCAGCTCCTGCATCCCACCTGGCTCCCAGCTGTCTCGACCCTGTCCTGCCGCTGGATCAGGCTGGTTGGGGCGAGAGAGTGAGGCTGGCTCTGCGCAAACCAGCTTCACTTTAAACAAACTCCTAGCACGTGTCATCCATCATCCTTCATCCCCTCAAGTCCTGTGGCGATGGGCGAGCGACGAAGCGACAGGTGTGGGTACACTGGAAGTCGTAGCCGTAGACCTACACACAGGCGGCTCAGGCTATCGGGTCGCTCTCTACTGACTGGAGCGGAAGTGGAGTTCGGCAGCCGTCTGAGTATCTGAGCAGCCCTCTTTAGGACAGCACTGCTCACCCCTGTGGCATGGGGAACGGGCTAGAAAAGGTGTCCCCAAAAATTGCCCGCTCCACTACACCCTGGCTGGCTTACCGCGGTCAGCGGGGACTCCACTAATGCGGTCGAAAAACAAGAACAAAAAAGATACCTATCAAGAAGATACCTATCAAGATTGCAACGTGGAACATTCGTACACTCTTGGACAGAAACGACTCAGTCAGACCACAAAGACGGACTGCACTCATTGCAAGCCAACTCGCCAGGTACAACATTGACATTGTTGCTCTGAGTGAAATGAGACTAGCAGGTGAAAGTGAACTTAGTGAAAGAGGTCAAGGCTACACCTTCTTTTGGAGTGGCAGAGGACCGGAGGAGAGGCGTGAGGCTGGAGTTGGTTTTGCAGTGAGTTAATGCGCTCGTGAGCAAACTGGCTGGACCCCCAAAAGGGGTGAATGACCGACTAATGACACTGAGACTCCCTTTCTCCAAAGGGAAGAAGTTTGCCACTCTTGTCAGTGCCTACGCCCCTACCATGACAAACCCCAATGAGGTCAAAGATAAATTCTATGAAGACCTTAACTCTGTCATTGGCGCAACACCAAATTCAGACAAGCTCATCATCCTTGGTGACTTTAAGGCAAGAGTGGGCTGTGACTGTGCCATCTGGGAGGGCGTGATAGGAAAGCATGGTGCTGGAAAATGCAATAGTAATGGCCTTCTCCTCCTCCAAACCTGCTCTGAGCATGACCTGCTGATAACAAACACTGTATTTCGCCTCCCTATCTGCAACAGGACATCATGGATGCATCCTCACTCAAAGCACTAGCATCTAATTGACTATTTCATCATCAGGAAATGGGACAGACGGGACATACATGTCACTAGGGCCATGTGTGGAGCTGAGTGCTGGACAGACCACTGCCTTATAGTTGCCAAACTCAATCTGCATATCCAACCGAAGTGAAGACCCCAAGGACAGAAAGCACCAAAACGACTGAATGTCAACAAGCTGAAAACAGAAACTGTCCAGAAATCTTTCTCTGAAACTCTGGCTGAATGCCTTGAACCTATTGCAATAGACAGTCAAGACGTAGAAGCAGCATGGGCAGCAATCCGCAAGACCATGTACAACATCGCTATGGAGTGCCTTGGGCCAATCTCCAGGAAACACAAGGACTGGTTTGATGAGAACTGCACTGAGATCACTCAGCTGCTAAAAGAGAAGCGTTCTGCATACAAAGCCATATTGAAGATCCATCCTCCAAATCAAAGAAGGACACATGGAGAAGTTTGTGTAGCAACGTTCAGATGAAGCTCAGACAGATGCATGATTCCTGGCTAAGTAAGAAAGCAGAAGAGATTCAAGGCTATGCAGATAGGAATGATATGAAGAACTTTTATGATGGTCTTAAGGAAATATATGGTCCAACCCCATCTGGATCATCACCTCTGCTTAGTGCAGACGGGTCCACACTCCTCACCGACAAAGACATGATACTGGGAAGGTGGGCAGAGCACTTTAAAAGTGTACTTAACCATCCCTCTACCGTCAATGATGAGGCTATTGACCACCTCCCCCAAATTACTGTAAATGAGGAAACGGATGAACTCCCAACCCTCGAAGAGACTGAGAAAGCAATCCGCCTTTTGTCCACTGGGAAAGCGCCCGGCTCAGACTCTATCCCAGCTGAGATCTATAAAGAGGACGGCAGGACCTTGACTGAAAAACTCCATCAACTTTTCCACCTCATCTGGCAGGAGGAGATGCTCCCCCAAGACTTGAAAGACGTCTCCATCATACATCTTTACAATTGCAAAGGAAACCGCCAGGCCTGCGATAATCGATTAGCGGGGAATATCCCTGTTATCCATTGCAGGCAAGGTTTTGGCCAGAGTACTGCTGAACAGGCTCATAGTTCATCTGGAAAAAGACCTTACCAGAGAGCCAATGTGGATTCCGCAAGGATCGCGGTA
>CM060316.1:81381435-81383935 GCA_030674155.1 Stramonita haemastoma | reverse complement strand
ATTTATTTATTTATCTTTTTTTTATCATTCTGTTTCTGTACAAATTATTGTACAAAAGATAACTTGTGACTTATTCTCCTATCTTAATGATGGTGAAAACTTGTCCCTTCAAAATGTTGCAGTGGAACTGCAGATCTGTGACAACAAATTTGCCATATCTTATTCACTAATTCAGCATCTTGCATCATTCAGATCTGAGGTTCTTGTCTTACAGTCTTTAAACATTTCCAGAGACCAACTACCCAATCTTAAAAACCACTATTATCCACCAATCCATGAACTTGTCGCAAATGATGCTCCATTTTTGTGCATAAGGAAGTTGAACATAACGTACGTACTTCACCAGTGCCATCTAATGTATCAAATCTGCACTCGTGTGCAGCATGTGTAAGAATGAGCAAATCTTTGAATCTAAACATAGTTTCCATATATTTGCCTAAAGGCCCAAATGACAGTAATACAGAATGGTTGCCTAGTTTGCCAGATTCTAGTAAGAAATGGTTAATATGTGGGGGTTTTAATGAACACTCCCCCTTCTGGGATAAAAAGTAATAGATTTATTGAAAACATTATTGATTCTTGTCTTTTTATGCTTAATGATGGTAACATTACGTGAATTCCAGATGTCTTGAACCAAATACCTAGCGCTTTAGATCTATCTTTCATTTCTTCATCTCTTGTCCCTAAGTGTAGCTGGGAAATAGAATGTGATACATTGGGAAGTGATCATTTTCCCATTGCTATCACACTAAATAATAATTCTTTACAATGTGATAAAGAAAAAGATGTTATCCCAAAGTACAATTATCTTTATGCCGACTGCAAAAAGTTTAAAGATATTCTGACATAGATTAAATATCAAAGGTATCAAAAGTAATGATATTGATGTTTTTTTATGCAAAATGTAAAGATTGTATATTACAAGCAGCTGATAACTCTATACCTAAATATTTCCCCCTAAAGTCCGAAAAGCACTCTGGAAATATATCATCATATGGTGGAATTATATGTCAAAAAACTGTGAATGACAAAAAAATTGCATGTAAAGCATATCTAAAAAACAAAATGCCAGAAAGTCATTATCTTATGAAAAAAGCAAAGTCCCATTGTGACAAAACTATTGGTCTACTTTTTGCTTACAAGAAGTTTACAGGCATAACGATCTGCATAATGTATGGAATAAAATTTTTAATTCAAAGATATGAAAAGTGGGATAAGGCTTCCTAACTGTCCCATTAAAATTCAAGACAAAGACCTTCCACTTAATTCAGAGAAAGCTGATACTTTCATCGAAATGTTGACAGACACAATGAGTGATAAAAGTCTTTCAGAAAAATGCAAAACATATAGAGAAAAAGAACTACAAAAAGAAATGTATAAAGATCCTGTCAGAGATAAAAGTCATTATGTCAATGCTCCCCTTACCCTGCAAGAGCTAAAAGATGCTCTCCTATCTCTTGGGACAAAAAGAACTTCGGCTGGTATAGATGTTGTTTCAAATGAATTATTAAAACAGCTGCCAGAAAAATGGCTAATGTTATTGCTTGATATATTCCAGAGCAGCTGGTCTCAAGGAGTGATTCCACCCATTTGGAAACATTCCATTTTAGTACCAGTCCCAAAGCAGGGTAAACCTAAAAGTGATAAAAACAGCTACAGACCAATTGCCTTAACCTCACACACAGGAAAACTTCTAGAAAAAATTATTCTTAACGACTTATACATTACTGCATAAAAACAAATAATCCCTCATAGCCAAGCAGGTTTATGGAAAGGCAGATCCACAGTAGATCATCTGATAAAGCTCAGCACACAGATTAAACATCAATTTGCACGTAGGAAAAATGTACTTGCCACCTTTTTTGATATAAAGAAAGGGTATGATCAGGTATGGCACAAATGTATACTGTTTAAGCTAAAATCTATTGGTCTGTCTGGTGTAACAGAGTGCAGATATTTGATCTGCCACAACACGGTGCAACTTCTCTGCAACGACAGCACGGTCAGACAGTGGGAATGTGGCCTCTAAAAAGAGGCTGCATAAATACTACATTTTACCCCTACGGGCAAAGTGCATGCATAGGACATGCAGAGGACGGCTTTGACCACCCCCCAACCATACAGAACGTGGCACAATTCACATGTGTAGATCTAAATTTAGATCCACGACCTGCGATTGGCTGCTCCATTGCAGGGGAAGTAATCTAATTACCGCCACATCCACCACCCCTGACTTTGTGCCTCATCCCGAGGCACAGTGGGTACTGACCAGCGTATTTGACTATTTGACGTTCAGATCAGTAGCCCCAAGTTCTTTCCATCCTGCTCACAGCACCACTTTGTAACAGAGTGCAGATATTTGATCTGCCACGACAGTCAGACAGTGAGAATGTGGCCTCTAAAAAGAGGCTGCATAAATACTACATTTTACCCCTACGGGCAAAGTGCAAACAGAGGACGGCTTTCCACCACCGACACAATTCACAGGTGTAGATCTAAA
>CM060316.1:81366435-81376435 GCA_030674155.1 Stramonita haemastoma | reverse complement strand
ATACATAATTATGTAGAAAGAGAGAAAATGTCAGCCTGTAATCTCAGACAGGGCAAGGTGATAAAAAGGGAAAAGACTGCCGCTGCATACTAAAAGTATTAACCCCTAGTACACCGTTCATCTTAGTTCAATGGAGAAAAATTTGGGACACAAACCGTGATTGCAAAAAGATATCGCATTTTTTAAATTTAAAAATGCCAACAGTCAATATATTGTACTGTAGTATATTGTGCCATTGTGTCATTGCTTTGCATTGCATTCTACACTTGTACACTCCTCCAAGGATGAGCAGCCGTTATTTCACACGGAAAAATCAAATAACCATAGCTAAAATAAAACAAAGTGTGCAATACTGTACATTACAATGCAGTTCCATACAACACATCCCAATAATGTGTAATGCAGTGCTATTCAAAGAAATCAAATGCAATTCAACGTAAAAAAACTAGAATGCAATGAAAACCAATGACATAATGGCACAATACACCACAGTACAATATATTGACTGCTGGCATTTTTAAATTTAAAAAATGTGATATCTTTTTGCAATCAGGGTTTGTGTCCCAAATTTTTCTCCATTGAACTACGATGAACGATGTACTAGGGGTTAATATTTTTGGTATGCAACGGCAGTCTTTTCCCTTTTTATCACCTTGTCCTGTCTGAGATTATTTCTTAGCCTTTTCTTATCCTATTCTTACCGCTTTTTTCCGATTTCTTGACAGAATTTTGCCAAGATCATTTTTCTGTTGCCATAGAGTTGTTGTTTATTTCTCCTTGTTTTGCTTGTTTGTGTGTTTTTTGTAGTTGTCGTTGTAATTGTTGTTCTTTTCTACAGACACAAAAAGCGTGTTGCACACGACATCCCAACTTATTGCCTTATCGGAGGACTCACACTCTAACAACCTCACATTGTCAAGTGAATTGGAGGGAGGGGATGAAACTAGTATGTAGGGGTGGCCAATCCCTCCTCGAATGTAATTCAAACCACACATCTCTCGTTTGCTGTAGGTGTAGTCCCTTTCTGTGATGGGACTATCTGGCTCGTGTGTTTGGCGACAGTTGTGTTGGCTACTGTAAGAAAAGCTGGGTTGTAAATTATAGGGGACATGGACAGCACTGTCTGTATCAAAACAGTGGACATTCTGATGCTGCAGTCCCCAGGCAGGGCCAAAGCGTGACGTCACCCACATGTGTTCAGTGTTACCGTGATGCATGCACTCTTGTCTGATCAGTGTCCTCTTAATATTTCCCTGCTGTGGCCTTATCGCAGAACACTGTTGACGCGTTGAATATGCATCTCTCTCTCTCTCCTCTCTCTCTCTCTCTCTCTCTCTCTCTCTCCTCTCTCTCTCTTTTCTCTCTCTCTCTCTTCTCTTCTCTCTCTCTCTCTCTCTCTCTCCCTGACGGGATAGCCTAGTGGTTAGAGCATTACGCTCGCATCTGACGACCGGGTTCGAATCCCGTTCGAGGGATTTTTCCCCTGGAGTTAACATCAGTGCAGACTCCACAACCCTAAAAAATAAGAATATAAACCCAGGCCCCGTGTGCGAACGCACGCACAACTTCTTGCGCACACGTTAAATCCTATTCCACTTTTCGAAAGAGTAGGCCATTGTGTACCTGTGGGAACAGATAACAAAATTGACAAAACTGCATACACACCGGGACTGAATTAAAAAAAAAAACCACATGAGTACTAATTCCATTATCCTCAAAATGAAAGAATAAAAAGATAAATGAATAAATAGATAAATAAATAAATCTCTTGTCTATCCTGTTGGATTACTACAGATTCGTCGTCACGATTTACTTTGTTAAGTATCAGAATTGCGGTGAAAATAAAAACTCTTTTCACCTCGTAGCGTTTTAAGTCTAGTCTAACAAATAGATCATTCGGTTTTGACTTTGACACATGCACAAAAGCAACATTAATGATAATGAAGTGACTGTGATGGTGTCAGTGACGACAACAATGACGGCCACGATAATGATGAGGTTGGAGAGGAGGAAGATGGCGTTGATGAACGCAGCAAGCGCGGATATCAACCAGCAACAGCAGCGTCGCAAGTGAACTTCAGACCTGCCGTCAGCATCACAGAACAAACCCAGAACATTGATTCCACCAGCATCCCACACTGACAGACGAGGACGATGACCCTCACTGCCTTACCAATCTAGGCCGCCACTACCAAGCTCTGCTTGACTGCCTGGCCCCATACAAAGTTGGCAGAGAGATAACTCAAATGCCCTGTGTTAACCAGTGCCATCAATTTCAGAACTCTAAAACTCATCTTGTCTTTAATCGAGTGTACGGATCTTTCAAATATCCCAATAACACACTGGCTGAGGGATGAACAAAATTCTGTGCACACGAATGATAAATGATACTAATTTCCAAACACTAGTATACTATTTATCCTGACAAATTGATAAGGGGTACGCTTCGATTATTGATAAAGGTTAAAGGTTATTATTAAAGGTACTTTCCACAAGGAAAAGCAAAGTACATATTAAGAAGGCGGAGTAAAAATGATCAGCGTGGGATTTCATGCAGCAAGTGCTTACTTTTCCTGCAGTCACTAGATAGACTGTCGGATTATCTGAAAGTTTCTGATGAGATTTTGTAAACAACATCTATTTGACGAGAGAGAGAGAGAGGAGAGAGAGAGAGAGAGAGAGAGAGAGAGAGAGAGAGAGAGAGAGAGAGAGAGAGAGAGAGAGAGAGAGAGACAGACAGACAGACAGACAGACAGACAGACAGACAGACAGACAGACAGACAGACAGACAGACAGAAACAGAGACAGACAGACAGAGACAACATACAGTCAGACAGACAGACACACAGAGACAGAGACACACAGAGACAGAGATTGACTCAGAGAGAGACAGACAGACAGACTGAGTGAGTGAGAAAGACGAAGACAGCGAGAAACAGAGAGGCAAAGACACAAAAAGCAGTGAGACAGACAAGAAGGTCAGGCAGAAAGAAGAGAAAAATAAAGAAACACACAAGTCACGCCATCATGTACATGCATGCGCGTGCACACACACACAGACACAGACAGACACACAGGGGGAGGGAGGGGGGGGAGACGGCATAGCCTAGTGGTCAAAATATTGCGCTCGCAATTTGACGACCCAGGTTCGATTCCCGTTGAGGAGTTTTTTCTCCTGGAGTTAACATCAGTGCTGACTCCACTCTCCCCAAAAGTCCGGATGAGACTATAAACCGAGGCCCCGTGTGCGAACACACGCAGAACATCTTGCGCACATGTTAAATCCTGTTCCGCTTTTCGAAAGAGTAGGCCATCGTGTGTCGGTGGGAGCAGATGACAAAATTGACAAAACTGCATACACACGGGGATTGGATGTAAAAAAAAAAAACCCACACAAGTGCTTATTCTAATATCTCGATATAAAAGAATAGATAAATAAATAAAAAAATTTTTTAAACACAGACAGACACACACACACACAGACACAGACAGACAGACAGATAGACATACACACACACATACACACACGCGCGCGCGCGCGCGCGCGGCGCAAACTGTCTTGATGGTGGGTAAACGGTAACACACACAAACTTCTCATCAACAGTGAACCTTGGAGCTCTAGCCGAATTGCCGAAGAACAAAAACAAACTAACAAACAAAAGAAACCAATCTTTAGCTGAGACAGATAATTAGATGTGTCAATGTTGTTGTTGTTGTTGTTTTTTAAAGCTGCGAGTAACTGCTGTTTTCTTTTAGATTTTTTTATTTAGCAAAAGTGCCATGTTGAGGCATAAAAGAAGAAATCTTAACCCAAGAGCATTTTCATTACAAAGTACAAAACAGAGCTGGCACCTCCATAAATCCAAAAAACAATCAGTCTCAATTTTTCATCTCAATCAGTCATTAATGGCATCTAAAATTGTCTCAAATCTCTAGCTGTTCACGTCTTGTATTCATGATAATGCTGTTCTTGATGTCGGTTTCTCCTTGTCGCCCCATCCTGCAGACAGTCAGAATCATGGGAAATGCTTCAGATGTTCTGCAACTGTCAACTGAAAGAGTTGGAATGGAAGTGTTATCAGGATTTGTATGACAGAGCGCTATCCACATGACACAGTCACGGCACGCTACTTCATCAGCTTGCTCTCTCTCTCTCTCTCTCTCTCTCTCTCTCTGGACTGGGGTTGAATATCGCTCACGGGCTGACAAGACGTGTTTTTCAGAGCTCCTCAAAATTTGCAATTAATTTGTTAAAATCTTAGTTAATTAATGACAATGGGGAGTACTTTAAAGCTTTATTGAATGTATGTCGGTCTTTTCTTGCGGACTGTTAAAAAAATTGTCAAGAAAAGCTTTAACATATTAAATCGAATGAAAGGACTTCAACTGCAGAATTTCTCTGCTAAACTGGCTGTTAGCACTCTGCTGCTTATGTTACTGATGGCAGGAGTCGAACCCAATCCTGGTCCATCACCTGGTGAGACAGAAGCAAGCAGCAAGTATGGTGATGATGATTGTACATCGCACACAAGTAGCAGCAATTTTCAACTGCAATTCGATCGTGTGTTTAGCGCTATAAACGAATTTTCCCGAACTGTTTCACACATGACGAGTAAGATTTCCGATCTTGAACAAATGCAAAAAGAAATGAAAACTCACTTGGATAAACGTCTGGATGACATGTCAAGCTTTGTGCACAGCAAGTTCACGGAAATAGAGGAGGAACAGAATGTTTTACATTTGGACGTTGATGCTCTTGCAAACAGATGTGATGAACTGGAATCTTACATCTCACACCTTGAAAACAGAACTGTGAAGATGGAGAAGGAACATCAGATCTCTGACAGCTTGCATCGTCAATACAACCTCCTCTTCTTTGGTCTTTCCCATCGGAGTGACTCATGGGAATCTTGTGAAGCCAAAGTGAAAGATGGGATTTACCACGACATGAAGCTGAAGGAACCAGTGGGCATAGAGCAAGCTCGTCCAGTCGGGTCAGCCATTCTGGTTCGTTTCCAATCATCAAAACAGCGACAGAAGGTACTTCAACATGCCAGAATACTGAAGGATGTCCGATCCTCTGTGTATGTACGAGAGGATTTCTCTACCACAACACGCCAAAAACGAGCTGGTTTGGTACCTTTAATGAAACAAATGCACCAGGATGGACTAAGAGCCAAATTACGTAACGACAAGCTGGTCACAGAATGTGGGACCTATACATTCGACCTGGAGAAGCAGGAGTACCAGAAGCTGGAGAGCAGACCAACGCAGCAGGGATATCAGAGGAGGGTGTGGCGGACAAGCAGAGACACAGGCGGTCACTGCGTTGACCAGGACCAGATGGAGGGTCAGCGACAGCAGAGGCCCAAGGGTCCAGGACAGGCAGCAGCAGCATCCAGATATGAAGGCAGCCACCCATCAGTTAGACCACGCACTCAGACAAAAACCCATACCAACATTCGCAGCTCTCAAAACCACAGACAACACATACACCAGACAACAGACAATAGACAAACATTCATTCCATCAGTTTCAAGAAACAGACATCCACTGCACACACACACAGAGCATGCAGGTCGTGGATTTGGTCGTGGCAGAGGACGAGGATCACCGGAACTGTCAACCATCATGCCACGCCAAAGGATAAAAAAGATGAATCAAAATGATTCCCCACATGCATCAGACAATGAAGAAATGGACCACACAGGTTTTGGGTACAGTGATGTGGATGACCTGAATGATAATGAAAGCACTGACTTAGCCAGAACTGAGTGGAGATGATGGAGAGGCCTGCCCAAGTCAAATGTTCAGGTACCTTTTAAACTGCTCAACCTTAATGTAGCAGGACTGGCTGCCAAACTAGTAAGCAGTAACTTTATTAGTTACATTAATTCCTTTGATGTGGTGTGCCTTATGGAAACTTATGTAGATCAAGAATTTGATTTTCAACTATTTAAGGACTTTAATGTATTTAACTCCCCAGCCAAAAAGCTTAGTAAGCAGGGAAGAAGAAGTGGGGGTGTTCTTGTCCTCGTGAAGAAACTTCTTGCCGGGTATTTTGAAGAGATTTCTGTACATTATTCAAATATGATTGTTCTGAAAATGTCTAAAGATGTATTTAATTTAGACAAACCTGTATTGTGTTTTTTTGTTTACATCCCTCCACGTGACTCACCTGTGTATGCCCTGACAAATGATGGGGTTGGAATAGAAATCCTTGAACATTGTGTAGCTGATGTATTGAATGCGGAGTCTGACATGTACATACTCATGACTGGAGACTTCAATGCCCATACTGGGCAGGAAAATGGTAAGATTGTGACTGACTGTTTAAGCACCAGCAGTATAGAAGAAAATGTTTTTGCGCGTAATTCGCGAGATGAAGGTAATGGATTTGGTAATCAGTTGTTATCATTGTGTGATATCTTAGATTGCTCTATACTTAATGGAGTAAAGATGTTTGGTTTTGATGACTGTGAAACTTACATTTCAAATACTGGATCAAGTATTGTCGATTATTTTATTGTATCAAACAATTTGTGTCACAAAGGGTTTTTAGTTTCTCTTGTTGTGGACACTACATATGTTGAGTCAGACCATTTACCTGTCATTTTGACGCTGAAGAGTGTTCTCAGTATAAATTCTGACAGCAACACAGAGCAAAATGTTCAATCGTATGAGAAGATTATGTGGGATGAGGAAAAGGTTGGGGTATTCATAGAGTCGTTAACTTCAAACATCAGACAAGGTAAGATTGACAAGGCACGGACACTGATTAAGTTTGACATTGACAAGGCATTAGAGGAATTTAATGAATGTCTAAAAGCTGCAAGCAAATGTATGATTAAGATGGTTAAGACTAACAATGCTAAAAGAGAAGCTCGCTGGTTTGATAAAGAGTGTTTTGACTTGAGGAAGGAAGCAGGGGCAAAAATGCGCAAATTCAAGAAAACACAACTTGCAGCAGATCGTAAAAATGCTGTTCAGGCTAGAACTGAATATCGTAAAGTTTTGAGAGCTAAGAAACAAAATTTTAAGTCAAGTGCAACACAAAATCTAGCTGACAACAAAAGACTCAAAACACTTTTGGAGAGAAGTTAATATAACTCTAGGTCTTGGTAAAAAGAAACAGGCACGTAATCAGATTACTCAAGATGACTGGTTTAATCATTTTAGTGAGGTTTTTAATGCTGGTTACAGCTCAGAGGAAGAAATATTTCCAAATGACACCTTCCTTTCTGTTGAGGAGCTTGATAAGCCCATCTCGAGGAAGAAGTCTTAACATCAATAAAGAAATTAAAAACAGGAAAAGCTTGTGGGTTTGATGATGTTTTCGCAGAAATGTTGAAGTCAGCAGACAAATTACTGTTAGAGTTTATTACTGAATTTTTCAATGAAATTTTTTTGTATGGCAAGTATCCAACTATTTGGACCACAGCTATTATAGTACCAATACATAAAAAGGGATCAGTAGATGTAGCTGATAACTATAGAGGAGTCTCACTGCTTAGTGTTATGGGTAAATGTTATACTGCTATTCTAAATAAGAGACTTTATAATTGGCTAGAAGACCATGGCAAAATTCCAGAAAACCAGGTTGGTTTTAGGAGGGGTTACTCGACAACAGATCATATATTTACTTTGTACTCAACTATTCAGAAAAGCTTATCTAAAAAGAAAGGAAAACTGTATGTTGCATTTGTAGATCTGGCCAAGGCTTTTGATTCCGTTCAACGAAGCATAATGCTAAAGGCTTTGAGCAAAGCTGGCACATCGTCTGTATTTCTAAATTCTATTAAAGCAATTTACAGAGAAGTGATGTCATGTGTCAGAGTAAACAACAGCTATACAAACGTGTTTAAATGTCCACGGGGTCTGCGCCAAGGCTGTGTTTTAAGTCCCACTCTGTTTTCTGTAGTAATAAATGATTTAGTAACTAATCTAGAAGATCAAGGAAAGCATGGAATACAACTTCTACCAGGTCTATCTGAACTATTCATTTTACTTTTTGCAGACGATCTCGTGCTGTTGTCTAGCACGCCAAATGGACTACAAAACCAGATTGACTGTATGCTTAAAGTATGTACTGATCTGGGACTAAAAATCAACAGAGAAAAGACAAAAGTTATGGCTTTCAGAAAAGGGGGATTTCTAGGTAGGAATGAGAAGTGGTTTGTCAACGGTGTTCCTATAGAAGTGGTGAACAAATATGTGTATCTAGGCTTTACTTTTACAACCACCATGAGTTCTAACGAAAGTGCTAAAGAGCTTGCGAAAAAGGGCAAAAGAGCATTATTCAATGTTATCAAAATATATAACCAGTATAATAGTATGTCCAGGAAAACGTTTTTCAAAATATTTGACACTAAAATTCAACCAATTCTTCTGTATGCGTCTGAAGTTTGGGGCATTTTGTCTGAAAATCATTTAGTTGAGTCAGTGCATTTATTTGCGTGCAAAAGATTTTTGAATGTTTCCAGCCGAACCCCGAATAAAATGGTATATGGTGACCTCGGGAGGCATCCTCTACAAATCAACTGCCGTATGCGTGCAGTAAAATATTGGTTTCGTTTACTTAAAATGGATAATACACGATTACCAAAACAAACCTACCAAATGATGATAAACTTAGACGAGTCTGGTAAAATAAATTGGGTTTCTAAATTTAAACATATGTTACAAAGTATGGGGTTTGGGTATGTCTGGATAAATCAAGGAGTTGATAACGAGGGGCATTTCTTGCTATCATTTAAGCAAAAACTCCTGGACGTGTACATGCAAGAATGGATGACAAGTGTTTGTAACAGTAATAGGTTTGATCTTTACTCGTGTTTCAAGTCTTCCCTTATTCCAGAAACTTATCTAGACTGTGTGCAACAAAAGTGTTTCAGAGACATCCTTATTCGAGTGCGATTTGGAATCAGTGACCTCCGGATTCATAAAAATCGTTATGTGAGTGTAGAAAGCACAAACAATGAATGTCCATTTTGTCAAGCACCAGAAGAAAATGAACTCCATATGTGTTTTCAGTGTGTTACATACTCTGCTTTGAGACCAGACATGCTAAAGAAGATTCCCATTCATTTTCAGAAAGCAAAGTATTTGAGCCTTATGGCCACCCACAACAATTCAATAATCAGACAGCTAGCATGGTTTCTGTACAAAGCTTTCACACTAAGAGACAGTAAACTCGGTCTCCTGTCTATTTAGAATATGGCAACTCTTGATGTGAATCATTTATGGTTTTGTGTTTGTTTTGCTTTTTCACCTTTCACTATTTTCATTCTTGCTTGATAATAATTATATGCAATTGTGTGTTTGTAGACATTGATGTACCCCATGAAAATGGGCAGAGGCCTAAATTCATTAAAAAATTGTCATTGTCATTGTCTCTCTCGGGACTCTGGCGTGATCTCCCTTGGAGGTAGGCAGGAAGATTATTTTGCTGTTCACTTGTTTACCAAATAAACACACTTCCAACCAAAACCATGCCCGTTGTCGGCCTACCAACAACTTTGAACCTTACATTGGATGCCCTGCTCCATGAAAATCAACTCACGTCTTGGAAAATTGCTGGAAGTGGCAACAGCACAGTCGTTGTGATACGACTGCAAGCCAGCCCAGCTAACAGCAGCAACATGGCGCAACAATGCACCCCTGCCATCTCTCACAGCTATAGAAGGAAGCCGCCAAGCCAGACCGACAGAGACAGGAGAAGGGCGGAGGAGAGGAGAAGGACAGCACAGAGGCAAGAAGAAACGGAGGCAAGTGAAAATGTTATAATAGAGGAACATTGGCAATGTTTATTTGTGCCCACACCTCCTTCAAGTTGCCCTGTGTTCCGCATTGACACACCCCCTTCTGCCAACAGCACATTGTCACTGCAAGGCGCACGTGAAATCCGCCATGCACCAAGCGATGTCAAAGGGACAGAGAACGAAAAGCCCGCTGATCTGCAAAGTGACATTGACCTTGCGTCTGTGTTGACATCGGAAAC
>CM060316.1:81308935-81363935 GCA_030674155.1 Stramonita haemastoma | reverse complement strand
GAACAAATATTTTTAGTATTTAATCTCAATAGAGAGACATGCAGAAAAACGAACTCAGAACCAATGTCAATTCTAGAAGAAAACCCCTTTCAGCCGGATTGTTCGACGTCAACTCAAACCTGCATCTTTCACAAAATCTGAAACTGTGATCATTAAGGTATTTCATATTTACTTATCAAATCATACCGTACGGAGAACAAATATGTCATGAAGAATCTTATCCTATATAATTAATTCAACACGATACTCTTTTTCATTTTCTCGTGCTAAATCCTTGAAACGAATTTTACGACAACAGTGGTTCACAACAGAAAGAATCAGAACAAACTGTTATGACGGGAATACAAGAGGGCGTCTTGTGGATGCCTTCTCGTTTTCTTGTTGTTGCTGTTGTTATCTAAGAAACAATTGTCCGAAATTCGATTTTCAGAGAAAAGTAAGGAAAAAGTCATCTTGACTGATGTGTCTGATGTGACAATCCTGGCTATAAATCATTGCAGTCTAAGACCAGATACAAAGGAATTTTCTCCCTAATAAATGGGGATCAAAGACGACAAAACATCCTGTACATTTTTCTTGTCATCAATTGTCGTATTGGAGTGCCTTTTTGGGCTTTCTTATATGAGAGTAAAGCCCTCTATTATATAGGAAGCTCGTCATTGATGTGCTGTGCAACGCTCTGTGTGTGTGTGTGTGTGTGTGTGTGTGTGTGTGTGTGTGTGTGTGTGTGTGTGTGTGTGTGTGTGTGTGTGTGTGTTTATTTAATTTATTTTTATTTCATTCTTTTATATCAAGGATAGTGTGTGCGTGTGTGCGTCTGTGTGTGTGTGTGCGTGGTGCGTGCGTGCGTGCGTGCGTGCGAGTTATGTACATACACGTACCACACGTCTCAGCGGGCTGTACATCAAGGCTGTCTGCACCCACAAGCGTGTCTTTGAAGTGTGCGTTGTCAGGTGATGAATTGTTTCAGCAGGATCGGCTTCAAGTCCCCCCTGCTCTCCTTCAGTGCTTAGTTTGGCTTTGGGCCTGGTGTGAAGGAGAATGCTTCGAAATGAATTAGTTCTTCAGATTGTCTTGTTTTGTTTTGTTTTGTTTGTCTCATTTGTGTGTGCGTGCACGAGTGTGTGTGTGCGTGCGTGCGTAGGTGTGTGTGTGCGTGTGCACACGCACGCGTGAGTGTAAAGAAATATCAATACACAATATAACCCAACCAAAAAGCTACTTATGGGGATTACATATTTTGTAAACTCCAAAGTTCACAATAGATGATAAATAACTGAGTAAATAATTTACCTATTTCTCTACAGTTTTTTAATTATAATTTAAAAAAAGGTCTGTATAAATCTCAAAGATCAAGCAAAAAAAATCTTATTAAGACTCATCCATAACTGAACGCCTCGACAAGACTTCAACAGCCTATGGCATGGAGATCAGTGTGCAGAAGACCAAGCTGATGACCAACATAAATGGCATCAACACCAACATCAGGGTCGGAGATCAGAATTTAGAAACGGTACAAAGCTTCAAGTATCTGGGAGCAATTGTAACAGACAAGGGATCCAAGCCTGAAATACTCGCAAGGATTGCACAGACAATTACAGCACTGACCAAATTGAAGACCATTTGGAACAACAGGAACATCTCGCTCAGCTCAAAGATCAGGCTGATACGCACTCTGGTCATCTCAATATTCCTGTATGCTTGTGAGTCATGGACCCTCACAGCCGATCTGGAGACAGGCCACAGAGATGAGATGCTTTCGCAGACTCCTAGGCATCTCTTACAAAGACCACATTACTAACGAGGAAGTGAGAATCAGAATCGATCAAGCCATCGGGCCCTTTGAAGATCTCCTGACCACAGTCAGAAAACGCAAACTGAAGTGGTATGGGCACGTCGCAAGATCAACAGGGCTTGCCAAGACGATTCTGCAGGGAACTGTACAAGGCGGGAGAAGGAGAGGCAGGCAGAGAAAGAGATGGGAGGACAACATCCGAGAGTGGATGGGCCTCAGGCTGAGTGACACCCTGAGAGAGGTCGAGGACAGAGGGAAATGGAGAGAGCTGGTTGCAAGGTCTTCCGTGGCGCCCCAACGGTCTAAATAGACTACGGGATAGAAGAAGAAGAAGAAGAAGAAGAAGAAGAAGAAGAAGAGAGAAGAAGAAGAAGAAGAAGAACTGAATCCCTTTCTCCAGGAAAAAAGTCTGTTACAAAACTTAAAGATCCAGAAAAAAGTCTTATAAAGACTATTATAAGTATGAACGTATTTCCCTACAAAAAACAAATCCTACATAATCTACAAGAGCCAGAAAATAAAAGTCTTTCAGAACTATTCTAACCATGATCATACCCCCCCCCCCCCCCCTGTTCTCTAGAATAGCCATCCCTGTTTCCTTCCAATTTGTCACCCAAAGATAAAGACGTGTTGACAGAACAGAGAGAACGTTGGAGGCTAGGAACGCCAACAGCAGTTCAACAACCGCATCAGTTGACACCGAGGTGAAACAGGTTCATGTTTTAAAGTGCAATGACAAAAGAATCAGCTGTTGAAGGACATTACCGCAACAGGGAACTTGATAGGGATGGGGATCAGCAACAGTCAATGTCTCTTGGCGCAAAGGCATGGCTAGATTAGGGTCAGGACAAATACAGACACTTAACCAAAGAACTCCATCCCCTATGTTGATCGACCCAAGTCACTTGTCACTTAAAGGCTTGAAGACAAATTCTGGCTTTGGTGTGTATTCCACTAGCAATCATTCATTGTGTGAATCACACACACACACACACACACACACACACACACACACACACACACACACACACACACACACACACCACACACACACACACACACACACACACACAGCTGATAGTGATATCAGACACACATTTTGAGATTCAATTTCTTAAGTGAATAAATGCGATCACAAAATCAAATAAAGCACCAATTAGTCTAGCAGTTGATGCAAGGATATTGAGCAAAATCTGCAAATAGGGATGACAGCATGTTTTTTGGCATACACATACTTTGGACAATCCTCTACTGATCTGGCATGGGAAACAGCATACTGTGCCATCTGTTTCCTATTCAATTTGATGCTTATAGATATATTACCCACTTAATACAGACATTGGCGAACTTAACAACCCCTTAACACCTACCAGCAGCATTACATCATCCTCATCATCATTGATCATCATGCAATAATAGCATCATCATCATTAATAGCAGCATCATTACATCATCCTCATCATCATTGATCATCATGCAATAATAATAAGTGGGTAATAAGTTTGGAATGTAGTATATATTTGGTTTATTGCAAATGTTGCTATCATTTGAAATGTAATGTATATTTGGATTATTAAAAAAAAAAAACTGTAAATAAAAAAATTAAACACTGTAAGAGGAGAAGAAAAAAAAAGAAGAAAAAAAGAAAAAAAAGTGGGTAATATATCTTTAAGCATCAAATTGAATAGGAAACAGATGGCACAATATGCTGTTTCCCATGCCAGATCCAATCCTCAGTTTTCACCCAGCTTAAGACAACCTCCTCCCTCCCCAGACCTACCCCCATCATACTCCTTCCCCTAAACCTTCCTACCCCTTCCATACACTTCGTCCACTTTCCCTACACATACCCCCATCATACTCCTCCCCCTAAACTTCCTCACTCCTCAGACCTACCCCCTTCACACTCCATCCCCCCCATAACCTCCATCTCTTTCCCTATACCTACTCTCACCATGCTCCTCCCCCTAAACCTCCTCCCTCCCTAGACCTATCTCCATCACAGGTGGCTTCCCTTGCTTGGCTGCCAGCAAGACGCTTTCTCTCCAGCTGTGTGTGAGCTTTTGTGGTTTACTAGTTGTTTTAACTCAAAATGCCAGTGCATGGACTTCCAGCAACGTTAGAATGCATGCTAAACGCTGCACTGCATGAACAAACGCTATCTTCGTTCAAGGTGGAAGGGAGAGGACATCAGACTGTTGTCATCCTTCATTTAACAGGTAACAATGCCGGCCATTCCCTTGTCACACCTGTTCAAAATACAACATATAGAAAGAAGTGCCCGTTGCAGATGAACAGGGACAGAAGAAGAGCAGCAACCTACAGAACAAATAAAGAAGAAAAAAATAATGAACAGGCTTCGTCCCCCTCTTGCTAATTTTTACCCACCCCACCCAGCTTATATTATGATGCTAGCCACCGTAATTACAATAGCAATGATGTGTTTATGTGTGAAGATCATTACCCTCCCTCCTCAAGCAGTTTCCGAAATGAGTGTATTGATATGAAAGAACATGACATAGACAAACAAACAGTGACAATTTCTTGCAGTGATATCTATGCTTGTGGAAATGAAGTAAGAGACAGAGGCTGTGATGAAGGGGTTGAATGTAAAAGGGGAAACGAACTTGCAAAGAATGAGACGGAAGAAGACTATGTAGAGGAAAAGAGTGAGGAAGAACACGCAGTAAATGAGAGCAAGGAAGAGCGTGCAGTGAATGAGAGCAAGGAAGAGCATGCAATGAATGAGACCGAGGAAGAGCGTGCAGTGAATGAGAGCGAGGAGGAGTATGAAGAGAATGAGAGTGAGGAAGATCGTGTAGAACATGAAATCTTGGAAGGCGTGTGAAAATTGGCAAAAACTGTAGACACTCCTAGGTCCATGCTGCAAGAAGTAAAACAAAGCCTCACCGATGAAGCCACTGCTGTATCAAAAGGAAGGTTTTCTAGAGATGTGCCTTAAAGACTGTGTGAGAGACTTCATACAAACTTAACGTAAAGACACTGTGATTGGAACAACCAACAGTATATATATAAAGACAGTATCAATATTCTGCTAGATGATCAAAACCATGGTTTGGAATCCATGCCATGTGGACAATTTTGGGTTTGATTAACTATATTTGTTTATTGTGTATATGTGTTTTGTGCCCAGCCCCCACCCCACTGTCCCCTTGTGAATGGGCATAACTGCTTTACACAATAAACCTTTGTCATTGTCATATCTCCATCACACTCCTCCCTCTAAACCTCTTCCCTCCCTACACTGACCCTCATCATACTTTTCCCCTAAACCTCCACCTCCCTCACCTACTCCAATCACACTCACCCCAACCTACTCCTCCTTCCCTACACCTACCCCAACATACTCCCAACCCTTCCAAACTTCCTCCTTTCTTACCCTCATCATACTCTTCCCCTAAACCTCCACCTCCCTCAAATACCCCTCCCCATCATACTCCTCCCTCATCATACACCTCCCCCATCATACTTCTCCTCCTTCCCTACACCTCCTCCCCCTTCTTTATACCTCATCCCTCTTCCCAACTCCCCCCTAAACTTCCTCCTCCTTCCATACACCTAACCCCATCATACTTCTTCCCCCAAACCTCCTCCTCCTCCTTCCCTACACCTACCCTCATCATACTCTCCCAACCTCCTATTCCTTCCTTACACTTATCATGCTCCCCCCTAAACCTCCTCCTCCGTTCCTACACCTACCCCCTTCATACTCCCCCCCCCCAATCTCCACCTCCCTCCCTACACCTTGACTTGACTTATGCCTGTAGTTCCCGTGGGAACAAAGGGCCGCAACAACACTCCTCCAACTGACTCGGTTCTGGGAGATCCTCTTCAGCTCGGCCCACATCATTCCAGCTGCCTTTGTCTCTGCTTCAGTGCTTCTGCGCCAGGTCTGTTTTGGTCGACCTACTTTCCGCTTCCCTTGTGGGTTCCAGTCAAGGGCCTGCCTGGTGACATCTGAAGCAGGCTTGTGGAGCGTATGAGACTTTAAACCGAGGCCCCGTGTGCGAACGTCTTGCGCACATGTTAAATCCTGTTCTGCTTTTCGTAAGAGTAGGCCATCGTGTGCCGGTGGGAACAGATGACAATATTTACAAAACTGTATACACATGGGGTGTATGGGGTGCTTAAGGAGAGGTGGTACCTTTGTAAACCTGGCAGTAGCATCCTTCGGGATGGACGGGAGCACTGGTCCTCACTTGGCACTCAACTCTCACTTCTGGGTCCGGGTCCTTAACCCACCCACACCCCGGTAACCGCTTCTACTGGCGGGCGAAACGTTGTGAGGGGCTGGTGCATTCTTACCCACCAGTAGGAGTCTTGGAGAGGAGATGGGCGCCACCAAGCTTCCTCAAGCCCACTGCAAGGACATGATGAGTAAAACAAAACAGAAAGACATGCCGGATCGGTCGAGGCCCGGATCAACAACGACCGCGCTACCCACTGCAAGTCTCCAGGGTGGGAGTGACAAGTGTGCTACTGGGGCAGAACAAACCCTAAAGCTTCCAGATAAAGGGACAACCATTGGTACATGGAATGTAAGAACTCTGTACCAAACAGGAAGAGTACAGGAACTTACACATGAATTACAGAGGTATAAATGGGACATAGTAGGGCTTGCGGAAGTCAGATGGATTGGCTTTGGAGAAACAACCACGCAAGACGGCCACAAAATATGGTACAGCGGAGAAGAGAAACTACATCAACATGGAGTAGGCTTTATTGTCAGGAAAGAGATTGTGTCAAGCATCATCAGCTGCACACCAGTATCCAGCAGACTCATCTCAATCAGAGTTTCTGCAAAACCCCAGAATCTCACCATAATCCAAGTGTATGCTCCAACATCTGACTACGATGACGATCAGATAGAACAATTCTATGAAGAACTTGAAAACGTCATCTCCAAAACGCCCAAAAAAGACATCCTTATTGTGGAAGGCGACTGGAATGCTAAGGTGGGACCTGATGCCTATGACACCTGGGCAGGAACCACAGGACGATTTGGACTGGGAGAAACAAATGACAGAGGACAGCGGCTGCTGGAATTCGCAAAGAAGCACAAACTGACTTTGGCTAACACACTCCACCCTCACAAGCCATCCAGAACATCAACCTGGCACTCACCAAATGGTCTGATTCATAATCAAATTGATTACATTCTGTCACCCCAAAGATTCAAATCCAGCATAAACAAGGCAAACACAAGAACATTCCCAGGAGCTGACATTGGCAGTGACCACGACCTTGTACTTACCACCATCAGGCTGAAACTGAAAGCAAAACAACAGCCAAAAAGCCCACGCATAAGATTTGACCTGGAAAAACTCAAAGACCCAACAGTGGTTGAGATCTTCCAAGCCAACATTGGAGGAAAGTTCGCTGCACTCACAGCCATCGACAATGATGTGGACACATTGGCCAACAACATCAAAGAAGTGCTAACGACAGCAGCAGAAGAAACATTAGGAAGAAGCAGAACAAAGAAACAACCTTGGGTGACAAATGAGGTTCTTGACCTCTGCGACAAAAGAAGAGAACTTAAAAAACAAAAGTTCACAAGTCAAGAAGCTTACAAGAAGTACATGGATAGCCACAGAGAAGTGAGGAAAAAGATGAGAGAAGCCAAAGAAGCGTGGATAGAAGAACAATGCAACAACATCGAAGCTGGAATGACCAAGGGAAACAGCAAAACAGCTTACGACACTTTGAAAGCACTAACGAAAACCACACAGCCTAAAGCCTCTGTTATTGAAGACAAGGAAGGAAATCTTTTAACGGAAAACAATGCCATCCTCCAACGCTGGACAGAATACTGTGAGGGATTGTACAACTACCCACTACGCCCAGATACCAACATAGTTTCTGACAAACCCCCTGAACACCAAGATAAAGACCCACCAATACTAAGGTGTGAAGTAGATGCAGCTATTAGACAATTGAAGAAGGGGAAGTCCCCTGGAATCGATAACATCCCAGCTGAACTCATAAAAAATGGAGGGAATGAAACAGCAAGGCGATTCACAGAACTTTGTCAGAAGATCCACGACACCAAAGAATGGCCAAAAGAATGGACACAGTCTCTTGTAATACCCCTGCCAAAGAAAGGAAACCTCAAACAATGCCAGAACTACAGAACCATCAGTCTCATAAGTCATCCTAGCAAGATCATGCTGCAGGTAGTCCTCAACAGACTGAAAAACCAAGCGGAAAAACTCCTGGCAGAAGAACAAGCGGGCTTTAGACCAAAACGCAGCACAATGGAACAAATTTTCAATCTGAGAATTCTGATAGAGAAGCATCTCCAACACCAAAAAGACTTGTACCACAATTTCATAGACTTCAAAAAGGCCTTTGACAGGGTATGGCATGACGGCCTCTGGCAAGTACTCAGGCACTTCAACATTGACAGCTGTCTAATTGAAGTCATCAAAGCTCTGTACGAGAACGCAGAAAGTGCAGTTTTTATGAATAATCACGTGGGGGAGTTCTTCAAGACCACGGTTGGGGTTCGCCAGGGCTGCCTTCTCTCACCTGTACTCTTCAACCTCTTCCTCGAAAACATCATGACAGAGACACTGCAAAACCACCACACTTCCATCTCCATTGGTGGAAGACCCCTTTGCAACCTCAGATTTGCAGATGACATTGACCTCATGGGCAGCAGCAAACAAGAACTGCAAATCCTCACAGACAATTTAACAGATCGAGCGAGCGCATACGGCATGGAGGTCAGTACAGAGAAATCCAAGATCATGGTCAACAGCGCGAGTAATGACATCACGGAAATAAAGATGAATGGAGAAACACTAGAAGAGGTGAGCCAATTCAAATACTTAGGCTCCATCCTAACAAAAGATGGCACATCAAACAATGAAGTGAAAGCTCGCATTGCAACAGCAACATCTGCTCTAGTCAGACTCGAGAAGATCATCAGAAGCAACAACATCAGCTTCTGCACCAAATACCACCTTTACAAATCCCTCGTGATATCTATCCTCCTATATGGCTGTGAATCATGGACTCTGACAGCAGAGTTAGAGAGGAGAATCCAAGCATTCGAGAACAAGTGCCACAGAAGACTCCTCAAAATATCATACAAAGAACACAAGACCAATAACTATGTGAAAGAAGAAATCAAAAAGCGTGTGGGCCCCCAAGAGCCTTTGCTCTCCACCATAAAGAGGAGAAAGCTGATGTGGTTTGGTCACACCACAAGACACAACACCCTAGCAAAAACCATCCTGCAAGGAACAGTCGAGGGCAAGAGAAGAAGAGGCCGCCAAAAGAAATCATGGGTTGACAACATCAAAGACTGGACCGCCCAACCCCTGCAACACCTCCTACTAGCCACACAGGATCGTGAAGCATGGAAAAAGATCTCTGTTGCGTCTTCTCTCATGTCCCCCCTACGTCCTTTGGGACATGGGACTGAGTGAGTGAGTGAGTATACACATGGGGACCGGATGAAAAAAAGCACACGATTGCTTATTCTGTTATCCTCAATATAAAAGAATAAATAAATAAATCAATAAATAAATAAATATGGCTAATCCATCCCCATTTCCTTTTCTTGATCTCCGTCTCGATTGGGGCGTGTCTGGTACTGTCCCATAGTTCTTCGTTTGAGACGACCTCTGGCAACCTGATACCAAGGATGTTCCTAAGACATCTGTAGGTGAATGTCTGGAGTTTGTGGGTGTTGGTCTTTGTTACCTGCCAGGTTTCTGAGCCATACAGTAGGACCGACTTGACGTTCGTGTTGAATATCCAGATCTTGTTGTGGAGTGAGAGGGCTGTTGATCTCCAGATTGGGCGAAGGGTGTTGAAGGCATGACGGGCTTTATTTATTCGGCACTTGATGTCTTCGTCCGACCTCCATATTTACTGACGACACTGCCCAGGTAGGAAATTTGTTGACTTCCTTGATGTTTTCTTGGTGTAGTTGCACTAGGTCTTGTTTCTTGTTGTTCACCCTCATGACCTCTGTCTTCCTGATGTTGATTTGGAGGCCTATCTTTTCAGTTTCATCCGCAACATGACATAGCATCTTTTGTGCGTCTTGATGCCTGTGGGAGAGAAGGCTGATGTCGTCTGCGAAGTCCAGGTCTTCCAGTTGCCTTGTAAAGGTCCACTGTATGCCAGTTCTCCTGCCTGCTGTGGCCTGTCGCATTATCCAGTCAACTACCAACAGGAGGATGGTAGGCGACAACAGACAGCCCTGACGAACGCCGGTTCGTATGGAGAAGGGTTCCATCAATTTACCATCATGGATGACTTGACAGGTGGCATCTTCATAGAGCTGTTGGATGATGGTGACGAACTTTGGTGGGAAGCCATAGTGGTGCATCAGTCTCCAGATGACATCTCTGTTGACGCTGTCAAATGCCTTCTGGAAGTCAACAAAGACTGAATACAAGGGGGTCTGCCATTCATGGGACTGCTCAATGATGATGCGCATTGTGGCAATTGGATCTGTGCATGATCTGTTTTGTCAGAAGCCTGCCTGTTCATCCCTGGGTGTCTTTTCTAGTGCCATCTTCAGTCTTTCTAAGATTATTCTTGTCAGCACTTTCCCTGGGATAGACAGCAGCATGATTCCTCTCCAGTTGTTACAGGATGACAGATCCCCTTTCTTTGGCATTTTCACGAGGTAGCCTACGTTTCAGTCTTCTGGCACACTCTTGCTCCCAGATTCTGTGTAGGAGTGGATGCATCATGTCAGTCGAAGTCTGGATGTCTGCCTTCAGTGCTTCAGGGGGTACTTTAAAGACTTTATGGCTTTGGTGATCTCATTTTTGTTGGGGGGGGGGGGGGGGGCGATGTTGATGCCAAGGATTTCAGTAGGTGGTGGGATATCTGGCGGGACAGATGGTGCTGGTCTGTTGAGTATTTCTTTGAAGTGCTCTGCCCATCTTGCTCTCTGGTCCTCTTCACCTGAAATGGTATTGCCGTACTTGTCTTTGATGGGGCAACTTGGTTTACTGTTTTTTTCCTGAGAGGGTCCTCATGATCTCATACAGTCTCTTCATGTTTCTTTGGCCTGCTGCACTCTACTTCCTGAGTCAGCTCCTCGATGAAGTTTCTCTTGTCTTTTCTTGCACTTCTTTTTACTGCACGGTTTTTGCCCCAGTAGCGTGCTTGCAATGTCTGCTTCTCTTCTTGGTCTTGTGTTCTGTTGATCTCGTCTTTCAGTTGTTTCTCTCGGTGATCAGTGCCCATGTCTCTGTTTTTAGCCATTCCTTTTGTTTCCTTGTATTCTTTCCCAGAACTGTTTGGCATGTTGTCTTCCAGGTCTCTTCCAGACTGTGCCACTGCTCTTCAATTGTTTCCTCTGGCATCTGGGAAAGCATGCTGAATTTGTTTCTTAATTCCAGCTTGGATTCCTCTGTTTTCGCTCTGTCTTTAAGGATTTGCATGTTGAATTTGGGCAATGATCTTCCTGCCTTGTTGGTGAAGGTTTTGAGCTTGGTTTTGAGGATGGCTACTACAAGATGGTGATCTGACGCTGCGTCTGCTCCGCGCTTCACCCTGACATCGTGCAGGCTCCTTCTCCACTTTCGCCCAATGGTGATGTGGTCAATCTGGTTTTCAGTCCTGCCATCTGGGGAAGTCCATGTGGTCTTGTGGACTTTCTTGTGGGAAAGATGGTGCCTCCAATGACCAGGTCATTGAAGGTGCAGAACTCTGCTAAGAGTTCACCATTTTCATTCTGGTCTCCCGTGCCATGTCTGCCCATGGTCAGTTCTCTGTTGGTGTTATCTGATCCAACTTTTGGATTCAGGTCTTCCATTAGGATCTTCATATCCTCTTTGGTGTTTTGTCCACTATGGCTTGGAATTGCTCGTAGAAGATCTCTTTTTCTTCTAACTCAGCGGCATTTGTTGGGGCATAGCATTGGAGGATGGTAACTTTCCTGCCTTTTGAGTTGAATCGGGCAGTAAGGATCCGTGGTGACACTGGTTCCCAGGATAATAGCACTCGTGTTGCCTCAGGTTTCATCAGCAGCACTACTCCATGTGTGGGGGGCTGGCCTTCCTCTTGCCCAGAGTAGGAGATGGTATCTCCACTCGCTAGTCTCAACCATCCGGTTTCATTCCATCTAGTCTCACACAGGCCAAGGATCTTCAGGTTGTACCTATGCATTTCTCTGCATACCTGTGCTGTTTTTCCAGTTTCATATAGGGTTCTGATGTTCCGGTCCCTATCATGGTTGTTGACTTAGTTGTCAGAAGAGTTGTTGGCGCACTTGCTTCCCAAAGGCTTTCGGCAGCTCGCGTCATAGACTCTACCAGAGAGGACTCTTCCCCAACCAGGTCGCTGTTTAGAGATATTGTTGTGGTTTCTGTAACATACTAATTTTTCAAGTGAATGGTTGTTAACCCAAAGCACAACCCCCAACCTGAGGGACCAGGGTGCAACTTTAGTCTGGCTCCTACCCCACACACCTGTTGGGCATGGTTGAACCTGCCAGAGGTCAAAACCCCTGCCGACATAGCTCCAATAGCCCCGCCCACATAGCTCCAGGGATCAAACAGAGCATGCAAGCCATCCCACCACGTCAAGGTAATGCACCATCGGGACAGCTCCCTACACCTACCCCTATCATAACCCCCCTAAACTTCCTCCCTATCCCTAACCCCATCATACTCTTCCCCAGTAAACCTCCTCCATCCCCAGACCTACCCCCATCACATATTGGTACCTACCCTTTTCACACTCCATCCCCACTAAACCCCCATCTCTTTCCCTATATCTAATCCCACCATACTCCTCCCTCTAAACCTCCTACCTCCCAATACCTACCTCCATCACACTCCTCCCCCTACACCTTTTCCTCCCTACACCTACCACCTTCATACTCCTCCCCCTAAACTTCCTACCCCTTCCCTACACGCACCCCCATCATACTCGACCCCCTAAACCTCCCCCTCCTCCTTCCCTATACCTACCTTCAACATACTTTCACACCCCCCTTCCAAACCTCCTCCTTCCCTATAACCTACACCCATCATACTCCCCCAAATCTGCTCCTTCCCTACATCCATCGTACTCCCCTCAAACTCCTCCTCCTTCCCTACACCTATCATACTCCTCCAACCCCATCATACTCCTCCCCATCATACTCCTCCCCCCTTCCCTACACCTCCTCCCCCTTCTTTATACCTCATCCCTCTTCCCAACCCCTCCCCCCTAAATCTTCCCCTCCTTCCCTACACCTATCCCCATCATACTCCCCCAACCCCCTGCTCTTTCCCCACACTTATCATACTCCCACCAAACCTCCTCCTTCATACTCTCCCCATCTCCACCTTCCCTACCTACACCTACCCCTATCATAACCCGCCTAAACCTCCTCCTCCGTACCCCTAGCCCCATCATACTCTCCCCCCCCCCCTCCTAAACCTCCTCCATCCCCAAACCTACCCCCATCACATATTGGTCACGTGTTTCCTATTCCAGTTGATGCTTAAAGATATACGACCAACTCCCATATGACCAACACAGACATTGACGAACGTTACCACCCCCTAACCCTAACTCTTGTCAATCCGCTTGTCAGTTTTCACCCTAAACCCCACAAACCCAGCTTAAGACAAACCTCCCCAGACCTACCCCATCATACTCCCTCCCCTCAACCTCTACCCCTTCAATACACCTCCTCAACCTTCCCCCATCCTACTGCTCCCCCCAAACGAACGCACGCAGAACATCTTGCGCACACGTTAAATCTTGTTCCGCTTTTTGTAAGAGTAGGCCATCGTGTGCCGGTGGGAACAGATGACAATATTTACAAAACTGCATACACACGGGGACCGGATAAAAAAAAAGCACATGATTGTTTATTCTGTTATCCTCGATATAAAAGAATAAATAAATAAATAAAATAAATAAAAACCTCATCCCTCCTTACAGCTTTATCCACCAGACTCCTTCCCATAAATGTCCACCTCCCTAAATCTAGCCTTACTATACTCCACCCCCTATACTCCTCCTCTCCTTCTCAGTCTTCTCCACCCTTCCTAGACCTTCCCCCATATTGCTTCCTCTTTGTTACTGAAATTTTTTTGCTGCCTCGTCTTCCGCTCCCATGCCGCTCATTTCAATCTCTCCGCCACAGCCATACCCAGATTCATTGGGTCTCATCCTCAGGAAGGGGAGTCCACAGGGAGCATCACTATTAAGCCGCTGTGGGCCTCCAGCCAGAGGAACCTTGCACTTCTGTTGGGTTACTTTGGTGGTGTTCAGTTGTGTCTGTTCTGAGCCCACATACCATGCAATGATAATGAGGATAATATAATGCTGCTGCTATGGCAGTGCATCTGCTTTGAAACTTCTTGACAAGGTTGTACTCTGCGGAGTTACTATCATAATGTATAATTAAAGTGGTGTCAACCAGGCCCGAGAGATATACACCTGCAGTGTTGGTGTTGGTCAGGTAATTTGAGCAACACTCTCAAATTCGCATCTGTAAAGTGTATGAAGTTCAAAACTCACGTTGGGTAGGAGCAGGCCGGAGTCCGAAAAATCTCTATGGGATTTCATGTGATTTGAACCCGCGACTTTCCAGTCCGATGTACGTGGCGGCTGGTTACTTCCCTTAACTTTCCTCCATGCAAAGTTTTTCTTTTAGTGAATAATTTTGTCAACTATCAGGAAGACAGTAAAACTCCCACTGAAATTCGAACCCATGGCACCAAGGACATACAGACCACAAGTCCGTCGTCTTATCCAACAGGCCACGGTGCCTGTCTCTTAGGTAACCCAAAATGGGAAATATGCATATATGATTTCAGGCCGAGAAACATGTGGGATAAAGACAATTCATATTGTTCTGTATTGTGTTCTATTTTACCATAATGATATAAAAATATAGTTTTTCTTATGTTTTTTCTTTTTTATCTTTGGTTGTGTTTCTGGCAATATCCATACTTATGTAAATTTTCTGTAGATAAACAGGAAAAGCCAAGATCGAAGAACTCTACATTAAACGTTTTTTTCTGTGAGTAGTTGTTAGTTGTTCAGTTGGTGGGGCAAAATGTAAACATTGTCTTATTTTCGTCAGTCCTGTTCCTGATGTATGTATACATTCTGATCATTTGGCATTGTGGAACAGTGTGTGTATGTGTGTCTGTCTGTCTGTGTGTGTGTGTCTGTATGCGTGCGTGCGTGCGTGCGTGCGTGCGTGCGTGCGTGCGTGCGTGTGTGTGTGTGTGTGTGTGTGAGAGAGAGGAGAGAGAGAGAGAGAGAGAGAGAGAGAGAGAGAGAGAGAGAGAGAGAGAGAGAGAGAGAGAGAGAGAGAGAGAATGAATGAATGAAATGAATGAATGATGAATGAATGACCGAGAGGTTATTAATACCCAAGAACGCAGATTCCAAGCCAACATATCTTAAAATAATCAAGGAAATATTAGGTGATCTCTATCAGTTGAATGAACCTTGGAAGGGGACAGACGCAGAGGAAGGCAACCCAAGAACTGGACGGACAACATCAAGGAGTGGACAGGGATGGACAGTGCAACGCTGATCCGCAGGGCAGAGGACCGGTCTGGATGGAGGAGAACAACGTCATCAACATCCTCATATCTCCTCTACGACCATTCAGTCAGGAGAATGAGGTGAGGTGAGGTGATCAGTTGAATTGTTCTTAAATCAATGACATGTCAAAATGAAAACTACATTTTCATTTTTGTCCATGTAACTTCTCGTTGCCTACGATGGTTTTGAAAAGAAAGGCAGAGTAGTTGAATTTGACTGTGCTAGTTTCGATATTATGTGTGCACCTTCTCTCTCTCTCTCTCTCTCTCTCTCTCTCTCTCTCTCTCTCTCTCTCTCTCTCTCTCTCTCTCTCTCTCTCTCTCTTCTCTCTCTCTTCCAAATTGGAGGGGGTGGGTGTGTGGCAGTGACAGAGTGCGGACGTGCTGAATGGCTCTCCCTTTTTGAATGACAATTTGTGTATGTTGAGGTGGATGGATCTTAGGCATTTTTGGCAGGCATGTATCCGATGACTTTATGCATGCAACTGTGTTGTTGAATTGGTCAAGGGACCTGCCAGTAATGTGTAAGTGGGACTAAAATAGTTACTAAGAGGAAAGAAGAAATTAATTCCAAGGAACAGTTAAAAGGAGCTCATGCATGACATCTCCCCTGCTGTTATTGTGTCTCCTGTTACACGTGCATAAACGTCGTGATCTACATGAGGGAAAATGCTGTGCTATGTTGGGGGGTGAGTAGTGACATTTGCATGGGTTTTATGCA
This sequence comes from Stramonita haemastoma, assembly GCA_030674155.1. NCBI lineage: Eukaryota > Metazoa > Mollusca > Gastropoda > Neogastropoda > Muricidae > Stramonita > Stramonita haemastoma. Next base: position 81,347,863 of record CM060316.1, on the reverse strand, counting down.
GATTTTTGGGTTGTGACCCTACCGTTGCCCTAACCCTTTTGGACAACAGAACCACAGGCGCATGAAAAAAAATTTAGAAAGAAGAAAAATTTGAAAACATCTGCTATAAAAAAGAACCATACGCACTTGGAAAATGTCACAAAATATAACTGCCCCTCTACCAAACAACATGTTTCATTTCATTGACTGGCACTTTGCCCAAATGCAGCAAGGTTTACAGCAACACATGAGTAGTATCAAAAATGACATGGATGAAAAATTCAGCGGTCTGGAGAGCAGTCTGTCACGCTTTTTAGCTGAAATCAGGGAACTTAAGGAAAATGTTGTCATCAATACTGAGGATATCAAAGAGCTAAAAGAAGACAATGTAACAATGATGGAACGAATTGAGACACTGGAAAGAAAGTTAGAGACATCAGAACAGGACACAAAAGCTTACAACTTGAGATTTATGGGGGTTGCTGAAGCTGGCAGAGAAGATGAATATGCAACATGTCAAATCATCATTGACATACTCAATGATCACTCTTCTGAACCAGACTGGGGTCAAGACAACATCTCCAGAGCATTTCGGATTGGGAGACCACAGCACAACAGTAATAATGCTCGGCCCATTTTGGTCCGATTTTGTCGTTTTGCTGACAAGTTAGCAATTCTGTCAAACAAAGATTTGAGGGACAGTGGCTTCAGAGTGGCTGCGGATCTCACAACGTGCCAAAGAAACATGATTGAGTTTCACCGTGGGCAAGGCAAGATCGCCTACATATACAATGGGAAACTACATGTCAGAGACAGACCCAGCCTGGCCAGAAACAACAATGCAGACTATCCACATTCTTACTCCTGGCAGGAAGAAGATGGCAGAAATAGTCAGCATCCCAGTGGTCCCCAAGCTGACTGGAGGTCCATGTCATGCTACAGTGAGCAGCCCATGTCACGCTACAGTGAGCAGCCCATGTCACGCTACAGTGAGCAGCCCATGTCACGCTACAGTGAGCAGCCATGTCACGCTACGTGAGCAGCCCATGTCACGCTACAGTGAGCAGCCACAACGAGGTCACTCTACAGCCAGACAGGGCAGCTTTGGGGCAGTGGACAGGCAATACAGGAGACCGGAGCAGCAGCATCAACACAGGCCTCAGAGATATGGAAGCGTATCTCAGGAACGGGAAGCAAAGAATCTTCCCACCAGCAATCAGAGACTGGAGGGCAGAGACAGGATGACCCCCCACCACCAGGACTTCAAGGAAAAAGCAAGTGTGCCTGTCACCCCTGGTACACGTTTATTCAGTGATGTGACCAGATATGGTCAAACTGGTGGACAGACTTAACAAACACAAAAGGGTGGTGATGTTAAAAAACAAGGGCATACACTCATCCAATAATGCTTGTAGCTCCAAGTCAAGAAGAGATCAAGATAAAGGACCTGATCAATCTCTGCAGATCATCAGATCATCAGCGACATCCTCTGAGCAGGAGGATGAACACAACACTCTTGATGACAATGACAAACAACAAAACATGACAGTGATTAACTTTTCACAACCAGATCTTTCACAGAATGGGGAAACTGACAATGATGACAATGATGATGACAAAGAAGATGACAACAACATTGACAGACAGGGAGGAGACAAGTCAGTCACAGGTGTTTGTCATGATGAAACAACAGAACATAGTGCAAGAATGTTACCATGTAATATGACCCGTGTCAACACAGAACTTAAAGAGAATATCATGACTGACAGTCAAAGACAAGAGATAACTGACACACACGAACAACAAAATCCAAAAGAAACTGACTCTGAAGACAAGTTCGGCCACTGTAACCTGACAGATAAGACTGTACAAAAAGTACCAGGGACAGAGGAAGCAATATCTGACAAAACGACAAATGGAGATGACTCAGAACATGGTGGTATTATGATGGTTGGTGATGGTTGTAGCAGGTCTGATAGAGTGAGAAGTCCCACTCAAGGGACTCCACCTTCTTCCCATGAGCTGCGTCCAAGGCGGACTGCATCCAGCTCACAAGTCTCACACCTGAGTCAGAGTAAAACTGCAGCAAGGTCAAAGAGCCAAAGCAGTATCATTTATCAGCAGACTCCTTTAAAAAAGACTCTGGGAAGCAACAAGGGGGAAAACACCAACCCCAGCCTCCAAGATGTCAAACTAAAAAGAATGGTGCCTCACACACCAACAAATAGGAAATCCGCCAGGCCACAATACCAGATAGTAAGTCACCAGAATCAATATCTGGGACATTGAGAAATCCTCATGTACATAGTGTAAATATACAATGTGTTAAAGTTCTCAACTACAACGTAAATGGTCTTTTGCAAAAGTTAGAGAATGCTGATTTTGTTGATTTTCTTGTGTCATATGATTTCCTATGTCTAACTGAAACTTTCATAGTATTTGATTTTGAATCAGTTTTATTTGAAGACTTTGTGATATTTACTTCCAAGGCAAAGAAGTTGTCCCATCAAGGAAGAAACTGGTGGAGTTATTGCAATGGTAAGAAAATCTTTTGCTAATTTTGTTACTCATTTATAGGTAGAGCAAGAAAATACTATTGTTATAAAAATTGACAAAGATCTTTTTTCCACAGACAAAAATATCATGTTGATTTGTTCATACATTCCACCTTGTGACTCTTTATTTTGGAAGATGCAACAAAGTTATGGTATCGAATTATTAGACCAATGTATAGCAGATTTATATGAAATACATGGTGATTTCTCCATTCTATTGAGTGGAGACTTCAATGCAAGAACTGCTGAGAAAAACTACAGTTATAAAGGGGATAGTAGTGATTTTGAAGACATGACAGTCTCTGATTACAGCCTGTACCCAAGAAAATCTCAGGATAGTAAAATTAATAACTTTGGTGAACAACTCATTGAATTGTGCAATATGCATGACTGTATAATATTAATATATTGAATGGCCTTAGTGACCCTTGTTTTGATGACAATTGTACATTTATTGGATGCTCTGGTGAAAGTACAGTTGATTACTTTATTGCATCTGTAGAACTATATTCATCAAATCATATTATAACTTTAGAAGTTCAGAATAGTGTAGAATCAGATCATTTGCCAGTAAGTATGAAAGTGGAAGTAAGAAAAGTACATAATGTTTGTCATATCAAAGAAAAACAAAATAAAGGGAAAGTGCGTGAAAAATTCATTTGGAACGAACCATTTAGAGATGAATTTGTCAAACTATGGGAGGGTAAAGACATCAAAAAAAGAATGTTAAAAGCTACAAATGATTTAGACAGGGATGTAAATGGCGCCCTTGATTTGTTTGTACAGTGTTTAAAAGATACCAACAGATGCATGATAAAGTAAGTTGGCTTTGACAGAAAGAACAGATCACCATGGTTTGATGAGGAATGCAAAAAGTTAAAACAGGAAACTAGAAAAAAGCTTAATCACTTTAGAGTGACTAGAAAGGAAGAAGATAGGATGATCTATGTTGAATCAAGAAAGAAGTATAAACAGTTGCTAAAAAACAAGAGAAAAATATATAATAGGCAACAAACTGAAATGCTAGTAAATCAGGTGAACAGTCCATCTAATTTCTGGAAGGAATTACGAAGATTGGGTTATGGTAATAAGAAAACAGTTATGAACAGTATAACAACTGACGACTGGTTTAGACACTTTAGAAACATTTTTCAGGGTGATGTTGATGAAAGTAATAATGAAGGTAACTTTACATCCAATTTATCCGAAGAAACAGACCACATTCTAAATAAAGAAATCTTAGAGGTAGAAGTAATACAGGCTATTGGAAGACTGAAAAATAACAAAGCAAGTGGAATAGATGATATTTCAGCAGAAATGCTTAAGAATGGTGGTGCAACTGTAAATGTATTCCTGACACAGTTATTTAATGCTATATTTGAACAAGGAATCTACCATCAGGAATGGTCTAAAGCCATTATCATTCCTTTGTATAAGAAAGGAGATCCTGAGGATGTAGACAACAATAGAGGGGTATCTCTTTTAAGCATAGTTTCAAAATGTTATACTTCTGTATTGAATGCTCGTTTGTATGACTGGCTAGAAAGCAATGATATGATTTCAGAATGTCAAGCAGGCTTTCGTTGAAAGCATTCTACCATTGACCAAGTTTTTACTTTGTATGCAAGTATTCAGAACATTATGAATAAAAAAGGTCAAAAATTGTATGTTGCACTTATAGATTTTTAAAAAGCCTTTGATTCTGTTCAACACAATAAACTATTGCAATGTATTTATGCCCATGGTGTGAAAGGTAAGTTTTTTGCATCCCTTAGTGCTATGTATAAGTCATTATCAGCATGTATACGAGCAAATTTTGAATTAACTGATATGTTCCAAACACCCATTGGAGTAAGACAGGGATGTGTTCTGAGCCCCACATTATTTTGTATATTTATTAACCAGTTAGCAAACAGTATGAAAGAAAAAGGCAAGCATGGGGTTCAAATGCATCCTGATATTTTCGAATTGTTTATCTTATTGTTTGCTGATGATGTGGCATTATTGTCAACTACACCTACTGGCTTGCAAAATCAACTTAAGGTTTTAGAAAATTGTTGTGATGATAAGAAATTAAGCGTAAATATAGATAAAACCAAGATTATGGTGTTCAGGAAAGGGGGGTTCTTAGGTAAACATGAAAAGTGGTTCTTCAATAATAGAAAACTAGAAGTAGTCAACAGTTATTGCTATTTGGGATTTAATTTTATATCTATGATCAGTGCAAAAAGAGGTACATTACACCTGGGTACTAAAGGGAGAAAAGCAGTCCTACAGCTCAACAAAGTTTTTCAAAAGTGCAAAGAAATGACGTCTAGTACATTCTTTAAAGTTTTTTATGTAAAAATTCAACCAATATTGTTGTACTCATCGGAAACTTGGGGGTTGTATAAATTAGAACACTTAGAAAAAGTACACATGATTGCATGTAAAAAGTTTTTGGGTGTGCCAGCCAAGACCCCAAACAAAATGGTGTATGGAGATCTGGGCAGATACCCACTTTACGTGAATACATATGTTGCATGTATTAGATACTGGTTTAGATTATTACAGATGAATGCAGAGAGATTACCGCATAAAGCCTATGAAATGTTATTAGAATTATAGAGATATGGTAAGCAATGCTAGGCTTCAAAAGTTAGAGAAATACTATGTATAACTGGATACAATATTGTTTGGTTAAACCAAGGTGTTGGAGATGTGAAAATGTTTTTACATGCCTTTAAACAGAGACTTGTGGATTGGTTTGCCCAAGAATGGTCTGGCACCATAAGGGACCGGGATAGATATGATAGCTATAGAAACTTTAAGATTGTTTTTGAAAAAGAAAAATATATTGGTGAGTTGGATACATACTGTTTTCGCGTTGCAGTCACACAAATTCGATTCAATGTACTACCACTGAACAATAACATACATCGTTATAACAGTATAAAAAACAAAATGCCTTTTTTGCAAAGATCAGGTGGAAAATGAAGAACACTTTACTGAGATGTCCCATTTATGAGGACCTAAGAAACAAATTTCTCAAAGATTCAACAAGTCTGCCTTTGCCCCTGCTACTGAAAGCTACAATACCATCACACACATATAATCTATCGCGATATGTTTTTCATGCAATTAAAAGACGAAGTAAAATAAATTTGTCAACATTATTTTTCAAGTTGATGATTTCCCAAGTTACATAAACATTGTGGTCTATGAATATTGTTTTATGTGTGTCAAAAGTGAATATTCATGTCATGGCTGATGTAATATGCTTGTTTTCATAATCAATCAATGCGTCAGTTCAACTTTCACTGTATATTAGTAATAATGTATTAACAACACTTGTCATGAGCCCATTCCCTATCCCCAATTTGCTTTTGTATTGTGGCCCAAGGCTGATGTACAGTAAAAGTCTGAAGTCTGAAGTCTTCCAAATTGGAATTACTTTCCAATCCCAATTTATAACTTGGTTGTGCGTAGTCTTATTTTGTGACCATAGTGATTTTTTGTGACACGAGATTGTGAATCATGTCATTTTTCACTTTTTGGTATTGCTTCTGACCATTATTCAGAAGTTGATCCTTTTTGTTTTATCCTGTGACTACATATTATTACCCCGTGCAGTACCGGGAAGTTTGCTAAGCAAGCTGAGAATAGGACTGCTGTTCCCTGCCAGGCATGTGGTAAAAGGCGACTAAAGAGGGTCTCACTTGTCAGGTCAGGCTTGCCTGCTATCAGTAATCCATGCTAAACTGGTACTACCTATCATATGTGGGGGAAGCACACCCCAACAGAAAAAAGCCTGGTCCTCCAGGTTGGGGGCTGGCCCTCCAGGTTGGGAGCTGGGCACAGGGCTAACAACCCTGTCCTGTAAAAAACAGAACGTTACGGAAACAGCAACAAAGAAAAATACTACTTCTGTGTGTGAGGGGCCTTCCGAGCCCAGTGAGGCTTGAATGAATGCTGGTGGCCAAAGCCGAGAGGACGTTGCCAGCAGGATAAGGATGGACCTGAACACCACCAAAACCAAGATCAGACTAGGACATTGGAATGTCAGAACAATGTATGAAACAGGCAAGCTGGCACAAGTAACATCAGAAATGAGACAATTCAAGCTTTATGTCCTAGGTGTGAGTGAGAGCAGATGGACTGGATCTGGGAGGATGAAAACCATCACTGGAGAAACTGTCCTCTACTCTGGGAGAGACGACAACATGCACTACGAGGGAGTTGCCATCATCCTCAAGAAAGGTGTAGAGCGATGCCTGTTAGAATGAAAGCCATTAAGCAACAGAATTATGAGTGCCAGATTGAAGGGCAGGCACATCAACATCTCCATCATTCAGTGCTACGCACCAACCAACGACGGTAGCAAAGAAGACAAAGAAAATTTCTACAGCCAGCTCCAGATAGAGACAGAAAAAAAACCCATGGCATGACCTTCTAGTCATCATGAGGGATCTGAATGCTAAGGTCGGAAATGACAACACCGACTATGAACGAGTCATGGGGAAGCATGTTATGGGGACCAGGAATGACAATGGAGAGAGACTGGTAGAATTCTGTGCCATGAACAACCTGGTGATAGGAGGGACCCTCTTCATGCACCGTGACATCCACAAGCTGACCTGGAACTCACCAAATGGAAGAGACAGGAACCAGATTGACCACTTGATGATCAACGGTGTATGGCAACGCTCCCTTCTGGACGTGAAGACCATGTGCAGTGCGGACATCGGAAGTGACCATCATCTTGTGACAGCAACCATCCAGACAAAGTTGAAGACTGAAGCCAGGCCAGCCACTCAAGCACGCTTTGACACCCAGTGACTGAGAAGCAACACCATAAAGGCTGACTTTGTCTGTGACCTAAGGAACAGATTTCAGGCCTTACAAGACCTGACAGATCCACAGGACATAGACTCAACATGGAAGCATATTGCCACTATATACACAGAGAGCAGCAAGTCGACGTTAGGCCACCGAAAGAAGAAGACAAATAAAGACTGGATCCAGCAGGAGACGTTAGATGCCATTGAGGAGAGAAGACAGATCAAGAAAAGAATGTTGCAGACAAAATCCCCATGACTACAAGAGAGACAAGAAGAGATGTATAGAGAGGCTAACAAGAAAGTGAAGAGACTTGCACGCCGCGATAAGAGAGATGCCATGGACCAACTTGCAGCTGAAGCAGAGGAAGCAGCAGCAAAAGGGGAGCAGGGAAGAGTCTTCAGGATCACAAAGCAAGTGTGTGGTAAGTTCAAGGGGAGCACAGGGGGCCCAGTCAAGGACAAACAGGGAAAACTGCTGACAACTGAGAAAGAACAAGAAAATAGATGGACCGAACACTTCAGGGAAGTTCTCAATCGACCATCTCCTGAAGTGACAACGGACATTCCAAAAGCTGCAGAAGACCTGGACATTGACACTGACCTTCCGTCAAAAGAAGAAATAGTGGCTGCGATCAAGACACTCACAAATGGCAAGTCGCCAGGCCAGGACAACCTTGATGCAGAACTGTTCGAGGCTGATCCTGAGCTTGCAGTGACCATTCTTCAGCCACTGTTCACAGCCATATGGGAGGGAGAAAAAGTACCTGATGACTGGACCAAAGGGGTAATTGTCAAGATCCCCAAGAAAGGAGCCCTGAACGACTGCAATAACTGCAGAGGAATCACCCTCTGTCAGTGCCAAGCAAGATACTGGCCAAGGTCATCATCAGAAGAATGTCAGATGCTGTAGACAAGTCATTGAGAAAAGAACAAGCAGGGTTCAGAAAACAAAGAAGTTGTTCTGATCAGATCTTTGCACTACGTACCATCATTGAACAGTGCACCAAGTGGCAAAGGCAACTATATGTGAATTTCATTGATTTTGAAAAGGCCTTTGACAGTATTCACAGGGCAGCCTTTGGAACATCCTACGACACTATGGCATTCCATCCAAGCTGGTAAACCTAATTAAGAGCTTCTACAACAACTTCAGATGCTCAGTAAGCCGTAGTGACACCTCTTTGAAGTCAAGACAGGTGTAAGACAAGGATGTGTAATGTCAGCAGTTCTCTTCAATCTTGTCATTGATTGGGTCATGGGGCAGACAACTGAAGACACTCCAAGAGGGATCAGATGGAACCTCTTCTCAACTCTTGATGACTTGGACTTTGCAGATGACCTGGCACTACTATCCCACACACACCAGCATATACAGGACAAGACCAGCAGACTTCAAACCTTCAGACGGCAAGTGGGGCTATGAATCAACACCAAGACAATGACGCTAAATGTTAAAACACCAGCCCCTGTGAAAGTAAATGGAACAGATTTACGCCAGGCAGACAAATTCACGTATCTGGGCAGCAGCATCAAACCTGAGGGCGGCACCAAGGAAGACATCCACAGCAGACTGGGAAAGGCCAGTAATGTGTTTAGGGAGATGAACAACATCTGGAGATCTCCACAGTACGGTACCAACACCAAGCTGAAGTTGTACCAGAGCTGTGTTGTGTCTACACTCCTGTATGGATCTGAATGTTGGAGGATGACTGAGACAGATCTTGCCAAACTTAGATCCTTCCACACCACCTGCCTCCAGAGAATCCTTCAAATCTTTTGGCCAGAAAAGATTTCCAATGAAGATCTACTGAGGAAATGCAACCAAACTGACATGGGCACCATCATTAGCAAACGAAGATGGAGATGGATTGGGCATATACTCTGGAGAGACACACAATCTATTGCAAGAACAGCACTGCACTGGACCCCAATGGCAAGAGAAAGAGAGGAAGACCAAGAACAACATGGAGGAGGACAGTGGAATGTGAGATGGAAGCCATGCAACACTCTTGGAGTTCATTGACCAGGCTGGCCCAGGATAGACAGAGGTGGAAAGTCTTTGTTGCTGCCCTACACACCACTAGGTGTAAAGGATGATGATGATGTGACATATTATTACTTTGGTTGCTTTTTACTTGTAAATTTGCTTGTTTGCTTATTTCTTTGCCAAAGACTTTTTTCATATTGATTTTCATTTTTCCTTCTTTTGATTCACATCATCCCTTAGGATCAGTATAAGTGAGTGCATTTTTGGTGTTTTTCTTAAAAATACTGGGGGTGTTGGTATTTGATACTGTACCCCCTGTGGCTGGGTTGAGGTCTGGTGCTACAACATCCTGCTCTTCCTAAGGAAAGTGACTTAAAACATAACCTCTCCTTTCCAGGTGTAGTGATCACCAAGGGGGCCCCTGCCTGGTAACAGGCAGGTGGTCACTTGCAATGGCCTCTCCTACATTACTGTGCCCGTAGCTAACACCTTCCGTGGTGCCCCATGTTCTCACTGAGCTTGCTACGTCATGGCGCAACGATTACTCAGTGGTATAACTGGGTCAGGGAGGAGAGCTGGCCCCCTTAACGTGTGGCACGCATGGCCCACCCTTGTGTGGATACGCCCTGGTGCCCACGCACCAGCCTCTGAGCTATGGGCAAATAGCGAAGAATAAAATACCCTGCTGGCAGGCCAAAAGAATTGAGGCTGGTGCATCCCTAATATATGGCTGGCTGAGCCTTCAACCACCAGTTGTAAATCTGCCTACAACCCAAGGACCTCACTGTCACTGTCCCAGCTTACTGGGCCATGGCAGATGAACCGCGAGTTTAAAGGGTGGGAACGGTACTGCGTGCACCGTCTCTCACCTTAAAAATCCTATGCACAGGCCCAAGGACAAGTCCACATCCCCCCCTCATCCTCCCTTTTTCCTACTATCCCCAAGCCCTGTAGCAATGGGAAAGGGGCAAATGTGGCAGGTGAAAGATGTCACTGGAAGCTGCAGTTCCAATCCTGCATGCAGGCAATTCAGGAGTATGGGTCGTCTGATTGTTGACCTGAGGATGACAACATGACCTGGCAGCACCCTGAATGACCAAGCAGCCTTCTTTAGGGATAGCACTGCTTGCTCCACATGGAGAGGAGCCTAGAAAAGGTGGCCTAACGAAAGCTCATCCTCATACTACCCAGTTGGCTAGCCGCGGTCAACGGGCATCTTTCCAAGCGGTCAAGCAACAACAAAGTCAAAGTCAAGTGGCTCCACACCTGCCTCCAAAGGTGTGACAGGTCTCAAACTGGCATGCTGGAACATCAGAACCATGCTAGATACAGTAGATAGCTACCGTCGTGAACGACGCTCTGCTTTAGTTGCATACAAACTCTCTCGACTAAATATCAACATCGCGGCTCTTAGTGAAGTTCGCTTCCCAGATGAAGGCAGCCTCAAAGAACACAGCGCTGGTTACACCTTATACTGGTCAGGCAAGCCCCAATCTGAAAGATGCCTTTCAGGTGTATGCTTCATTATCAAGAACACCATTGCCTCAAAGCTGGAGAAATTACCAACAGGTTATTCAGACCGTATCATCTCCATGCGTCTGCCACTGGAGAACAAGCAGCACATCAGCCTCTTCAGTGTGTATTCCCCGACTCTTCAAGTAGACCCTGCAGACAGGAACAAGTTTTACTGTGACCTGCACAGCCTGGTAAGAAACACCCCTGCAGACGACAAGGTCATTATCCTTGGGGATTTCAATGCTAGAGTTGGCTGAGATTCAGAAAGGGAGTTCTGGGAAGGGAGTTCTGGGGAAACATGGAGTTGGGAATTGCAATGACAATGGGCGTCTCCTGCTACAGTTCTGCACTGAAATGCAGTTAATCATCACTAACACAATCTTCCAGCAGAAGGACAGTCTAAAAACAACCTGGATGTATCCTCGGTCCAAACATTGGCACCTCATAGACTATGTCTTAATGCGCCAGAAAGACCAAAGTGATGTCTTGCACACCAGAGTGATGCCCAGTGCAGAATGTCACACAGACCACCGCCTCATGCGATGCAACCTCAGCCTTTACATCAAGCCCAAGCCAAAATGGGGAGGTCCCCCCAGAAAGAAACTCCAGGTCAGCAGCCTCAAGTCGGCTGAAGTGAAAGGTGACCTACAGTCCAACCTCCAGTCAAAGTTGGAAATCGAGGACTGCCCCTCTGACCCCTGTCCAGAAATGCTCTGGACCCGCCTAAAAACTGCCATCCTGCAGACCTCTGCTGAGGTCTTGGGCTTTTCCACTAAGAAGAACAAGGACTGGTTCGACGAAAATGACCAAGAAATACAAGGACTGCTGGCGAAGAAGAGAAGTGCCCACCAGGCTCACCTTGCACAAACATCTTGTCCAGCAAAGAAAGCTGCCTTTTGTCTTACATGCAGCAACCTCCAGAGAAAGCTTAGAGTTATCCAAAACGAGTGGTGGACTAACCTCACCCAGAAAACTCAGCTCTGCGCTGACACAGGTGACTACAGAGACTTCTACGAAGCTTTGAAGGCAGTCTATGGACCCTCTCACCAAGTGTTGAGTCCTTTGCACAGCACTGATGGCCAGGCACTCCTCACAGACAAGATGTCCATATTGAATCTATGGGCTGAACACTTTCAAACCCTCTGCAGCACTGACAACACTGTTGATGACACAGTGATCCAACAGATCCCACAGCAACCAGTGAAAGAAGAACTGGACGAAGCCCCAACCCTGAAAGAGGTAACCAAAGCCATAGAACAACTGAAGAGTGGGAAGGCTGCAGGTGTCGATGGTATTCCACCAGAATTATGGAAAAACAGGGGCAAACACTGCACTCCAAGCTCCATGAATTTTTTGTTTGCTGCTGGGAACAGGGAAAGCTACCACAAACCTTCGTGATGCAATTATAATCACCCTTTACAAAAACAAATGGGAAAAATCAGATTGCTCTAACTACAGGGGGATAACTCTCCTATCCATCGCAGGCAAAATCCTTGCAAGATTTCTCAACAGACTAGTACCTGCTGTTGCAGAACACCACCTCCCTGAGAGCCAGTGCAGCTTCAGAGCTAACAGGGGTACCACTGACATGGTCTTCATGCTCAGACAACTTCAAGAAAAGTGCCACGAACAGAACAAGGGACTGTACATCACCTTCATTGATTTAACCAAGGCATTTGACACTGTGAGCAGGATGGGCCTGTGGCAGATCATGGAGAGTCTTGGCTGTCCTCCAAAGTTTCTCAACATGGTGATCCAGCTACATGAAGACCAGCATGGCCATGTCAGAAACAGCAACGACCTCTCAGAGCCTTTTCCCATCACAAACAGGGTGAAGCAGGGCTGCGTCCTTGCACTGACCCTTTTCACTATCTTCTTCAGCATGATGCTTCAGTGGGCCACAGAAGATCTTGATGACGAAGACGAAAGTTTTCATATGCTACCGCACAGATGGCAGCCTATTCAACCTGTGGCATCTTCAGGCCCACACCAAAACCCTGGAGCAACAAATTCAAGAGCTACTTTTTGCTGATGATGCTGCCCTTGTAGCCCACACAGAAACCGCCCCGCAGCATGTAACATCCTGTTTTGCAGAGGCAGCCCAGCTCTTTGGACTCAAAGTCAGCCTGAAGAAGACAGAGGTTCTCTGCCAGCCCGCACCTCAGGTAGCGTACCACCCACCTCACATTACAATTGGTGAAACAGAACTGAAGACAGTCCAGCAGTTCAACTTCCTGGGATGCACAATCTCCTCTGATGCAAAGATTGATAAAGATGTAGACAAAAGACTGACAAAGGCAAACGGTGCTTTTAGCAGACTCTACCACCGTGTCTGGAAAAACAAACACCTGAAGAAAGACACCAAGATCAGTGTCTACAGAGCCATGGTTATGACCACCCTCCTGTACGGCTCCATGTCATTGGTCACATACAGACACCACCTGCAAATTCTGGAGTGCTTCACCAACGCTGTCTCCGCTCCATCCTCGACATCCACTGGAGCAACTTTACCACAAATGCTGAGGTGCTGGAGCAAGCAGGGATCACCAGCATTCAGGCCATATTGCTGAAAACACAGCTATACTGGGCAGGGCATGTCTCTAGAATGGAGGACAATCACCTACCAAAGAGGGTTCTCTATGGTGAACTTTCCACCGAACACCGCTACAGAGGCACACCAAAGAAGAGATTTAAAGACTCTCTGAAGAAATCTCTGTCAGTCTGCCTCATAGACCATAACCAGTGGTCAGTCCGTGCTGCTGACCGGCAGGCCTGGTGACACACTGTGCATCAATCGGTCTCCTCCTTTGAGGACAATCGCAGAGCGACCCTTGAAAAGAAGCGAATGAGAAAGAAGAACCGCGTACCCCCTACATCAACCCCCGAATCAATTTTCCCCTGCAGCTGCTGTGGCCGGGTTTGTTTGTCATGCATTGGACTGAACAGCCACCAGCAAGCCTGCACCAGATGTGGACAGTGCCCTTAATCTTCGTTTGCGAAGCCAAGCCATGACTAAATCCGTATACGTTTCAAAGGTTCTCAATGGCTTATATATCATAACTATATTGGTCCTTTATCATGTTTCTTTGTTAATGCTGTGTCACAATATCAGACAGCTATAATGCCTGGATAAAAGAAGGACTCAAGAGTAGATCATTTAAATATAAATCATATGATAAACAAATTAACAGAGATATCTTCTATTTTGACAAATTCAGAAAAGAGTTTTCATGTATTCGGATTTTCAGAATATCGTCTTTCCTCTCAGATTGCCGATAGTGATATATCATTCCCTGGTTATATTGCAGTTCGCAAGGATCCATTACAAAACAAAGAAACTGGTTTACTCCTTTACATGCATCAGTCACTGAGATTCAAAAGAATAGATACCATAGAGCAACATAACATAGAAGCACTCTGGGTCGAAATTCAAATAACATTTACCAAGCCATTTCTAATCTGTTTACTCTACAGAAATCCATTGGAAAGAATTGATTGGAACAATCATTTTCTTTCAATAATGGACCACGCATACACTCAATGTAAAGATATTATTGTATTAGGAGACTTCAACATAGATTTACTAAAAGACAATACGCAGTGGAATCTAACGTATAAATCTTATGGACTAACACAGCTGATACAATCACCAATGCAAGTAACTAGTGTCTGTAAAACTCTTTTCGATCATTTAGATGTATCTGATCCTAAGACTATTATTGAAACATCTGTCCCTGAGTGTGGTTGCAGTGATCATTATCCAATTTGTTTTACATGGTCAAAAAAAGGCACAAAAATACAAATACCAAAGTTGAATCATAAGACCATTGTATTTCTAAAATTTTCAAAATTTGATAGTGAAAAGTTTATTTGTGATCTTACACATTCTTCTTTCAATAGTGTGTATCAGTATACAGACCCTGATAAAGCATTAGAAGTATTTTACCAGATTTTTTATAGCATATACAACAAACATACTTCACTGCAAATGAAGAGAGTTCAATATAGGATAAAAGTTCCATGGCTGACAGATGAAATACAGAAAGTCATATACCATAGAGATTATTTGCTGAAACATAGCTCCCGTGAAGATTATAAAAGACAGAGAAATAAAGTAGTTTCCCTCATTAGAACAGAAAAAAAGAAATATTTTCTAAATGTGTTGAACACAAGAACAATGGTAGACTAATCTCGAAGGTCATGCATCAATTAACAAATAAAAATGTCAACAGTTCAACTACTACCCAAAATGATATATCAGCTGACAAACTAAACCACCATTTTTTCAACAGTAGCAAAACAAGTAATTCAAACTGACTACTCGAATGAAAATAATTTACATGAATTGAAAAAGTATTGTAATGACAAAAATATTCACCTTTTTATGGAAATACAACCCCTATGCGTTCAAGAAGTTTACACTGCTTTAAGCAGCTCAAACAGACAAGCACCCATGGCATTGACGGAATTGATGGAAAAATTCTTAAGCTTTCAGCACCAATCATAGCGGAAACTCTTACATATGTTTATAATCTTTGCATTGATAAAAACTATTTCCCTAAAGGTTTTAAATAAGCAAAACTTATTCCCATATATAAATCTGGAAACAAGACTGATCCATCCAACTACAGGCCAATTTCTATTTTATCTGTTCTTTCTTAGCCTCTGGAGCAACAATTATTTATAAGTGTCTTATTTCTCACTAAAATCAACATGATCTGATCATCCCAACCAGTCTGGATTTAGAGAATATCATTCCTGTCACACAGCTTTAACAAAACTGGTTGATCACTGGCTATTAAATATAACTAAAAAGGCATTTACTGGAATATTGTTTGTTGATGTTGCAAAAGCATTTGATGTTATAAATCACAAACTTCTTAAAAAATTAGCACTTTACAAATTATCTCGTAGCACTCTTGAATTGATCTCCTCTTTTCTTTTTGATAGACAACAGAAAGTATCTTTGAATGGATCTATCTCTGATTTTCTCCCAAACACTTGTGGTGTGCCTCAGGGTTCAGTTTCCGGTCCCCTACTTTTTCTGCTTTACAACAATGATCTTCCTTTATCCATAGGTACTCAATGCGACATGTTTGCTGATGACACTACTCTTGAAACAGCAAACTCTGATGGTCATGTGCTTTATCATACAATGCAAAAAAGTATCAATAACCTTATTCAGTGGACACATCTAAACCAAATGTCTCTTCATCCCAATAAAACTGAATTTATGTTGATTACCAATAAACAAAAGCATCAAAATCTGACCCAGTCATTATCCTCTCTCTATATTTCTAATGTAAAAGTTGATGAAGTAACGAATCATAAAGTTTTAGGTGTAACACTAGATAATAATCTCATATCGTCAAAACACTTAGAAAAAATGTTTAGAGATATAGCGTCAACACTGTATTAGTTTAGAAAAATAAAGAACTTTTTAAATTTACATGCTAGGAAACTATTCTTTTATGCATATATACAATCTCACATTGATTATGCATCTACATTCTGGGATCTAGCCAGTAAAAATGTACTTAAACATTTGCTTAGCATTCACAAAAGAGCCATTAAAATTGTCATTAATAAGTCATCAACTCTGACAGACTTTGACTATAAACAAGCAAATATACTTCCCCTCCCAGTCAAATTGATATACAATAAAGGCATTTTCATGTAGAAAGTACTCCATGCATGGTAAGATTCCGCATTCTCTTAGGAATCTGTTTACTTATAATAGTTATTGACATTCACACAAAATAAATGTTCCATTCACAACTACTAATCTTCATAAGTCTAGCCTTATGTACTCTGGAGGATGGCTATGGAATAATATTCCAGAGCTCCTAAATAATATATATATTTTTCGAGATTTAAGACCAGCTTATTTAATTACTTAATAAGTCTCTCTGATTTGACATTTCTTTCTCCAAACTTGTATTGAACCCAAACATGCATTGAACCTATCTATTATCAACACTGTTATTGTCACTCAGCCTATCTCTTGCCCTTTGTCGTAGTCGTCGTTCATATCATCAGCAGCAGCAGCAGCAGCAGCATCGTCATCATCATCCTCAACACCATCATCCTCATTAGCGTCATTTTTGTCATCCTCATCGTAGTTATTTGTGTTATCATAATTATCATCATGAGCATCGTTCTTGTTATTATTAATATGATTATTTACATGACTAGATGGTCGGATGCTTTTTAGAAATGTTAATATTTGCAAAATTATGCTCTCTCTCAGGGGACGGATAGCCTAGTGGTCAGAACATTGCGCTGGCAATTTGACGACCCGGGTTCGAGTCCGGTCAAGGAGATTTTTCTCCTGGAGTTAACATTAGTGCTAACTCCACTCTCCCCAAAAGTCCTTCGGATGAGACTCTAAACCTAGGCCCAGTGTGAGAATGCACGCAGAACATCTTGCGCACACGTTAAATCCTGTTCTGCTTTTCGTAAGAGTAGGCCAGAGTGTGCCGGTGGGAACAGATGACATTAACAAAACTGCATACACACGGGACTGGATGTAAAAAAGCACAAGAGTGCTTATTCCATTATCCTCGATATAAAAGAATAAAATCAATCAATCAATCAATCAATCAATCAATATCTCTCTCTCTCTCTCTCTCTCTCTCTCTCTCTCTCCTCTCTCTCTCTCTCTCTCTCTCTCTCTCTCTCTCTCGTACTTGCAAAATTGGAATTGTAGAATAGATGGAAATGTTTTTCGCGATGTTTACCTTCCCCCTGCCTCTAGTATGTTTTGTATAGTGGCCCAAGGCCGATGTACAATAAAACTTTTCAGTGTTCAGTGTTCTCTCTCTCTCTCTCTCTCTCCTCTCTCTCTCTCTCTCTCTCTCTCTCTCTCTCTCTCTCTCTCTCTCTCTCTCTCTCTCTCTCTCTCTCTCTCTCTCCCAGTATGGTATTTAAAGTTGTATAGGTATAATAGTTATTTGCTTTACATCTAACATGGATTTGATTTTTTTTCCTTTCCTTTGAAAAAAAAATTGTTTGGTTGAGATTTTTTGTTGGTGGTGGTGGTGCTTATTTGTGTTCTTTTATGCCCAGAGGGCTGGTTGTAAAAAAGCATGTTTCCTTATGCCATTACCCTCTTTACATAAAATTTATTCATTTCAATTCTATTCGATTCAATTCAGTTCTCTCTCTCTCTCTCTCTCTCTCTCTCCTCTCTCTCTCTCTCTCTCCTCTCTCTCTCTCTCTCTCTCTCTCTCTCTCTCTCTCTCTCTCTCTCTCTGTATATCATTAGTTAATCTTTTGCTATACCCTATACATTCTCCTCAATCTCTCCCCCCCCCCCACCCTATCGTCCTCAAGTAGCCCCCTCCTCCCCCCTTAAACCCCTTCTTAACCTATCGTCCTCCTCTCTCCCTGTAGCCTTCACCTTCTCTTTCATCAACTTGTTGAAATCGGGCCTAGGAGATCAACCTTATTACCCGTGAAATACGGAATACCACAGGGATCAATACTAGAACCACTTCTTTTCTCCATTTATATTAATGACCTACCTCTGCATATCCATTGTTCATGTCAAATGTTTGCTGATGATACATCAATTCAATGTAACAATGATGATCCAAACCAGCTTGTGAAAGATATGCAGGCAGATATCATAAACTTATCGAATGGACAGAACTCAATCATATGTCTCTTAATTCTAATAAAACAAAATGTATGTTTATAACCACTCGACAAAAAAGACAGAAATTGCGTTCTTCAAAATTGAAGAAGTAGTCTCACACAAAACACTAGGTGCAGTAATCCACAACGATTTGTCTTGGACAGATCACATAGCCACATTAGGAAAACGAATCTCAGTAAGATTATATCAACTTTGAAAAATCAAGAATTTTCTAAATTTACAGTCACGAAAACTATTCTTTCACACCCATATTCTATCTCTTATAAATTATGTTTCTACCTTATGGGACAGTGCAAGTGAAACAAACATAAAGCATATAAACTGCCTACATAAAAGAGCTGTTAAACTATTCCAATTGAATCCTAATACACTGACCACCACCAACTACAAAGAACTAGATATTCTTCCACTCAAAGACAGACCGCAGTTCAACAAGTATCTATGTATGTTCAATATATTAAACGGAAAAGCCCCAAAGAAAATTGTGGACAAATTTGCTGTCAATAAAAAAGGCCTACCCATAGACTGTTACTGCCCAGGCCCCATAATAATCTCTATAAATCAAGCCTTGCATATTCAGGAAGAACATTGTGGAATAACCTACCTCCTTTTCTAAAATCAGTTCCTTCAAAACAAATGTTTAAGAAACTTTTGAAGAAACATCTGATGGACAAACTATAAGTCCGCGTTTATGTTCGATACTACCTCACATTTGGCTGTTTGTTGTTATTCATGCCCATGTTATATTGTATTTTTATCATTTGTATGTATGATGTGAGTTTATGCTGTACTATCTTGGGTTTGTTTTTTGTTTTGTTTTTTATCTCGAGAGATTTGTGGAAAGTAATCCTCATTTAGTTTAGTTTTTCAACAAAGGTTGATATTTGTCTTTGAATGTTTTAGAAGTCAATTTACATGATTTTTTGTGAAGGGAGGATGAAAAAAGTTGTGTAAACTTAATCTTATACCCTCAATAAAGATCATTTGACTTGACTACTGACTTGACTTGACTTGACTTGACTTGACAGCGAAACAGTTACACAGACAGGGGTAAACTAAATGAATGAAAAAAATGAAATGAACAGTTTTATCGCTCTGCCTTTGTGGTGGCACACTCATTTCCTTTTATAACATTTCATGTGGTGCGTAGCCATACTGACCATGAAGGCATTTCCTTCTTTGTGTAACGCTCATAAAGCAACTACTGTCTATCATATAAGTGAAAATGCGTTGCGGTGCCATTAAGCACTTGACGAGTCAGGCCCAGTTCATCCGACGTTGGTGTGGGAGGGACTTTTGTCTTTTAAGTTTCGCAGAACATCTTGCACACTCATTAAATCCTGTTAAGTTCCGATTTTAGTAAGAGTAGGCCATTGTATGCTGGTGGGTACAGATGACAAGATTTACAAAACTGCATACACAAGTACTGAAGAAACATGATATATTCCATTATTTCGATATAATAAAATTAATAAGAACTTAAAAATAGAAAGCAGGAGAATGGCCTAAAGAGGCAGAAAATAGACTTGAAGGAGGTGACTTGAAGAGAAGAAACAAGGCAAAAACAAAGAGAGGGATGAAAAAAAAAAGAGGGAATTCCTAACACAGAATGAAAGGGAAGGAGGGGGTAGGGAGAGGGAAGGAAAGAGGGGTTGAGTCTGGGTAGATGAAGGCAGCACAACAGGTACTGAACATCTACAGTAAACCCAAAGTGTCTAAATTGCCCAGTTCCAGAAGTGTTGCAAAACTTACGCTTTTACCATGTCTCCCATGGGGCACAGATTCATTGTCTCCAACGTTAATATTGTCCACTATGATCATAAGTATGTGTATGCAAACCAACTTGCTGTCACTCTTCATGTCAGAATTTAATCCTTGGCGGCTGTACTAAACGGATGAAGGGGGGGGGGGGGGGGGAACATGTGCAAAAACTCCAGGAAGAGGTTTGTGAACGGAACAGAACTCTAGACACAGGTCCCTGCTTGATATGCTGAACCAATTGACGTCAGGGGCGGAAGCAATGGTCACTTTTCATGTCCAAGGGTCATTGGTTAGCATGAGCAGCTCTGGTTCCTTCACAACAAGGCTTCATTTGTCAGGGAATTCCTGGTTCAATCTGCAGAGCCATAATCTCCACATCCTCTGGCCATAATCTCTATAATCTCCATACCCTCTGGCCATAATCTCCACAATCTCCACACACCCTCAGGCCATAATCTCCACAATCTCCACACCCTCAGGCCATAATCTCCACACCCTCTGGCCATAATCTCCACACCTCTGGCCAAAATCTCCACACCCTCTGGCCATAATCTCCATACCCTCTGGCCATAATCTCTACACCCCCTGGCCATAATCTCCACACCCTCTCGCCATAATCTCTACACCCTCTGGCCATAATCTCCATAATCTCCACACCCCCTGGCCATAATCTCCACACCCCCTGGCCATAATCTCAACACGCTCTGGCCATAATCTCCATAATCTCCACAGCTTCTGGCCATAATCTCCACACCCTCTAGCTCTGGCCATAATCTCCACAGCCTCTGGCCATAATCTCCACACTCTCCGGCCATAATCTTCACACCCTCTGGCCATAATCTCCACACCCTCTGGCCATAATCTCCATAATATCCACACCCTCTGGCCATAATATCCATAATATCCACACCCCCTGGCCATAATCTCCACACCCTCTGGCCATAATCTCCACACCCTCTGACCACAATCTCCAGAATATCCACACCCTCTGGACATAATATCCACACCCTCTGGCCATAATCTCCACACCCTCTGGCCATAATCTCCATAATCTCCACACCCTCTGGCCATAATCTCCACACCCTCTGGCCATAATCTCCACACCCTCTGGCCACAATCTCCATAATCTCCACACCCTCTGGTCATAATCTCCACACCCTCTGGCCATAATCTCCACACCCTCTGGCCATAATCTGCATAATCTCCACACTCTCTGGCCATAATCTCCACACCCTCTGGCCATAATCTCCACACGCTCTGGCCATAATCTCCATAATCTCCACACCCTCTGGCCATAATCTCCACACGCTCTGGCCATAATCTCCATAATCTCCACACCCTCTGGCCATAATCTCCACACCCATTGGCAATTGCGAGCGAGCGAGCGTGCGTGTGTGCATGCGTACGTACGTGCGTGCGTTATTTACTTTTTTTTATTTTATTATTCTTTTATACCGAGGATAATGGAATAAGCACGTATGCGTGTGAGTGTGTATGTGTATGTGTGTGCGTGTGAGTGAGTGAGTAAGTGAGAGAGAGAAGGAGTGTGTGTGTGTGTGTGTGTGTGTGTGTGTGTGTGTGTGTGTGTGTGTGTGTGTGTGTGTGTGTGTGTGTGTGTGTGTGTGTGCGTGTGTGTGTGTAAATACACAAAAAGGGAACAAACAAATGAATGATTCAATGAAACAACCAACTATCTATAACATGTAAGGCACAAATAAATGTCCTCACTGGTTGCGACCACAGCACTACGTGGGGAAATACAATAGGGGTGTGAGAGAGAAGAAGGAGGCAAGGAGAAAGATACTGAAAACTGGCAGAGAGAACGGAAAGAAAAAGACAGAGAGACGAAGATACAGAAAAAAAGGACATGGACAGATGCAGTTACGTAAAACTTAAAGAAAAAACTTAAAGGCAGATAGAAAGACAGAGCCAGAGCCACAAAGAGACAGAGATATACATACATACATACACACACACACACACAGACAGGCAGACAGACACACATAGAGGAGCTAGTGCAGAAGGGGAAGGAACCCTGAATGTATATCTCCACTAAAAGCTTCATCTGTTTGATCTAAGACCTCCTAATTTAGTTCAAGTGCAAAGCTTACATTCACAAATGACACACACTCCAACCTAATTTTCTCTGTGTGTATGTGTGTGTGTGTGTGTGCGTGTGCGTGCGTGTGTGTGTGTGTGTGTGTGTGTGTGTGTGTGTGTGTGCGTGTGTGTGTGGTGTGTGTGTGTGGTGTGTGTGTGTGTGTGTGTGTGTGTGGTGTGTGTTGTGTGTAGGTGCTGTGTGTGTGTGTGTGTGTGTGTGTGTGTGGTGTGTGTGTGTGTGTGTGTGTGTGTGTGTGTGTGTGTGTGTGTGTGTGTGTGTGCGTGTGTGTATGTGTGTGTTTGTGTGTGTGTGTTTGTGTGTGTTGCTGTGTGTGTTTGTGTGTTTGTTGTGTGTGTTTGTGTGTGTGTGCGTGTGTGTGTATGTGTGTGTTTATGTGTGTGTGTTATTTTTCTTTTTCTATCTTTTTTGTTCTCCTTTAATCCTGCTTTTACCTCCTCTTCCTTCTCTGGCTTTCTCCCTCCCGCCTTCTCTTTTCCCCTTTCTCGTTCCTTTTACTAGCTCTCTATTGAAGACAAAGACGGAAATCTTTTAACGGAAAACAATGCCATCCTCCAACGCTGGACAGAATACTGTGAGGAATTGTACAACTACCCACTACACCCAGATACCAACATAGTTTCTGACAAACCCCCTGAACACCAAGATAAAGACCCACCAATACTAAGGTGTGAAGTAGACACAGCTATTAAACAATTGAAGAAGGGGAAGTCCCCTGGAATTGATAACATCCCAGCTGAACTCATAAAAAATGGAGGGAGCAGCAAGGCAAGGCGATTCACAGAACTTTGTCAGAAGATTCACGACACAAAAGAATGGCCAAAAAAATGGACACAGTCTCTTGCAATACCCCTGCCAAAGAAAGGAAACCTCAAAGAATGCCAGAACTACAGAACCATCAGTCTTATAAGCCATCCTAGCAAGATCATGCTGCAGGTAGTCCTCAACAGACTGAAAAACCAAGCGGAAAAGCTCCTGGCAGAAGAACAAGTGGGCTTTAGTCCAAAACGCAGCACAAGGGAACAAATTTTCAAATTGCAAATTTTGATAGAGAAGCATCTCCAACACCAAAAAGACTTGTACCACAATTTCATAGACTTCAAAAAGGCCTCTGACAGGGTATGGCATGACGGCCTCTGGCAAGTACTCAGGCACTCCAACATTGACAACTGCCTCATTGAAGTCATCAAGGCACTGTACGAGAACGCAAGAAGTGCAGTTTTCATGAACAATCACGTGGGCGAGTTCTTCAAGACCACGGTTGGGGTCCGCCAGGGCTGCCTTCTCTCACCTGTACTTTTCAACCTCTACCTCAAAAACATCATGACAGAAACACTGCAAAACCACCACACTTCCATCTCCATTGGTGGAAGACCCCTTTGCAACTTCAGATTTGCAGATGACATTGACCTCATGGGCAGCAGCAAACAAGAACTGCAAATCCTCACAGACAGTTTATCAGATCGAGCGAGTGCATACGGCATGGAGGTCAGTACAGAGAAATCAAAGATCATGGTCAACAGCGCAAGTAATGACAGCACGGAAATAAAGATGAATGGAGAAATACTGGAAGAGGTGAGCCAATTCAAATACTTAGGCTCCATTCTAACAAAAGATGGCACATCAAACAATGAAGTAAAAGCTCGCATTGCAACAGCAATATCTGCCCTAGCCAGACTCAGAGGATCATCAGAAGCAACAACATTAGCTTCTGCACCAAATACCACCTCTACAAATCCCTCGTGATATCCATCCTCCTGTATGGCTGTGAATCATGGACTCTGACAGCAGAGTTAGAGAGGAGAATCCAAGCATTCGAGAACAAGTGCCACAGTAGACTCCTCAAAATATCATACAAAGAACACAAGACCAACAACTATGTGAAAGAAGAAATCAAAACCGTGTGGGCCCCCAAGAACCTTTGCTCTCCGCCATAAAGAGGTGAAAGCTGATGTGGTTTGGTCACACCACAGGACACAACGCCCTAGCAAAAACCATCCTGCAAGGAACAGTCGAAGGCAAGAGAAGAAGAGGCCGCCAAAAGAAATCATGGGTTGACAACATCAAAGACTGGACCGCCCAACCCCTACAACACCTCCTACTAGCCATACAGGATCGCGAAGCATGGAAAAAGATCTCTGTTGCGTCTTAGAGTCATGTCCCCCCTACGTCCTTTGGGACATGGGACTGAAGTAAGTAAGTAATTAGTAAGCTCTCTAACCCTTGTTACTCTTTGTTTTCTCCTTCTGTCTGTCTGTCTGTCTGTCTGTCTGTCTGTCTGTCTGTCTGTCTGTCTGTCTGTCTCTCTCTCTCTCTCTCTCTCTCTCTCTCTCTCTCCTCTCGTGAAATATATATATATATATATGTATATATATATATATATATAGTGTGTGTGTGTGTGTGTGTGTCTGTGTGTGTGTGTGTGTGTCTCTGTGTGTGTGTGTGTGTGTGTGTGCATTCCCTAATCAGGGCAAGGGACAGATGAAAAAAGTATGTAAATGCTTACTTTGTAACCCTTGAAAAAGTATTCCTTCATTCATTCATTCATTTAGTCTCTGCTGACCCCCCTCTCTCTCTCACCCACACTCACACACATTCACACACACGCACACATACACATACACACACGCACGCACATTATATACACACGCACACATACTCACACACTCACACACACACACATTATTCTCGCAGTAGTCGCCACTCACTTTCTCCTCCCGCCTATCAAGCTCAAAGCAAAATAGGGCCAACTTTACACACACACACACACACACACTCTTCAACTCTTCAACTCATTGCCACACAACTGGCCATGTTTGCACCGGCTCTGCATGTACGTCCTTCTTCAGGGACCCTATTGGGCAGGCAGGACCTGCCGCTTTCTTTGAAAACAAAGCTCTACTGCTGGAAAAAAGCCGGGAGGTTACTGTTGTTCTTGGCCTCCATCTCCATGCCGTGTGTGATGCATAGTACGTGATGGCTACTTTGATATCTTACATTCACTGATCCTCAAAAGTATGCTTTGGGCAATGTTTCTTTTGGTACACGTCCAACAGATTTGCCTCCTTTTGTTCTTGGTACGCTCTCTCTCTCTCTCTCTCTCTCTCTCTCTCTCTCTCTCTCTCTCTCTCTCTCTCTCTCTCTCTCTCTCTCTCTCTCTCTCCTGATTGAGTTGTTTTTTTTCCATGACAATTTTTTCATGCTTGATTTGGTGTTTATTTGGCATATTCTACAGATTTGTGACGGAATATCTATAATGTCAGAGGTGATGTAATTACTCTCTCTCTCTCTCTCTCTCTCTCTCTCTCTCTCTCTCTCTCTCTCTCTCTCTCTCTCTCTCTCTCTCTCTCCTGAACGTCCGTATCTAATTTAAAACTGTTTTTCCAGAAATGTTGTTTCCCTTTTCACAAAATATCCAATATGCTTAAATTTTGTCGTGCATGCCAAATAACTGTTAGCACGTCTTCTCCTACAGCCCCCCCCCCCCCCCCCCCCCCCCCCCCCCCCTTCCTTTTTCATGTGTTTGTATAAGCGCCTGTGGCCGATGTACAATAAACATCCGAGTTCCGAGTTCCGAGTTTCTCTCTCTCTCTCTCTCTCTCTCTCTCTCTCTCTCTCTCTCTCTCTCTCTCTCTCTCTCTCTCTCTCTCTCTCTGTCTCTCTCTCTCTCTCTTCTGTCTGTCTGTCTGTCTGTCTGTCTGTCTGCTCTCTCTCTCTTCTCTCTCTCTCTCTCTCTCTCTCTCTCTCTCTCTCTCTCTCTCTCTTCCTCTCTCTCTCTCTCTGAGTGTGTGTGTTTGTTGCGTGCGTGCGTGTGTGCGTGTGGGGGGGGGGGGGGGGGGGGGCGCGTGCGTGCGTGATCCTTTTCAGAAAAATTGTGGTTATGGTCAGAAGTCAGGAGAGAAATTGGTTGTTTTTTTTCTTGTTTGTTTTGGATGGCGAACGATAGCTGACAGCGTGAAAGAGACACCGAAATAGAGAGAGAGAGAGAGAGAGAGAGAGAGAGAGAGAGAGAGAGAGAGAGAGAGAGAGGAGAGAGAGAGAGAGAGAGAGAGAGAGAGAGAGAGAGAGAGAGAATGTGATTTGATTTGATTTATTCTTTTACATCGAGGATAATGGAATAAGCACTCTTGTGCTTTTTTTCATCCAGTCCCCGTGTGTGTGCAGTTCTGTAAATGTCATATGTTCCCACCGGCACACGATGGCTTACTCTTACGAAAAGCGGAACAGGATTTAACGTGTGCGTAAGATGTTCTGCGTGTGTTTGCACACGGGGCCTCGGTTTAAAGTCTCTCCAGGAGAAAAATGTTCACGACCGGACTCGAACCCGGATCGTCAATGTTCTGACCACTAGGCTATCCATCCCCCGGATATACATACATATACATATATATATAGAGAGAGAGAGACAAAGACAGAGAGAGAGAGAGAGAGAGAGAGAGAGAGAGAGAGAGAGACAGAGACAGAGACAGAGACAGAGACAGAGACAGAGAGAGAGGAGAGAGAGAGAACTCTGAACTCTGAACTCTGAAATTTAATGTACTTCGGCCTTGGGCCACAATACATGGTTGACGTAGGAGAGATTGACAGTACCACAGCAGTGTGGGCAAAAATCCAAAGAAAATAATACTACCAAGCTCAGCTTATATGCAAGGAATAATGAAGACAATGCACAAATACATAATAGGACAAGTGAATCAAACAAAATCACAAGTGTACCTTCCTTGTGACTAAAAAGTCATATACACATAGCTACTCAAAATCATATCATAACGATAACCCTTGTCATCGTTTGTGACGTAACATTCTAATACAACAATTTTTTCCTCTTATTGATTGCGTGAAAGATATATCTAGACAGACAGTAATTTTTGTCTCTGTTTTCGGCTTTGAGCAGATCGTGTAATGGTCTATCAACACAATCACTTAAAAATTTAATTCTTAAATCCTTATACATGAAACACTCATAAAGGAAATGCTTTTCGTCTTCAACTTTAAGTTTACAAAATGGACATTCTTTCTTTTGATTTTGTTCACTATATCGATGTACATTGTTGTTCAGTGGCAAAACATTACATCTCACCTGTGACACAGCTACTCTAAAGCAGTATGTATCTAACTGTAAAATATATTCTTCTTTAGCAAATATTGTTTTGAAGCTCCTATAGCTGTCGTACCTGTCTCTATCTCTAATTGTACTATACCATTCCTGAATAAACATATCAATTAGACTTTGCTTGAACATACGTAAGAATGTTTTAACGTCACCAACTCCCTGCTGAAGCCACACAAAACCAAATCCTGTATCACATAGAATTTGTCTAATCTTAGAAACCCAACAGTTCTTTCCAGAAATGTCCATGTCAAGCAGCATTTGATAAGCATTATATGGCAGTCTGTTAGGATTCATTTGTAATAACTTAAACCAATATCTAAGAGCATTTGCATGTGAGTTAATGTATAGTGGGCATCTTCCGAGCTCACCATATATCATTTTGTTTGGAGTTTTCAGTGGTACACCCAAAAATCTTTTGCATGCAATCATGTGTACTCTCTCTATATGCTCTAATTTATGTAACCCCCATATCTCTGATGAATATAGTAAAATTGGTTGTAGTTTAACATCAAATATCTTAAAAAATACTTTGGCACTAATTTCTTTGTATCTATGAAAAACCTTATTTAATTGTACTACAGCTTTCTTTCCCTTGGTCACAAGGTGATCAGTGCCCAGCTTAGCACTAAGTTTTGTTGTAAAATTAAACCCCAAATAGCAATATTTGTTTACCACTTCTAGCTTGAAATTGTCATAAAACCACTGTTCTTTTTTCCCCATAAAACCTCCTTTTCTAAAAACCATTACTTTGCTCTTATTAGTATTAACATTTAATTGCAAATCATCACAACAAGATTTCAATACATTCAGTTGGTTTTGTAAACCTCCAGGAGTTGTTGAAAAGAGAACCACGTCATCTGCAAAAAGCAAAATAAAGATTTCCATAATATCAGGTACCAGCTGTACTCCATGTTTACCTTTTTTACCCATGGTCTCAGATAAATGGTTGATAAATAAAGAAAACAGAGTAGGGCTTAACACACAACCTTGTCTCACACCAATTGGGCATTCAAAAAATTCAGAAAATTCACTGTTTGCACGTATACATGAAGATAGTGTTTGATACATAGCTGACATTGCTGCGAGAAACTTTCCCTTAACTCCCTGATCTTTAATGCACTCTATAAGTAAATTATGTCTGACATCTATCTTTAAGAAATAAGGTTGTGTCGTCTGCAAACTGTTCAATTTTTATATAAACACTTTGCCTTTGGTCACCATATGGAGCTTTAATCTCTACTATTGGACTGTTCCTAATTTTAATCGCCAAGATTTCAGCTGCTAAAACGAATGCTAAAGGGGAAAAGTGGCATCCTTGTCTAATTCCACATGATACTTTGAATGGTTCGGAAATCCAACCACCATGGTTAATTGAGCTAAGACTACCTTTATTCAATACTGAGACCCACCTCCGGAAATAAGGTCCAAATCCAAATATGGAGAAAGCATGTGACAAAAAGGTCTTTGATATGGAATCGAAGGCTTCAGAGTAGTACACAGCCAGTAAATACCCAGCTTTATTAGTCTTATTTAAGTAATTTATTACGTGATCTATTGATCTGATAATTGTAGAGATATTTCGTCCCTTAATATAGCCTACTTGGTCGTTGCTTACTAAATTATTTATGACTCTGCCAAGTCTCTCTGCTAGAGTTTTTGCTAGTTTCTTGTAGTCTGTATTTGTTAAGGTTACTGGTATCCAGTTATTTAACTTGTATGTGCTAAGTTCCTTTCCCTTGTGAATTAAAGTTATTATACCTTGTTTCTGGGTGTGTGATAGCTCACCTACATCAAAGGACTCCATGAAGGCCTTCATTAAAGTTTTACCTATATTTTTATTCCAGAAGAACTTCAAAAATTCGGTGGTTATTCCATCTGAGCCGGGAGCTGAACCATTTTTCATCTTTTTTAACGCTGCTGTTGTTTCTTCCAATATAATAATGCTCTCGCATAAATCTGCTTCTGTATATTCTAAACGTGGAAATTTTTCATTTTGAATGAAACTGTCAGTTGCTTTTTCTACGTCATCTACTTCAGTTGACTGACTATATAGTGTTCTAAAGTATGATACCTGTTCTTGAAGTAGTTTTCTGTGATCTGTTATGTATTCCCCTGATTCGTTACACAACATAGTGATATTTTTTTTCTTGCTTCTTGCCTTTCCTAACTTAAAGAAGTACTTAGTGTTAGCTCACCCTCTTCTATCCATTTAAGCCTTGATTTAATTTGTGCACCCTTCGCTTTATGTATTTGATTAAGATCCAGGCTGTGTGTTATGTTGGCGAGCTTAACTTGCAGATCTTTGTCATTAGGCCTACTTATCAATAGCTTTTCTATTTCCGAAATTTGCAAATTAAGTTTTAGTTTCATTGTTTCTCTTCCTCCGTTTTATCATTTTTCCGTACTCACTGCATAAATGCCTAATTTCTGTTTTACACAACTCCCATCGATATACATTAGTATGATTCTCAGAATTGTCATTATCAAGTAATTTTCATTTTATCAACAAACTCGACATCTTTCAAGAGGCTGTTGTTGAACTTCCAGTACCCTGGTCCATGGGAGAACTGGCTGTTACAGATGTCCACTATTACTGCCATGGTCGGAATTCGGAACCGTGAGATGGTCGCAAGCGGAACAACAGTTAAGCACAGACTCAGAAACTAAACAATAGTCTAATCGTCGGGCAATAAATGGGTTAGATCTACTCCAGGTGAATTCTTTTTCTTCTTTATGAAAGGATCTCCATATGTCAGTTAATTGTAGTGTCTTAATCATGTTGTTAAATTCTGTTACCTCAGTATTACGATAATGTTGACCAGACATAATGTCACTTTCGTTATTAAGTACACAATTGAAATCACCTAAGATTACTAGATGTTCCTCACTAAGATGAGCAAACCTGTCTTGTATTTTTTTAAAGAATGCTATTTTTTGTGATGTATCATTAGGAGCATAGACATTTGCTAGTGTCAACGTCATATTATCTTGAGTATGGAAATCATCAATATTCTGTTTTCTGCAGTTTCTAGATTAATCTCCCCAGTGTAATGTTTAGCTATTAATATTATTTCTCCTCCAGTACGATTTGTACCTTCTATATGAAAAATTTTCCCTCCCCATTGTTTTTCCCACAGTGGAAGATCTGCAGTTGTGATGTGCGCTTCTTGTAAACATATTATGTCAAACTTTTGTTTCTTTAAATAACTAAATATTGCCAATCGTTTAAACTTGTTTTTTAGACCTCTGACATTTAACGATGAAATGCGTAACTTATTCATGGTGAAAAAGATTTATAATATTTATAGTCGTACGCACCATGATCCATTCATCCACAGTCCTGTCTCATAGTCCGTAAATCATTAGCAGTTGTTACCGTAAGTCAGGTGTCGTCATGGTTTGTCCATCAATGCCAGTCCTCTGCTGTCATGTGGTCTGGCATCTTCCTGGCGTCGTCAGCTGTAGGGCTTCTGGAGCGTTGCTTGTTTTGCCTCCGTAGCTTTTCTGTTTATGCCCCTGGGCTGATCCGGTCCGTAGAGCGTTGCCGTTTGTTGGGGGTTGCTGATCTGCTGCGGGTTTGCGAGTCGAAGGACAGGAGAGTGGGCTGGCGGGTAAATGGACGACTTCTGTCCCCCTGCGCCCCTCTCTTGCCGGTGCTGCCTCTACCAGCTGCTTGCTTCAGACTTGCTGTGGGCTCCGCTACCTGGATGTCCGTATGCTCGCTTCCGCCGCCGTCTTTCGTCTCCTTTAGCTGTCTGTCTTTTGGGTTCTCTGTGCACTGGCACACAGCGTCTCCACGCTTGTGTCCTGCCTGTTTGCATTCTCTGCACACTACTTCGTTGGTGCATTGAGAAATGTGGTGACCAGATTCTAAGCAGCGTGAACATATAACTGTTTTATTCATCAGTTTCTGTTCTTTGTGGTATACTTTAGCTGTCAGTACACTTATTTTCAAGATTTTGTCTAGAGGAGTTGGGGGGACGGTAATATATGCAAATCGCCTACCTGTCAGGAATCTGGTAATCTTGTGGTCGTTGTCTCTTGCTCTCTCCTGTTTCACCGCAGATCGGAGTTCGCACTCGATCTTGGTCAAAGAGTGTTCTATTTCCGTGTCCGCAACCGAGAGAGGAAGATTGTCGATGAACACTTTAGTGGAAGGCTTTTCTTCTCCCGTACCATCTCGCAGAATGAAAGGGTTCGTGTCTGATACCTGTGTAACAGTATTTCTCAGGTGTATTCCCCTCAAAAGGATTTATGTACGTGCTTCTTTCGAAGCTGGGTAAATCCTCCATAGCCCCCTTATGTCCTGCGCCCCGATGATCGAACCCTGACCCGACGTACGCTCTGCAGCAATGCAGATCTCTAGAACGGATGGGCGCTGACTGTCCGAGTCAGGGATGGACTTCTGTTTTAGGAAGACCGGTTTCACGGTAGCGAAACTAGCCATGATCTTGTTGGCTAACACCGCGAAAACAGTGGCCTATACTGTAGTGTAGGCTATTGTCAAAAGATAAACAACGACACTACAAAAGGAAGCACTGCTTTGATTGCAGTTGAAATTCGCTTCGATCGCAGCTGAAAAAAAACTAAGTCCAAAGAAAGGAGCTTAGTTCGAAAAACGGCGTAACTGATGAGAGCCAAAAAACTGTGACCGCACAGCTCGAGCGTCGCTCACCGAATCCGCGCTCTTAAGACTAGAGCGCAACTCTATAGTCTTCCGAGACTGATGGGTGCCTTATGTTATGTATATATATATATATATATATATATATATATATATATATATATATATATATATATATATATATTATATATATATATATAATACAGAGACAGACAGACAGACAGACAGAGACAGAGAGAAAGACATAGAGACAGATAGAGAGACAGAGACAGAGCAGACAGGAGGGAGAGAGACAGAGAGACAGAAGAAGACAGAGAGAGAGACAGAGAGAGCAGAGAAGAAGAGAGAGACAAGAGACAGAGAAGAGAGAGAGAGAAGAGAGAGAGAGAGAGAGAGAGAGAGAGAGAGAGAGAGAGAGAGAGAGAGAGAGAGAGAGAGAGAGAGAGAGAGAGAGGTAAACAACCGGGCAAATTTTGAGCGTTTTTGTGTTCATGATGCTTGTCGGTATTTTATTTGTATTGCCTGTTCTAAAAAGTTCGCGTCATCATAGAGTGTCTAGTAGTGTATTGTCCTCTTCAAACTTGTTGACTTTTCAACAATATGCACTTCAGACGTTTTTCACATTTGTATTCTCCAGCCAATTAAACACACGCACACATGCCGCACGCACGTGCACTCACAACACACACAAACACCAACACACAAACACGCACGCACACACACATGCACGCACACACACACACACACACACACACACACACACACACACACACACACACACACACACACACACACACACACAGGGGACGGGATAGCATAATGGTCAGAACATTGCGCTCACAATTTGATGACCCGAGTTCGACTCCCGGTCGAGGGGATTTTTCCTCTAGAGTTAACATCAGTGCTGACTCCACTCTCCCCAAACGTCTTTTTGATGAGACTGTAAATCGAGGCCCCGTGTGCGACGCACGCAGAAATCTTGCGCACACGTTAAAACCTGTTCCGCTTTTCGTAAAAGTAGGCCATTGTGTGCCGGTGGGAAAAGATGACAATATTTACACAAACTGCATACACACGGGGACTGGATGCAAAAAAGCACATGAGTGCTTATTCCATTATCCTCGATATAAAAGAATAAAATAAAATAAAATAAATAAAAACACACACACACACACACACACACACACACACACACACACACACACACACAACACACACACACCATACATACACACAATCATCCAATCTTTCATTACAGCACCTTCCGTTGACCAGTTACCCCGAATTTTCCCTTTCGTAGCACTGTGTTTCGTTCTGATGGTGGTGGTGATGATGATGATGATGATGATGATGATGATGATGATGATGATGATGATGATGATGATGATGACTGATGATGATGATGATTGATGATTGATGATTGAGGCGGAGGAGGGAGAGGACGACGACGACGACGACGACGGTGATGATGATGATGATGATGAGATGATGATGATGATGATGATGATGATTTCATCAAAGATAACCTTCTGTCATTAATCATCTCTGAACAGTGCAACGGTCCCGGTACACTAGAGGGATGCATGACTTGGTTTTGAAGGACTGCCAAGGCTTATGCATTGCTGATTATATCAAGTTTGCATCTCGTGACAAACAAAAAATGGCTATCTTCAGAAGGTTTGTGGCTTTTTGTTGTTTTAGATGTCAGGGTACTGTTCAGGCCAAGCTTTGATACACGGAACAATCAGTGTAACCGGAGATACTTTGATGTGGTGCATTCTCGTTCTGGCGACTGTACTTAGTGCACTAGCTAAGACTGCAGGGAGGAGGCATAAATAATAAAAGGATGATGATACCTTGATGATAAAAAAGAAAAGACGTGACTGATCTTATCATCATCAATAGAGCCGTTGAAGTAGTTTTTGTGCTTAGAGTAATCATCGTCTTTTTATTATCATTGCGTAATTGGGTAAAGCGCTTTTTTGGTTTCAATGACGGACACAGTGTCACACGCAGATGGATGCAGTTTAAAACAAAAACCACATACACGCTTATGGATGCACGCACACACGCACACACATATACACGCACGCACGCACACACACAATTATACAAACGCACGTGTGCGTGCACACATACACACACGCGCGCGCGCGTGCACACACACACACATTTTTTGTGGGTATTTTGTGTTTTCTTATGTGAAATTAAGTAACTATTTAGTTATATTTTTCATTGGAATTACTGATTTTGTTAGAGATTGATAGAACTGCATTTCCCGTTTTTTGTTGACGGTAGTTCAATAGGTTAGTGACAAAAAGGTTGGGTTTTTAAAAAATATATATATTCTTTTTTTTTAATTTACTTAGCAAGTGTTGACCCCCCCCCCCCCCCCCCCCCGAAATTCTTTATCCCATACATTGCCAACTACACCCTCTTTTCCTGACACTCATACACTCACCTTCTCTCCCCCCCCCTCCCTTCCGTCTAATATCACAATTTGTGAATAGACATTAAATGAATTTGAACACACACACACACACACACACACACACACACACACACACACACACACACACACACACACACACACACACACACACACACACACTCTTAATGAACAACCTGACAGCAGACAGTGTATTGGAAAGAAACTTCAGTACAAGGTACCGTGGTTAAGAGTTTAATCTGATTATTGACAACGTCACGAAGAAAAATGTACTTCTGCTGCCCCATATTGTTATGGTTTAAGTTATATTATCGGTAAGGGGAATGGACAAGTGTGGTAATCCTTTCCCTATGTCTGCTGTGAGAAGATTAAAAAAGGATTTCTGTCACAGTAGTGATTGATCTACCGTCCCCCTAATCCAATTTACAGTCATTTATATGCAACAGAAGCTTGGTAGGATACTTATTGGCTTATGAACACGTGTGGATAATATCCATTTGATACAGGTGAAAATGGGCTGATTGTATTCTCACATGAACACAGTTCTAAACTTGATTCTGCCAATGTATCATTGATTCCCCAAAACTCTATTGTACAGCACACACAATATCTGTCAGTTATTGTTTCCAAAAGTTTATCATGCAACAACAAAATATTTCTTTTTGAAATGCTCTATCATTATATTCTTCACGAACATAGGTGGGAACGGGATAGATCAGTTGTGAGAGCATTCACTTTCCCCAAGATAAGGATAAAATAAATTTAGCAGCATCGTGCGTGTTTACCAAGTGGATAGGTGATTGTTTGCGTGCCTTGGCTTCAGTACAGTCCCCAAGTTCACCCAGCTGTAAAAGGGTGCCTGCCCTCTTTAGGGTCAGGGAACTTCATGCAGCGAGGAAGAGAATATGGGTTCCGCCCTCAATGTGTTGACCCCTAGAGAAGCTGTGATCACCGACACATCGCTCTCCAGCGATCACAGAGGTTATGAAAACACCTTTACTTTTAACTTTTACATACGTAGTCAGTTCAGCTAATATACCACCCAGTTCTTACATTCATGATGTTCTATACTTAGTATCATTCACTACAGAAATTTTTTGCAGTTGATTGCTGACGTTAAGATAATCTTTAAATCCCATTTTGATGCTACTTCAGCCTTACCAAGTTTTAAGGCCAATAAATAGCCTCACACCAAACAAAGCAAAACATTACAGCACCAACTGAAAAGAAAAATAACCAAGCAAAATAAGAATGTGGGCAGTCATGGGACTATTCCTCATCATGTTAATATAACTCCCATAACAGCAAGAAATACATGGTAATTTAAAGTTATGAAGTAATGTAGGTTTGACAATTTCATAATACAAGTTAATAAAAAAAATTCTTTAAAAGCTGGAGCGCAGAGTCCTGCTGGCTGTAAGGTGTATTCTGATCAGATTCAAAACGTCAGGATTTCCATTGTTTGATGCCCAAAGTGCAAAATACGGCTTGCCTTATAACTGTGGCGTCTTATGACACAAACTACTACTACTACTACTACTACTACTACTACTACTACTACTACTACACTACTACTACTACTAGACGACTACGACGACGACGACGACGACGAACGACGACGACGACGACGACGACGAGACGACGACGACGACGATGATGACTACTACTACTGCTACTACTACTACTACTACTACTACTACTACTAATACTACTACTACTACTACTACTACTACTACTACCACTACTACTAATAACAATGATAATAATGATCAGATCAAGATAAGATCAGAATTCGTCATCAATCCTTGATGAAGAAAAAAAAAGCGAATCAAACAAAAACTGCTACCCCACCCCCTGTTCTCTGCCCTTACACATCGCCAGTTCAGTCTTCCACCGACACACAATGACAAATCATGTCTATCAACCACTAAAATGAGCAGATCAAAACAGATACGTGCTAATCATTATACACATCATATTCACCAAACTCTCCATGTCTCCGATTCCCTCCCTTTCCCCCTATTTTTTCATCTCTCTCTCTCTCTCTCTCTCTCTCTCTCTCTCTCTCTCTCTCTCTCTCTCTCTCTCTCTCTCCTCTCTTCTCTCTCTCTCTCTCTCTCTCTCTCTCTTCTCGTGTTCACAGTCGCAGCAAGACGTGTCTCTGCACGCTCTCTGCTTTTAATGAAGTTTTTTTGTTAATTAAGCAGGATTGGTAATTACCAGAGACTGCTTGATGGTACCATCAAGATGCCAACAACAGCAGTAACCCACAGGCAAAAAATTGGGCTGTTCTATAGCCTTGCTGTGGAAATATCTGCAGAAGAAAGAAAACAACAAGATAGAAACAAGCCACTGGCCCAGTCATGTTCAGTGACAACAGAAGTGAGAGCCTGCTGCATTATTATAAGCGTCTCTGCACTTTACTGTCTTTTCTTTTTTCTGCTCTTGTTGAGTGGAGATGTTGAACTGAACCCTGGACCCGGAGATGACACACACGAAACAACCTACAACGACCGCAACTACTTCACCAGCTTTATGCAACAAGTTCAAATGTTACTGGACAGCAAATTTTTCGACTTTACAAACTTTCTCCACACCCACGCCGAACAAGTTTGCCATAAAGTGGATGAAAAGCTGGCAAAGCTGGAAAGCTCTTTTGATCGTTTGGCTTCAGACCTGAACTCTCTTCAAGAACGTATTCGAGAAAACAGGGACGACATCTACGAAATAAAACAAAACCAAAGCTTCTTTTACGAACGGATGAACCAGATGGAACAAGAACTAGAGGAACTGCAGAAGGATTCCCGACAGTGCACCTTGAAACTGTTTGGTGTCAGAGAACAAAACTTTGAAAATGTGCAGAAGAGTTCCCAGATAGTTGTCCACCTACTCAACAAGTTCTCGGCATCACGCACATGGCACGAATCTGACATTGAAAGATGCTACCGTGTGGGAGCTCGCCGAACACACAGAGACTCTCCACGGCCATTGATTGTCCACATGCACCGGTGGGGTGACAAAATGGAAATCCTCACCAACAAGGA
Source organism: Stramonita haemastoma (assembly GCA_030674155.1). Taxonomy (NCBI): domain Eukaryota; kingdom Metazoa; phylum Mollusca; class Gastropoda; order Neogastropoda; family Muricidae; genus Stramonita; species Stramonita haemastoma. The sequence goes on along the minus strand of CM060316.1, from coordinate 81,310,237 downwards.
CCTGCGAGATCTCCTCCGGAAAGAAAACATCAGGATCTCTGCAGATCTGACTGTCCGTCAACGTGAGGAAGTAGAGCACTATCGCCAGCAGGGCAAAACTGCCTACTTCAGAGCAGGCCGACTGCAAGTGGAAGATCGACATCAACGGCCTGTTACGTACAACGGAAACCGCCAGAAGGATCAGCGCACTTGCCACCACGTGACTGGAGAGGAGCCGAACACAAGACACCAGAGAGATGAATACGGCTTCCCTGAAGAGTCAGTGCCACTTAGAGGCAAACACAGGGAGGAAGAACGCTGTTCATCCCTCCGAGGTGAAAGGAGAAACTGGAGGCAGACAGAAGCCCACAGAAGACGTGACACTTTCCCGGGGTCTCCTGCCTATCAGACTTCAAGATCCCTCTCTCTGCAAACTCCGGGACCACACCCTGCGACGTTGCCCATCACTCCTGGTTCACGTGCTTACAGTGAGAAGTTGGCAAATGCTCCTAGGACCTCTGAAAGGACTGTGGAAGAGCCAGACCCATCTGTCTCCCCCACCTGGAAGAACACCGAGGAAACCACCAGGGATCAGAGACCGAGACTGTCGCCTAGGGAAACAGAGCTGGTCAGCCCTCCGCTCCATGAAGCAGTGTGTGAGGAGCTCAGTGCTCAGCCCTGCCCTGCTGTGCTGCATCCTGCTGGCCCTGAGCCTGCTCTCTCTTCAGCACCTACGAAAGGAGAAGAAAGGGAGAAAGATGTGACAGCCGATGACGAACAAGCTGTGCAAGGACAGAAAGACAAAACATCAGTGACAGCGACCATTTCCTCCCTTCCCGCCTCCTCACAGGGAATGTTGTTTAACCCGGGTACGGTCACACCGCAAAATGCAGAGCAGCACACCAAGGATGCCCCAGGTCAACCGCAGCAAAGGGAGAGCAGTCCACTGCTGTTGAACACTGGATTCAATCAAAGTAATGCTACAGGGACTGTCAGTGAGGATACACCACAACAAGCCGCTTCAGACAGACAGACACGCAGAACGCAGGTAAGACTGCCATCAAACTGGACAACAGCTCATCAGAGAAACAAGAAGCAAGCTTCAAAACCCAGCGTGTCAAAGAAAAAGAAATGACATCAAAATCATGACCCCAAGAAAAACTGGAACAGTGCAACTCACCCCCACATCAGTGCACACACACACACACACACACACACACACACACACACACACACACACACACACACACACACACACACACACACACACACACACACACACACACACACACACTAGTCTAGAAAGTGAAAGACATAGCCTCC
>CM060316.1:81278935-81298935 GCA_030674155.1 Stramonita haemastoma | reverse complement strand
GAAGTGAGGAAAAAGATGAGAGAAGCCAAAGAAGCGTGGATAGAAGAACAATGCAACAACATCGAAGCTGGAATGACCAAGGGAAACAGCAAAACAGCTTACGACACTTTGAAAGCACTAACGAAAACCACACAGCCTAAAGCCTCTGTTATTGAAGACAAAGAAGGAAATCTTTTAACGGAAAACAATGCCATCCTCCAACGCTGGACAGAATACTGTGAGGGATTGTACAACTACCCACTACGCCCAGATACCAACATAGTTTCTGACAAACCCCCTGAACACCAAGATAAAGACCCACCAATACTAAGGTGTGAAGTAGATGCAGCTATTAGACAATTGAAGAAGGGGAAGTCCCCTGGAATCGATAACACCCCAGCTGAACTCATAAAAAATGGAGGGAATGAAACAGCAAGGCGATTCACAGAACTTTGTCAGAAGATCCACGACACCAAAGAATGGCCAAAAGAATGGACACAGTCTCTTGTAATACCCCTGCCAAAGAAAGGAAACCTCAAACAATGCCAGAACTACAGAACCATCAGTCTCATAAGTCATCCTAGCAAGATCATGCTGCAGGTAGTCCTCAACAGACTGAAAAACCAAGCGGAAAAACTCCTGGCAGAAGAACAAGCGGGCTTTAGACCAAAACGCAGCACAATGGAACAAATTTTCAATCTGAGAATTCTGATAGAGAAGCATCTCCAACACCAAAAAGACTTGTACCACAATTTCATAGACTTCAAAAAGGCCTTTGACAGGGTATGGCATGACGGCCTCTGGCAAGTACTCAGGCACTTCAACATTGACAGCTGTCTAATTGAAGTCATCAAAGCTCTGTACGAGAACGCAGAAAGTGCAGTTTTTATGAATAATCACGTGGGCGAGTTCTTCAAGACCACGGTTGGGGTTCGCCAGGGCTGCCTTCTCTCACCTGTACTCTTCAACCTCTTCCTCGAAAACATCATGACAGAGACACTGCAAAACCACCACACCTCCATCTCCATTGGTGGAAGACCCCTTTGCAACCTCAGATTTGCAGATGACATTGACCTCATGGGCAGCAGCAAACAAGAACTGCAAATCCTCACAGACAATTTAACAGATCGAGCGAGCGCATACGGCATGGAGGTCAGTACAGAGAAATCAAAGATCATGGTCAACAGCGCGAGTAATGACATCACGGAAATAAAGATGAATGGAGAAACACTAGAAGAGGTGAGCCAATTCAAATACTTAGGCTCCATCCTAACAAAAGATGGCACATCAAACAATGAAGTGAAAGCTCGCATTGCAACAGCAACATCTGCTCTAGTCAGACTCGAGAAGATCATCAGAAGCAACAACATCAGCTTCTGCACCAAATACCACCTTTACAAATCCCTCGTGATATCTATCCTCCTATATGGCTGTGAATCATGGACTCTGACAGCAGAGTTAGAGAGGAGAATCCAAGCATTCGAGAACAAGTGCCACAGAAGACTCCTCAAAATATCATACAAAGAACACAAGACCAATAACTATGTGAAAGAAGAAATCAAAAAGCGTGTGGGCCCCCAAGAGCCTTTGCTCTCCACCATAAAGAGGAGAAAGCTGATGTGGTTTGGTCACACCACAAGACACAACACCCTAGCAAAAACCATCCTGCAAGGAACAGTCGAGGGCAAGAGAAGAAGAGGCCGCCAAAAGAAATCATGGGTTGACAACATCAAAGACTGGACCGCCCAACCCCTGCAACACCTCCTACTAGCCACACAGGATCGTGAAGCATGGAAAAAGATCTCTGTTGCGTCTTCTCTCATGTCCCCCCTACGTCCTTTGGGACATGGGACTGAGTGAGTGAGTGAGTGAGTGATTTATGTATGTTCATGTTTATTTTGATGTGTATGTCATTGTGCATGTGTGTAAGTGTGTGTGCGCGGGCGTGCGTGTCTGTGTGTGTATGCAATAGAGTTTAACTGGGTTTGTGTGTATGCTTTTGTGTGAGTGTGTGTGAGTGTGTGCGTATGCATGTATGTGTGCGTGTGCGTGCAAGCATGCACGTGTGTATGTATGTATGAGAGTTTAACCATATGTATAATCAAAATGAATGCTTTATTACAGAGGAAATAAGAGCAGAACAAATAATCGTACTGTTATATGTCGGTTCACATACAAACAGGCAAACACACCCTCGCACGTGATAGAAGAAAAGTGCATGTGAACAATGGAAGAAAATGCAGTAAAAGAAAAGGCTGGCATCAGGAAACCAGGGAGATGAGAACAAAGAGCTTTTAAATCTAAAGTAATGTCTGCTTTTTCAGACAGGATCTTAGTGAAGAATGTCTAGGTAGGATCTGCTGGTGAATCGATATCATGGAAAATCCGCTCACCTTCCTGTAGAGAAAAAGGAAAATGTGTGTGCCTTAAATTTTTTCTCCCCTGCATTATTTCTGACACTATTTCAATGCCTACACCACCGCACCACTCATTCTGACCTGTCTTCACACCCATCCCCCTTTTCCAGGCTGATTCCATCTCAGAAACAGTTGTGTGCATGGAGCTATCAATGCTGGGACACTGTGAGGTCACCTCCCTACAGAGGCCGTGCACTGCTTTTGAGTCACTTCGGTAACATTTTGTCTTATGTGTAGAAGAATCATAAATATTCATAACATATAAAAAGTCAATATCGCTGACTCGTAAATTTTTTTGATTCAGCAAAAATAAAGTATCACCAATACAACTCTCTTATCATAAGAACATCCACTTATTTGCAGTAACAGACCTGAATTCTTTTTCTGCATCGTTGAAAGCGCAGACAGCATTTATAGTTTCATGTCATTTGAGCGAAAATGCGTTACGCTGTCGTTAAGCGCCTGACAAGTCAGGCCCAGCGCACCCGACATCGGTAGAACTGTCCTGTGTCAATGTGCAGATAAGGACCAGCCCCTCTAATCACCGCCAGCGTCAAAGTGGAGCAGAAGCCCACATGGAGGTCATGGTGAAACCAGAACATAAAGAGCCGGCCATTAGCTCTGAGACCTATTTTCTCACTGCACAGTGATTCGTGACAGAAAAGGATACCGATGATAATGAAGTTCCACTTATCTTCAGATAATTCAACAGACCTATACTCTAGGTCTCTCTTTATATCATGAGCTGGCTTCAATCAGGTCAGAGTAAAACAGACACCCGCAGAGCTCAAATCATTGCAGCAATGGCTAGATTTGCATTCGCGAACGAGGACATTCTCCTATCTGTGTGGCTTTAATTTTCCATTAGTGACCCATAAAGACTCAACTCTGGAAGGGACCCTGTCCAAACTTGAAAAATACCGCAAATGATGGGGGTTTAAAATTACGATTTTTCAACTTTTAGGTCGACTGTGGCCAACCACTGCATTGCAGTAAAAAGAATTCCGTGCATCTCTCTCTCTCTCTCTCTCTCTCTCTCTCTCTCTCTCTCTCTCTCTCTCTCCTCTCTCTCTCTCTCTCTCTCTCTCTCTCTCTCTCTCTCTCTCCCTTTCTCTCTCACGTTCTCTTTCTTCCCTTTCCTACTCACTCTACTCCACATAACCAATAACTCACTGGTTTACAAGAAGCAATATATGATTTTAAAACTATGGGTTGCGGCAGTTTTGCAATTTGACTATTGTTTTACATTCTATAGAAAAACACAAAGAATGGCAGACAAATGAAGGAATACAGAAAGACAGATTAAGGAATACAAAAAGACAGACAAATGAGGGAATACGGAAAGACAGACAGAGGAGGGAATACAGAAAGACAGATGAGGGAATACAGAAAGATAGACAGAGGAGGGAATACAGAAAGAAAAACAGATGAGGGAATACAAAAAAGACAGATCAGGGAATACAAAACACAGATGAGGTAATACAAAATGAAAGATGAGGGAATATAAAAATACAGACGAGGGAATACAAAAAAGACAGATGAGGGAATACAGAAACACAGATAAGGGAATACAGAAAGACAGACCGATGAGGGAATACAGAAAGATAGAAAGATGAGGGAATGCAGAAAGAGTGATGAGGGAATACAGAAAGACATACAAATGAGAGAATACAGAAAGACAGACAGAGAAGAGAATACAGAAAGACAGATGAGGGAATACAGAAAGACATACAAATGAGAGAATACAGAAAGACAGACAGAGAAGAGAATACAGAAAGACAGATGAGGGAATACAGAAAGACAGACAGAGGAGGTAATACAGAAAGACAGACAAAATTATTTTGATGAGGGAATACAAAAAGACGGACAAATGAGGGAATACAGAAGGACAGGCAAATGAGGTGATACAAAAAGACAGACTAGGGAACACAAAAAGACAGACTAGGGAACACAAAAAGACAGACTAGGGAACACAAAAAGACAGACTAGGGAACACAAAAAGACAGACTAGGGAACACAAAAAGACAGACTAGGGAACACAAAAAGGTAGACTAGGGAACACAAAAAGGCAGACTAGGGAACACAAAAAGGCATATAGAAAGACTTCGAAACGCCATCCATTTTAAAAGCTAGTAAGTCACAACACTCAGAAGTTATACTCACGTTTCCGAAATGAGCATGTACCCTGTTGGCCCTTCGTAAATAACGTACCTGTAACAGAAATGCTAGATCTTTGATAAAACAGTCAAGCTAAGTGACATAGGGTAAGAACAGAAAGTATTATGATACGCCGAGGAATGTCAGCCTTTCCGTATATCATCCAAAGTTTACAAAATTGAGAAGTTAAAAACGCTTACTTCAAGTTACTTAAACATACATTTAAAGCTATAATAGCAAACCAGAAGACAGAATAGATAATTGTTTCTATTCCAGGATCAATGATATGATTAGTTGATTTCAAGAACAAAACAAAAGGTGAAATGTTACGTCTCTGTTTGCAGAAAAGAAAAGAAAGACAGAGAAAATATTTTAAAAGGCAGGATAAATCAAGGAACACATAACGGGAAAAATAAAACAAGAGATATAGACACAAATGAAACGATAAAAAAGAGGAAATTTTAACAAAGAATTTTCAGAGAAAAACGCTTAAAAAGATACTTATGTATACTTAAAAAGAGTTCCGCTTGGAATCTCTACAGGGGAGATGTTACCAACGCAGACATAGAGAGATGTACAGAGAATGCAAATGCGAATGCGAAATGTTTATTCAGATTAGGCCAAAGCCCTTTTCCGAATGGGATAAACATAGTATCAACACAAATATTATGTTGAATATGAATAAGTATAAACATACAACATGTAAACAGACATCCTTTCATAAAGTTAATCAAAAGCTTCATATTCGAAAATTAAGTTGCCACAATATACAGTCGCCTCAAAGCTTTATAAGTAAACAGTGCCAGATTATATAGTGTGTCCTCATTTTGTGATGCCATAAGTAAATTAATTCTAAAGCGACATGGATTATTTTAGAATTTAGGCTGAATTAATTCAGTTCTCAAATCATGAAGAACAGGGCAGCACGACATGAAATGAATTTCGTTTTTCTCAGAACTATGACATAAACGGCACACGGTCACATAATAATTCTCCCTATTTTTATATCTCAACCGATGGCATGCTATGTCTGATATACCTAACCTAAGTTTTGCTAATGCACTCTTTACATATCTATTCATTGTAATTTCAATGTACATTTCAACTTTATTACTTGACTTAAACATTCTATACTCAGCAAATCTCTGACTAGTTTCTATGTGATCGTGCCATTCCTGCAACCTGCAATCTATTATTCTTTGTTTGAAACTTTTTATAAACTGTGTAATGTTTTCTACTCCCTGATTTTCCCAGACATATGCAAATCCACAAGTATATAAGCATTTTCTTATTCCTGAAGCCCAAGTCTTTTTCCATTTCTGTCCAGTCTATACAAAGTCATATATGCTTTATAGGGTAATCTTCTACAATCCATTCTAGTCAATTTTAGCCAAGAACTGATGCATTTTACATACGAATTCAAATATATCGGGTACCTACTAAGTTCACTATGCACAAACTCATTGGGTGTTCTACTATCTACATTCAAAAAGCGTTTCAAAGCAAATAAGTGTAACTTTTCAATCACATCGCTATTCTCAAAAGCCCATATTTCTGCATCATACTGCAAAATTGACTGCGCCTGTGAATCAAATAGCTTTACAAAAATATCAAATGGAACTACAATCCAGTTTATACAATGCACGAAGTATCATCAAAACAGCTTTCTTCCCTCTGTTTACCAAATCTTGACATGCATAGGAGAAACTAAGCCAAGTTGAAAAAATATTCTTAGATGTTTATATGCATTAACTACCTTGATTCTTTCTTTTCCATAAGTCCATTGTTCACGCTTAGTAAGGTGCACCCCTTTACGAAAAACAATGATATTTGTTTTTTTCCATGTTCACTTTTAATTCTAATTTCAGTGCAGCTGTGTATAAGCTTTTCAATTGCCTTTGTAATCCTACAACAGATACAGACAGCAAGACATCGTCATCAGCAAAAAGCATTATAAACAATTCTGTCAAATCAAAAGAAACACCATGTTTTCCATGTTCAATAATCTCATTTGCAAGCTCATTGACAAATAACAAAAATAAAATAGGACTGCATACATCCCCTTGTTTCACTCCTTTTGTACAATTCACCAAATCGGACAAATTTGAACATCTTATTCTTGCTTTAACCTCTCTATACATGCTCTTAACACACCTAAATAACTTACCTCTTATCCTATTTTTCAGCAACACAGGCCATAAAAGTTTTCTTGAAATAGAGTCAAAGGCCTTTTCAAAATCTACCAATGCAACATATAATTTCTTATTATTTGCAAACTGCGTTTGAACTGCTGCTAATAAAGTAAACATGTGATCTACTGCGCAAAACCCTTTTTAAATCCAGCTTGGTGTTCCCGTGTTATATCATTTAATGTTACCCACTCTTGCACTCTATTATTGACAGAACTATACAATTTACTTGCAATCTTACATGACGATATACCTTTATAATTATGTGTGTTATTGACATCCCTTTTCTTATAAAGTGGCAAAATAGTTAATTCTGTCCAGCTTTCAGGATAAATTCCATTATCAAAAAAGTGATTGAATAATGTTACAAAAAAAATGTACTACAGGTTCACCAGAATATTTGAAAAACTTGCCAGTTAACTCGTCTGGTCCAGCTGATTTGCCATTCTTTAATCTTTTAATTGCCAGTGTCACTTCTTCCTGTGTTATAGGTCTATTTTGTATTTCGTGTAGTTCATCTTCACATTCAGTTTTATATGGTACGTCTGTAGTTACTAATTCATCTACTTCCTTTACTGAAATACTTTTAAAGTGATCAAACCATTGCTTTACAGAAATGCAATTTCGTGGTTGTGATTTTTTGTTATATACTCTTTTTGCTTTTGCCCAAAATTATTCCTGGCACCTAACAGAGTTTAACAAATCGTTTAGAAGTAGTTCTTTGTGTTCTTTCTTTTTTCTTTTGATCGTATTCTTATATTCTCTCCTTGATATACAAAATGCTACTCTGTCATCTTTCTGCAAGGAAGCTTAAACTTCCTCCAGAGCCTCCTCATTTTTCGTTTAGCCAAATTCCAATCTTGATCAACCCTTCCTGTTTGTTTTGGTCTGTGTACTGGAATTCGTTTTTTTCAGACATTCTGCTTGATTTTCTACAATTTTATTGAATTTATCTATAGCTGAGTCTACTTCAGTAGTAATCAGACCTTCTGCATTACTTATTTCTTCTTTTACTTTATTTGAATTAATGGAATCGAAAACAGTTTGTGCAAAAGAAGGAGACCATCTATATTTAACCACAAATTGTTCTTTATCTGTACCAAGAGAATTTGTAACAGAAGGACTATCCACCTGAATATCAAAACAAAGCAACAGATGAAGATGAGCTGATTCCATTCTATCTAATACATTTAGTGTGCTCTTATCAAAAACAGATTCCAGAAAACTTAAAGAACATATGTAATAGTCATTCACACTGCTTCCTTGATCTGAGACATATGTGTAACGACCATCACGGTCGCCATTATAAATGTCATTCAAAAAACATATCCAGACCGGTACACATGTCTAACAATTTTTTACCATAAGAATTCAGAACTGTATCTTGAGAATGCCTTTGTCTGTGGTGTTCGTTATCTTTACTATTGCACTCATGTAAGCTATCTACACCTAACAAGTTCGGAGAACAATCAGAAGTCCTGGCATTTAGGTCACCACATAAAAGTATATCATAATCATCAAACAAAAATACCTTGTTTAAAATATTTTCCTCAAGCATAGTAATTCCATTGTCAAAATCAGATACCGAATAAAATGGCGAATTTTCAGGAGGGACATACGCACAGGTAAATAAAACATGTTTGGAAAAATGGAAATAATCTTTATCGAATACAAAATGCACACAACAATCACTATCATCATCCACATGTCGTATATAAGGAACCAGCGTTTTGCATACAAAGCAGACAATACCTCCCGAGCATCTTCCATGCTGTGTCAACTTTACAGCTGGTTTTGCATACACCTCATACTCTTTAAATAATTCAGACTCAAAAAATGATGATCAACAAATGTTTCTACCAGACACACAAAGTCAAATGACAAAAGAAAATGAATAAAATCAACATCATCAAGCTTAGAAAGTAAACCACATATATTCCAGTGAAGAAAAGTCAATTTATTTACAAAAATGTCCTGATATTGTGAACAAGAACTGACACTATCAACATACCCCCCACCCCCACCCCCACCCCCGCATCTCCATCCATCTCTTCCGCGATTTTCTCATTACGATCTTCAGTTACCTCCCCTCTATCATCATCCTGCGTGTTACTCCCATCGTTGTCAACAAACTCCCTCCCCACACCACAGTCATCCTCATCACTTTTCACACTGCCAGACATTCCCACATCATGTTTATTAATGCGCTTAGTCATGTTAACATGACAGCTAGAATGAAAATCTGATGAAGAAGACGCTTTTGTAACCATACAACAACCATCATTCGAGTCAAGTACACACGCTCTTGTATTTGAACCACCCATTTCTTTTGCCACACCTATTTTAGCATTTTTAGGACAACCTAACAATAACAAAGTTCCGCTCTTGTTCAAAAACTGCACGCACTCATTCACACACCCAGCATCTGTCACTCTGGCTTCATCTCCCCCCTCCCCACCCTCTCCCTTTGCACAAAAAAATTCACTGTCATCCACAACAGGCTGAGAGGCTGACAAGCTTCCCTCATCTACCCCATGACAATTTACCGGTGCCACAAGTTCAAAATTGTTCCCACTTATAAACTGAACAGGATATTTTGCATGAGAAGAGAAAAAAATTGATTGTTCTTCCAGGGCCGGCTACAATCCTTGGTATTTTCTTTCAGTCCATCATCAGCATTGAGAAAGAACTTTTCCCCGTCTATCAGCAGGTGATCGTAAATCATGGTGGCTTTCTTTCCTTGATACCTGGCGGCCTTGAGGTGTGGAGCTAGCTTTCTTCTCACATCTCTGACTTTGGTAGAAAAGTCTTCGTTGATGAAGATTCAACTGCCTTTCAGTTTCCTTTTTTCCTTCAAGATTTTTTCTTTGTCCTTAAAGAAAGTACAGCGGGCAACAATGGGTGAGTCAGGCTTCGTGTTCAGTCGGTGCACCCTATCAAATCGAAATGTATTTGTCAGTTCCAGTTTGTCCACAATCATTTCCCCCACCAGCTCCTTACAGTCTTGCCAAGTTTCGTTCTGACTCCTCTGTATTCCATGGATGATTAAGTTCTTTTCGACCTTCCTTCTAACTCGTCCATCTTTTTTATTCTAAACTGTCCACTGTGCTTTTTAATATACAATTTTCTTCTTTAAAAAGTTCATTCTCTCTTCTTAAACTGTCCACAGAATTTATCAAGTCGTGCACATCTTGTGTCAAGTCCGAATGTGATTGCTTTAGGTCTGCCATGTCTTTTTTCATCCCATCTCTGAAGGTTGTTAATGTAGATGCGACATCATTTAGAGTCAGGTCGTCATCGCACTTCGCACCTGCTGCTTGGCCAGTGTTGGGTCGTCTCTGTCCGCCATTCATCATCCGTGTTGGTATTGAAGTGTCCTGCTTTGGTCCTGGGTTCAATTCAATGTCTCCACATTGATAAATTAAATTGCCTATATACAGGAGGAAGAGGAGCAATCCTGCCATGACACCGTCAGCTTTACTGCGTAATGTCAACACTGGCTGAAACATGGTTGCGTTGAATTTTGCCTACATGAACTTTTATAAATACTGGCAGAAATCCTCCACACACACACTTCTAAAAAGTAACGGAGAGATAGGTATGGTGCATCACCTATCTATGTGCCAAGTTTTGGAACTGTACAATGTCTGTAAATAACCAAATTTTGCCAAAATTTCAAGAGCTCATCAGCACAGTTCAGGAAAACGTTCAATGTTAGACCCCCCGAGATGTACAGAGAGACAGACAGACAGACTGACAGGCAGAAGATTCTGGCGCCTAGCTGCTGCGCCCTAGTTCCATAAACAATAATGGATTACCCAGTCACAAAGGGCTCAGGCCCATCTCCTGTTTTGTCCGGAAAGAGAGCTGGGCATAAATTTGCACATCATAAAGAGTGGCAGCATTAAGCATGCCACCATACATCAGTGCCACTCACCTGCAGGCATCAGTGGTTTAGCGGTAACACATCAGACATGAAGGCGAGAGGTCGCCGGTTCGATTTCGCATGAATTCAGATTTGTTTGGCCATCTGTATGACTGTAGGTGGTTTAGGCTGAGATGACAAGCCAATGTCTTGAGTTCAATATACGTTAGCGCTCGTTAAAAAAAAGTGGGAGGAGGCTGTCCTAAGCAATATTCTTCAGGAAAAACCAGCTTAAGAACACAAAATTAATGTGAATGAAAAATGTGCAGGGCACCCAGAATTTCATATGGAAAAAGCCTGCCGTTTTATTTAATTGGTGTACCACACAGCACGAAAGAATACTACAATACGATACGGCATGATACACTACAACACATTACAATGCTGTCCAATATGATCAAATAGGGCAACACACTTCACTACACTACAACTGCACTACACTACACTACACTACACTACACTACACTACACTACACTACACTACACTACACTACACTACACTACACTACACTACACTACACTACACTACACTTACTATGCATTGCACTGCACTGCACTGCACTCAACTGCATTGCACTACGCTATACTACGCTGCACTACGCTGCTCTGCGCTGCGTTGCACTGCACTGCACTGCACTTATTTAAGCAAGTGCTCTTTAGATCCATGTGTTTTATTGTTCAAACTTTGCGGCCACTCTACCTATTCAGATAGGATACTAAAGCAAAACACGACAAAGTGATGATCTTTTTTCATGATAACATGTCGAGAGAATGTTTGACCGAATCTTCTTTATAAACTGAGACCGATCATTGCTGCATCCGTCTTTTGTTTTAATTTTGGCCCGCTTTGTGCACAATAAAGTGTATCCATTTTCGTTCCGTGAGCTTTCTCTTTTCCGCGTAGCAGCTGTATGTTATTCGCTGGAGAAATTGGTGTTTTGGACAGTGACGCGTAGGAAACGTTTCGAAGATTGTTTACCTCTACAGAGGATTGAAGCCGTATAACAAAGCTTATAGGGCAAAGCAAAAGAGGATGCACGCATAAAATAATCCCCTTACCCATATTATACAGTAATTGTTGCGTTTGGGATCTAGTGTTCGGTTACACGAATGAATGTAGACAAACAGACTTATACCAAAAAAAAAGGCAAGAAAAAAAAAAGAATGTTTATAATTAAAAAGTGGGAGACTGCGTGAATGACTTTGCTTGTCGAAGGCAGATTGACTGATTTTGTGTGTGTGTGTGTGTGTGTGTGTGTGTGTGTGTGGTGTGTGTGTGTGTGTGTGTGTGTGTGTGTGTGTTGTGTGTGTGTGTGTGTGTGTATGTGTGTGTGTGTTTATTTATTAATTTTTATTTATTCTTTTATATCGAGGATAATGGAATAGGCACTCTTGTGCTTTTTACATCCAGTCCCCGTGTGTATGCAGTTTTGTAAATGTCATCTGTTCCCACCGGCACACGATGGCCTACTCTTACGAAAAGCGGAACAGGATTTATAGTAGTAGTAGGCACTCATCAGTCTCGGAAGACTATGGAGTTGCGCTCTAGTCTTTAGAGCGCAAAGCCTGGGCAAGTATGTATGGAGGGCAAGCTGTTACCCATGCAGCAGACCCCCCCCCCCCCCCCCCTCTCCACGGCACTGGAATGATCCATTGGAAGGGCATTGACCGATACGAATGGTTCCAGTACCGTCGCAGGAGCCACCAGAACGTTGCCATATACCTACAGCCCCGAGCCGCTCAGGGTACTCCAACTCCCCGATTTTTCCTCAGGGATGGTGTCTCAACACGATACCTGTGTGCATGCTGGTTTGTCATCCGCTCATCCGCTCTCCGCTCCTACCGGCACACGATGGCCTACTCTTCCGAAAGGTGGAACAGGATTTAACGTGTGCACAATATGTGTGTGCGTGCGTGCGTGCGTGCGTGTGTGTGTGTGTGTGCGCGCGCACGTGTGTGTGTGCGTGTTGTTGTTGTCTTCAATTTAACGTCTGTTCACACTCAGTGATATTAGACGAATGTGTGCGTGTGTGCGGGCGTGCATGTACGGTTATATATGTGCGTGTATGCATGCGTGCGTGTGAATATGCGCGCGTGTGTGTGTGTGCGATCATTATAAATAAAATGGTTAAGGTGTTAAAAGCACAATCAGGCCCTGACAGATGAGAATAATGGTTTTCTTCGGCGATCATGGTAATGATGATAAATGGTGACTGGGTGGTTTAAAGATGATTGCAGGGATTAAAGTAACAATGATGAAATATTGAATAGCTTCATGATGATGAAGATGATGAATATGACCATGATTATGATGACAACAGCAATGATAACAACCGCTATCGCCATGACGATGTCAAGGCAAAGGACAGAAAAAATGCAAGAGTCAAATGAGTAAACAAAGAAAAACGCCAGCTAGGAAGGTAATCCATAGAGAGCTGAGCAAAGCAAAACAAACCAACAAATAAACAGACAGGGAAAATAAAAAATAAAGAAATAAAAGAAGCAAACAAGAAAAACAACTTTAATCCTACACACATCGATGTGGTGGTGTTGAAGATCAATGGGCTCCTTGAGTTATGTTCCATCACAGCAGATGTTTTTTTACCTCACCCCCCAATCTCTCTGCAGAGAGTGAACCTTAGAATCAATACTCACATGAAGATTTGCTGTTATCCTTTAGTGCGTGTGTCACGATGCTGTGGTGTGATAAAGAGCGATGTCTGTTTGGCAAAATGGGCTACTACGGTGGAAAAAAGAATGGGGAGGGATGGAAAGATGAAAATCCCAATATTCACTGCAGGAGCCATATGGAGGATTATCCTGCATGCCATATCAGGAAGTTGTGAATTTCTTGTTAATCTTCCCCACTTTCAATTTTCGCACAGGAGGTATACAATATAGGGCTGACGATGGGAGTTTTTTCCTTTACAAGACTTAGATTTAACACTTTCATATGATAAAAAAAATTCTTTTAAAATCTGTTGATCTTGATGGCAAAAACACTGTGCTAAACACCCGCACGCGCGCGGGGAGGTATAAATCTTATTTATGTTTTTTTTATTATTTCTATGGTTCTTCGTTCATCGACATGTACGTATACGTTAACACTCACCATTCCCACATCCTGTCACACCTACACTACAGCTGGGCACAGCTGCCATCATGATGTCCACAAAAGTAGCCTGGGTTTGACAATTCAAATGAAAATGAGAGAAAATAAAGATTGTGTGTGTGTGCGTGTGCGTGTGCGTGTGTGTGGTGTGTGTGTGTGTGTGTGTGTGTGTGTGTGTGTGTGTGTAAAGAGAGGGGGGGAGAGAAAGTGACATTACTGATATTGACAAAGGTGTTGCAGATAAGATTTTTTTTGAGTGTGTAGACGATGGAAAAATGATTATAGTGCCACTGTTATAGGTGTCCAGAAATTGTTCTGATGTCAATGATGATGATAATAATGTCAATAGGACTGACTCTGTGCATATGTGCGCGCGTGCGTAAGCACATGAGCGCATAAGTGCGTGCATAGGTGTCCACCCGCAAGTGTGTGTGTGCGTGTGTGTGCATCCGTGTGTGTGTGTTTGTATGTGTGTGTGTATGTGTGTGTGTATGATTGTATGTATGTAGTATGTATGTATGTATGTATGTATGTATGTATGTATGTATGTATGTATGTATGTATGTATGTATGTATGTATGTATGTATGTATGTATGATGTATGTATGTATGTATGTATGTATGTATGTAGTATGCGTGCGTGCGTGCGTGCGTGCGTGTGTGCTGTAATGCTGAAGGTTAACTTACAATGACTTGTGAGAAAGAAATCATTTCTTTCAGCTAAGTAGCAATATACACAAGCGATGTAAAGTGTTCGAATATACGAGGCGGTATTTTACTAGAACAGATGTATCATATTTATTTCTTTAACGTTGCTACACATGAATCAATTTCAATGGATGAAATTCTCTTAGCCTCGTGGCTAATGCTACCAAACGGAGCATATCACGTTGTTCAGAATTATGGAAGCTACTAGAAGTCGTAAATCACGATTTTTTAGTTGATATTTTAAAAACATAATAACGATATGTGTCGCAATGTGCTGCAAATGAAAAATCAGAATTTCATAGTACGATCATTCTCTGCTTTTCTCACTTCTTCCCCCTAACTCGCATTCTTGACATCCAAGTCTTGACATCTCAAAACAATGTTTCAAATTCAATTCTAATTTCAAATTCAAGTACTTTATCATCTCAAAACAGAAAAAAAAATTCGCGTAGGTTGCGAGCAATGGATTTACACATCCAAGGAGAAATGAATGAATAACAAACATGTCAGCACAGAGCTTACAGCACAGACAGAATCAACGCATTTCGTCCTCTGTACAAAGTGCACATAGGTCTACATGCCTATATATTTTCACATTAGCTTTCATGCGCGCTCGCACACACGCGAGATAGCCTAGTGGTCAGAACTTTGCGCTGGCAATTTGACGACCCGAGTTCGATTCCCGTTGGAGGGGATTTTTCCCCTGGAGTTAACATTAGTGCTGACTCCACTCTCCCTTAAAGTCTTTCGGATGAGACTGTAAAACCGAGGCCCCGTGTGCGAACGCACGCAGAACATCTTGCGCACACGCTAAACCCTGTTCAGTTTTTCGTAAGAGTAGGCCATTGTGTGCCGGTGGGAACAGATGACAATATTTACACATGAGCATACACACGATGAACTGGATGAACATGAGCATACACACGAAGGGGACTGGATGAAAAAAACACACGAGTGCTTATTCCATTATCCTCGATATGAAATAATAAAATAAATAAATAAATAAACGCACACACACCGCGCGCGCGCGCCACGCACGTACGCACGCTACCACGCATGCACACACACACACACACACACACACACACACACACACACCTCTTATTTGCTGGTATGGATGTTTGAGATTTCCAGGAAAGCATAGGAACAAATATACAAACATAAAAAACCCTCACAGAAACAAACAACTAAACCAACTAAGCAAAACGGATTAACGAAAACAAAGCAAAACGTCACAGTCAGATGAGAAACTTATGAACGAGGCAAGACAAAGGAGAAAATTATGGATAATATGCGGAAAACACATCCGGCCCAGCGCGGCAAGATAGAGGACGGAGCAGCGGAGCGGCGCCAGGAATGGCCCTGTGATAAAGCAGTCCTGCCTGCTGACGTGCTTGCTCCCTACCGCCTTCTTAGCCGCTGTGCTTTTCGGCAGCCAGCTGCTAAAAACACCACACAGCTAGATGGGTCAGATTTATTGCATCCAACCGACAGAACTTTCAATTAAATAAACACTCCCAGATAAAACTTGGGATTTTCTGCGCGTGGAGAAGATTAGCATTCTTAGGGAGAGGGAGTGTTATTTTTTTCTGTTCTGATTCAGAACGGTTTTATCCACTTTTGCAAGAGTGTTGTTCTTATTCCCACTGAGACCCATCACAGAGATGCACAGAGTATCATGTAGGCAAGAAAAAAAACAGTGATCAACAAAAGAGACTAAAAAAAACAAAAATCCACACAAAAAACACCGAAGACGAGAAGTGAACAAAAGTAAAAGGTTTGCTTTTTAAAGGACAAAATAAAGAAAATGACGAAATAAAAAAGAGGAAAGATAGAAAGAGAGGAAAAAGGAGGAAGAAGAAAGCGAAAAGCAAAGAATGAGTAGAAGAAGAAAGAAGAAGAAGAAGAAGAAAAGAAACTCATGGTCATGATGAACAAAACTATCCTGATCATATTTTGTGTTTGCAACAACAACAGCAAAATTAGCTACAATAATAATAGTGAAAATAACAATACTAACAACAACAGCAGTAGGAAGTACAAAAAATAACAACACAACACAACAAAAACAAGTCTGCAACAAAAGCCTCTTGAAGAACTGAGCACGTGGAATCCTCTTTCCAAAGCAAAAATTTGCGATATTTATCTCCGTTGCTTTCGTTACATACAGCTAGTTGGGAATGCTGTACACAGCTTCATCTCATTTTATTTCGGAGCCAAAGACATGAAACAACAATTAGAAAGAGAAAAAAATGAAGTAATGATGATGATGATGATGAGATATAATAATAATAATAATAATAATAATAATAATAATAATATATATAATAATAATATAAAAATAATAATAATATAATACATGGAATTTATATAGCGCTAAATCTTAAAAATGAAGTAATGATAATAATAATACATGGAATTTATATAGCGCTAAATCTTGTAATGCAAATAAATCAAAGCACTTGCATTCAAATCAGTCACAAGCATGCAACCATTCACAAATGAATTAACAAATTATATATTTGACGCAAACGCAAACAAACACACACACACACACACACACACACACACACAACACAACACACACACACACCACATATATATACACCTACACACACCCACGCACCCCTACACACACCCACACCCATACACACACACACACACACACACACACACACACACACACACACACACACACACACACACACACACACACACACACACCACACACACACACACACACACACACCACACACACACGACAGACCGCGATAGCGCATAGTGATGGAGATGGGGGAGACTGAATAAAATTAGGGACATATGTGATGTGTGGTGATGGAGGAAGATCCTAGGTAGAAAATAAGTGTGTCTTTAGATTGGATTTGAAAGTATCAAACAAAGGGATTTGGCGAAGGGACAGAGGGAGGTCATTCCAGACAGATGGACCGGAAATAGTGAAAGAACTACGGCCGACACTGAGCTGTTTGAATCTTGGTATTTTTAAGTACATAGTATCTTCAGCAGTAGCATAAAAGAATGCCGTTTATCCCAACTCTAAGAATGAGAACCACCAAATGTGATTGTTGTTATTGTTGCGTGTTTTAAGCTTAACACACTGGGGGTCATCCAAAATGTGCATTCTCACTTACATATCCCACATGGGAATGAGAATTTTGAGTGTGCGACTGTTTAAAAAAAAACCTGTCATATAGGCAGCCGTCCTCCAATTTCAGGGAGTGTGTTCTCCTTTAAAGGAACCTACAACTTATGCTTAATAGCCTGTCATGGTTGAAAACAATCTCAACACAACGACTGGCAACATAGCAATATTGTAATATAGGCATTGTAATATAGCTTACGTCAATAACTGACACAGATTCTGGCTTGGGCCAAAACACGTGACTAGTTTTTAAATTGTGATGAGAAAAGCTAAACGGGATTTTTCCCTAGGACACATTGATGACGGCAGCAGAAGTAAACTGACCTTAAGGGGGGAAAACTACTTTAAAGTTACAATGCGGCTGCTTATATGCACGTCAAAACACTCTTTTCTTACAAATGCGACAGCATTTTAGGCATTTTTGAGTAAGAACCATACCCTTGGTCTGACATGACACGAGTTTCAGCTCCTGGATGAGCCTTCGTCAGAGGTCCCGGCGATGATTGAAGCTCCACCTGCTGTGGTACCTTACAGTCAGATACTTTTCAGAATTTTTAAGTGTCAATTGCATTCACGAGAGTATTTGATATTCCGTTAGCCCCTTTTAAGCTGCATCAAAAAACGATGATAAAAAGAAAAAGAAAATACGTTTAAAATACATGTTGCACAAAACCAAATAGAATTAATTAAACACCTAGCGAATCTTCGTGCCTTCCGTTTGGGGATCCTATTGAAAGGATGCAAAGGAGGTCATAGGTTTGTATCCAGCCAAATGGTCTGTCTTAGCAAGATAAAAAAATAACCCAAATATTGCAATACACTTACAGTGGAAGCACAGGCAAGAGAAGTTGGAAAAATGGCCCACACGTGGATCTACAAGAGATACAAATCCCCACTTGACCACATTAAATATCAATGCAGAAATAGTAGTGGATGTAAACAAGTGCAGGTGACTTTTAAAACTTCTCAATCATTTTGAAAATGAGTTAACAAAGAGTCCATTTGAAAAAAAGAAAAATGAGAAATCTTTAAATAAGAGCATTTTAGGTATTTTTGAGTAAGAACCATGCCTTTCGCCTGACCTGACGAGTTTCGGCTCCTAGATGAGCCTTCGTCAGAGGTCCTGGCTTCACTTAATGTGGTTGGTACCTTACAGTGAGACACTTCAGAATTTAAGTGTCAATCGCGTCTCAAGAATATATATTTTTTCCCTTGGCTGTAGCCTTTTTAAAGCTGCTATCGAAAGACAATGATAAAAAGAGAAAAAAAATTTGCTTAAACTATATATATAGTATAATATAAATTATATAACATAACATAAATCTTTTTTTTTTTGCTGCCTCGTCTTCTGTGACGTCCCCATCCTGTTGCTCCCCCGCCGCTCATTTCAATCGCCCCGCCACAGCCATACCCAGATTTGTTGTGTCTCACCCCCGGGGTCGGGAGTCCACAGGGAGCCCGTCTATATAAGGCCGCCTCGGGGCCACCAGCCAGAGGGGCCCTGCACTTCTGCTGGGTCACAGGTGGTGTTCAGTGGTGCCTGTTCTGAGCTAACATACGCAGGACACCACCTACTAAGCACTAACGACAGTATTAGCTCAGTCGCGGAGCCAGACTGAATGAGCCACCCACTCGACCACCACAACGTCCTTCCAACGACCGCCTCCCCGCGAACCTCCAACCCCAAAGGCTTTGACACAAATTCATCACAGGCACAAAAGCGTATGGGGAAACCGAATCTGAGATCACCATGAGACCAGAGCAACGGGGGCCACCGAATCAGAGGCAATTTTTATTATTGCATGATGAACAATGATGATGAGGATGATGTAATGATGCTGCTGTGGAGGTGCATCCGCTTTGGGACTACTTGACAGGGTTGTTCTCTACGCTTACTGTCATAATATATCCCGGCGTCAACCAGGCCCGAGAGATACAGACACCTGCAGTGTTGGTCAGGTAATTTGAGCAACACTCTCAAAGTCGCATCCGTAAAGTGGATGAAGTTCGACTGTGTGTCCCAGTCTCCCCAATGAGCCCACAGCACACTCACTCTGGGTAGGAGCCGGCCGGAGCCCGAAAAATCCCTATGACTCATGGGACTCGAACCCGCGACCTTCCAGTCCGGAATCCAAGGCGCTAACCACTGCGCCATGGCGGCTGGTAATTATATAATTATATATACATTTATATAATATAGAGAGAGAGAGAATACTTCACGTGCGTGCATGTGTATGCTCGTGCACGCACACCCAGGCGTGTGTCCGTTTAGGGGCTGAGGGTTAGTTGGCTTGTTAGTCTTTTAAGTGAAGCCTGTGGAGTGTGGAAGAAGTCTGGAAGATTTGTCAGGAAA
>CM060316.1:81258935-81276435 GCA_030674155.1 Stramonita haemastoma | reverse complement strand
CACACACAACTACAACACACACACACACACACACACACACACACACACACACACACACACACACACACACACACACACACACACACACACACACACACACACACACGCATGCGCGCGCGCGCGCGCGCCTGATATCACTTTAAGTGAACAAACGTAAAATCAAAGACAGACAGACAGACAGACAGGACAGATACACACACACAACACACACACACACACACACACACACACACACACACACACACACACACACACACACACACAGAGGTGACAAATATATCCTCCCTAAGAAGAGAAGAAGAAAGAAGAAAGAAAGGAGGAAGGAAGGAAGAGGAAGGAAGGAAGGAAGGGAAGGAAGGAAGAGAAGGAAGGAAGGAAAATGAAACACACAGAGAACTTGTTCTTGAATTCTTTTCATTTCTGCTTTAATTTGTTGATTGTAATTGTGGCCACCACTTTGACTGATTCTCCACACAAAAATGCTGAATGCAATCACAATGAAATACCACGGTAACACCCACATCATCATATTTATTCATTTATTTGTTCGTCAGTTACTTCATTCATTCATGACATTTAATCAGTTCATTCATTTATTCACTCGTTTATTCATTCACTCGTTCATTCATTCCCTTATCCTTTCTTTCCTTCTTTTTCGTTTATGTATCTGTTCAAGTTGTCTATGACATACCTGGCCATTTGGGGTGTATTCCGATTAATATTGTTTCAAGCACACACACACACACACACACACACACACACACACACACACACACACACACACACACACACACACACACACACAACACACACACACACACACACACACACACAACACACACACACACACACACACTGGAAGCTACCAAAACACCCCACCACTTCACTTTTAAAGAACCCTCACCCCCACCCCCATCCCCTCAAAACTCCCAAACATAATTCGAAAACATTAAAAAGGGACTGAAACTTGAATCTGGCAATACGAACAGCAACAACAAAAAATAAAAAACGAATAAACAAACACCCCCCAAAAAGAACAGAAAAAAAACCCAACACCTTTACAGTAACAGAGCAGGGGAATGGGCCAAGTTGCATGACCCTACTGTGGGCTTCATATACCCTCTTTCGTTGCAGCAACGCCCCTCCCTATCCCCTAGAAGCCTGGAAATCTGAGTCATGATATACAGTAAAACCCATAAAATGGCTCATAAAAATGGCGACTTTCGATTGTTAAGCACAAAAAGTTACTGCAGTATGATGCTGATGGCACTGAACAGTTCCATTTCTCGGTAGGCCTACATGTGAATGGACTTGTGACGGTATGTAAGGAAGAAAACTGGGGGAAAAAAAGTCACGGTTAGAAAAGACCTGAGTGACAGAAAAGAGGAAGTAGCACAGCATTTCCGAAAGGTGGCAACACAACCTAACCCATCAGAATCCACGGCTGTGGGTGAGCAAAGAGCCCGCATACTTGAGGGAACAGGATGCACCACTCAACACTGTAGCCACACACGGACTTGAGCACGTATGCAAACATGTGTACAACGTATACATGTGTGCAACATCTCTTCGTAAGCAAACACAGAGACACGGACCCATGCACTTACGCGCATACGCACACACAGAGACACACAGAGACACACAGAAACACACACACACACACACACAGACGATCATTTAGTACACTTTCTAATTCTGAGAGAATCAAATGTTACTTTCTGCTGGGTTCCATCTCACTGTGGTATTTATGGTAATGAAAAGGTTGACAAAGCAGACAAAGCAGCCAAATGAGCAGCAAATCATTCTTGCTGTTCTACTGTCGTAAATGTTCCTCTTTCTCTTCATGAGGGTTATGCACTGCTTCAAAATGTTTGCTGGAAACATGTTGAAAAGAAACAGGAAGAGGCTGGATGTCCCCAGTATAATTGTTCATCTGTAGATTTTGAGAACATTCTTTGTACTCAGTACGGTTATCGAAAATCTTGTACCAGAGAAATTGTTTCATTAATCTACATATTAAAACTAAATGCCTTTCGATCAAAATGTGCAAAAAATATACAATGTATATGCGGTGAAAAACTTTCAAATAGTCATGTTTTGTATCACTGTCCAGGTTTAAACAGTTCCTACCATCATTTCAAAATAAGTCTCTACACTAGGCTATTGTGTGAGATAGCGTTATCTCAGTTTTGTAAAATATGACAATGCCTCTGTTACAGCATTGGTATCAGAATTTTTCGCAAATGTTCAGGTTCTGCCTTTAGCATAGTTTTCTGTTGTTCTGAGGTTTGTTTTTTGTGTTTCTTTGCCTTGTCTTTGCTTTTTTTTTTTTTTTTGGTATTGTTTGAAATCAGTATCTTGATACTTTTTTACCGCTAGTACCAACACACATCTCTTTACTTTGTACCCCTTATCTCTCTTCTCATCACCCGTCCCCCCTCCCCGTCTAATATCACATTAAGTGAACAGACGTAAAATTGAAGACACACAGACACAGACACAGACACAGACACAGGCAACACACACACACACAACACACACACACACACACACACACACACACACACACACACACACACACAACACACACACACACACACACACACACAAGGGGACGGGATAGCATTGCACTCACAATTTGAAGACCCGGGTTCGATTCCCGGTCGAGGGGATTTTTCTCCTGGAGTTAACATCAGTGCTGACTCCACTCTACCCAAAAGTCCTTCGGGTGAGACTGTACACCGAGGCTGCGAGGCCCCATGTACGAACGCATGCAGAGCGCATGCAGAATATCTTGCGCACACCTTAAATCCTGTTCCGCTTTTCGTAAGAGTAGGCCATTGTGTGCCGGTGGGAACAGATGACAAGATTTACAAAACTGCATACACACGGGGACTAGATGAGAAAAAGCACATGAGTGCTTATTCAATTATCCTCGATATAGAAGAATAAAATATGAAATATAAAAAATAACAGAAAATATAAACAGACACACAGACACACAGACACAGACACAGACACAACACAGACACACAGACACAGACACAGACACACACACACACACACAACACAAATCACTCACTCACTCACTCACTCACTCACTCACTCACTCACACACACACACTCACACACACACTCACACACACAGAAGAGCATAAAACTGCGATATACAGACAGGTGGAGACTTAACTACATGACATGCGCAGTTTAAATTATTGCATGGCAGACAAAGGCACAACAGGGGCAACATCATAGTTTTTGCTTTCCAGTTGTTGTGCGTTCCCTAGATTAACACTCTGGGGGTCACCCAGAATGTGCCATATGACTCCCTCATCTCACCTGGGAATCACTGAGATTGAAATTGCACACTGAATGAGAAGTTTATGTGTGTGACTGTTTTCAAGCACCTCGCCATATAGGCAGCCACACTCCGACTTTATAGGATTTTTTCTCCTTTAAAGGGGAGTGAAGGTTGTTATACTAAGAGATCTTCAGGGCTGAAGGCAATCTCAATACATTTTACAATTTAGTGTAGGCCTTGGCAATCAGCTGACATCAATAACTGACAGCTTTTGGCCTGGGCAGGCTTTCCGTGATTGTGCTGTTTGTGTGACTGCAGATGAGGAGAATGTGACCGTTTGGACCATAGAGATATTGGCACTATAAACTAGCTTTCTCTCTTTCTCTCTTTCTCTCTCTCTCTCTGCCAGCATGTCTCATAGCCCCCCTCCCCCCCCCTTTACCTTTTCATGTATTCTATATAATGCTCTCTCGATTCTTCTCTCTATTCTACTCTCTCATCTCTTCCAAGCATTATACCCCCCCCCCCCTTACCTTTTCATTATTATATAATGGCCTCCGGTTCTCTCTCTATCAGTATATATATAATATAAAATATATATATATATATATATATGGTTTGTATATGGTTTGTATATTATATATATATATATATATATATAATATATATATATATATATATATATATATATATATATATATATATGGTTTGTGTGCCTGTATGTGTTCGCGTGATGTGTTCGCGTGCGTGCGTGCGAGAGCACAATATGCTTGCTCATGCATGCATGTGCGTGTGTATACATGTGTTTGTGCCCTACAGTCGTCAAATATAGTTACATGCTTACACTTACAGACAATTATGTGCAGGTACCCACAGCTGTGATCAGCCCCAGTGTCTAGGAATCCAGACTTACAAGGCCTTTGAATATGTTGCTCTCACACAGGGTCTAGGGGAAATCTACGGGAAAGTAAATGTATTCCTTGTGTCACCACACGCAGCAGAAAAGACTTTGGATAGTCTGTTTCTGCATTTCATGTGTTGGTCTATTGTTTTTCAAACATGCCAATGGAAATCCGAATAAATTTCCACTTGAGGAGGGAATAGAGACTTAGTTGGAACAAATTGGAACAGGTCTTAGTAAGTACAAAAATACCAGTTTTCAACTTTCTAAAGATATTTCAACAAGTTGAATATTTCATATTATACAGCATATAATCGGCCAAAAAATCCACATAGGCGACCTGAACAGGGGTATAAAGATGAAAATCGCTCATATTTCTCAGTGCCATCAACTAGAGATTCGGTACTAGATGATTCATGCAAAGCACTGCTTTGCTTCCATGGCCTAGAGACCTCTAAGAATATCAATTACAGGTCCTTTGATGTTAGTTGATTTTCCACATCCATGGAAATAGCATCTATCCATGTTTAGGAACACTGTTTGCAGGTTCCAGGCCATGGCACACACCTGACATAAATGGGGGAATTCGTAAAAAAATATGTGACATGTCTTAAATATTCTCCACTACGTTGACAGAAAAAAGGACAAAAAGTATTACAAAAATCCCAAAAGAAACGAGAAGAAGAAGAAGAAGAAGAAGAAGAAGAAGAAAGAAGAAGAAGAAAAGAAGAAGAAGAAGAAATACAACAATTGAAACAAAATTTTTAAAAACCACTTTAGATTACTTTTCTCATGAAGGCCCAATGACAGGTCAAAACGACAACCAAAAAATCTCACTGATTTAAACGTAGCTATCAAACAATATGCCTTATTCCATTTCAGTGCTTTCATGCACAATGGATTAAGTAAAATTAGCACGCCCATGCTTTCATCAGTCAACACATTTTAAGCGCTTAAGTGTAAGCGCTTGTGCGTGTATTGAAGAGATTGAAAACATTATAGCACACAGATTTGTGTGTGTATGTGTGTGCGCGCGCGTGTGTGAGAAAAGAGAGAGAGAGAGAGAGAGAGAGAGAGAGAGAGAGAGAGAGAGAGAGGAGAGAGAGAGAGAGAGAGAGAGAGAGAGAGAGAGAGAGAGAAACATATATTGAGAGAACTAGAGACAGAGACACAGAGAGGGAGGAGGGAGAGAGCAGGACGACAGTGATGAATCCCGCGCTCTGATCTGTGCTGCCTCATGGCGTGACCATCAGTGATTTTCAAGCCTTTCACCTCAATCAGATTTTGGTGTAGCTGCTGATGAAAAAGCGAGAGAAAAACCAAACCAAACAGTGCCAGAAATAGAGTGCAGGGCCACAATATGTCTCTTTTGTCTGGGTCACGGAAGCCTGACGAGGCCAGCAGCCCATTCATTACCCCAGTTTTGAGCAAAGTGGAGGGCTCTGTCTTCATCACGCTACTTTCCCATACGGGTCTTAAAAGAAAACATGGACAACGATCGGCTCATATTGGCCTGATCACTTCATGTGAAGATGATCTAGTCCAGGACGTGGAATAGCTCACAACGGTTAAAGTATCAGACACGTGACTTGTGGGTAATCTCTGTCTTAGGTTCGAGTCGCCGATGAGCTAACCAACTCGTTAAAGGAATTTTTAAACCCTGTAGCGATGTGGCTACATTCCGATGCTTTTCTTTCCTAGGAGACTTAGAACCCAGGACCTCTTACTTTACACACACACGCGCGCGCGTGCGCGCGCGCACACACATGCGCGCACGTACGTACACACACACACGTTTTGTGGACACGATTAAAACATCTTTTTTCATAGAAGAGTTGGTTAGCTGTGATATGTGGTATGGATGACACGAACATTTACAGTATAACATCTCAAGTTTGGAGAGGGATAGGCCCCGATAGAATGGACTTGCCAAACTTCATGACAGTTGTTGTGGCG
Organism: Stramonita haemastoma; assembly: GCA_030674155.1. Taxonomy (NCBI): domain Eukaryota; kingdom Metazoa; phylum Mollusca; class Gastropoda; order Neogastropoda; family Muricidae; genus Stramonita; species Stramonita haemastoma. Next base: position 81,270,277 of record CM060316.1, on the reverse strand, counting down.
CACACTTAAGACTCTCCGGGGAGTTCAACTGAAAAGAGGGAGACAAAGAGTCTAATGCAGTTACTGTTCAGCATTCTGTGGATTTTTTGTTTTTTTTAATCACTGGTGGATGTATCCCCATTCCCACTTATGAATGTGTTTTCTGCCAATGATAAAGTCATATAATAAGCATCATTGCTGATGTATGTCATTTCAATATTTTTCGGGTGCGGGAAATACCATCTCTGATGTGTTTCTTTCAGACGTCAGATGTTTTTACTCTCAGATAAGCTTATTAATATTCCTCATACCCAGATACTTTCATACATCAACCTGTTCAACTGTTTGTTGATGAATTTGACAAGGAGGGGGTGTTTTTCCAGTAGAAGGAACATTAATCAACCAACATTTGCAGCTTCTTTCTAAAACACTCGTCTCGCAAACCATTAGATGTGAGATTTTCCCTAGAGCTTATCATCAGAGAATTTTACAGAGTTCAGAAATGACTCTGCTTTAGTGTAAGTCATTAGTAAATCAAGATAGATATCAGGAGAGTTCAAACATGTTCTTGGGCAGAGCCCGTTTTCAAAGCAAGTTTGTCAGGCGATTCCTGCTTTGAAAGGAAAATTGTCAGACGATCGGCTTTGTCAATGTATATTTCATGTGCCTTTATTCTTACAAAGTGTGTACGCATACTGTTCTTGTTTATTAACGAGTTACTTATATGTATGTGCACGCGCTTCTTCAAGAGTCACACTTCATGTACATACTCCTCCCCACCCCCTGAACAAAACCAAGCAAATTATATAATCAGGTCCACAAATGCGCAAGCGCATGTATCTGCGTGTGGCGCCCTCGTGCGGCCACGTGCGAATATGTGGGTGTGTTTCTTGTTTTGTTTGGTTTGTTTTCTTTGTTCTGTTTTTTTTGGGGGGTTGCTTTCGCATTTGAATATCGCCTACACAGAATTGAACTTGATATCGTAAATCAGCCTACAGGTTTCTGGACCATTATGTAGATTTAGATCTATTTTTTCAGAAATTGTAAAGTGGATGTGAAAATGGGAGATGGGAGTGGGGAAAGCGCTTTCAGACTGTTTTCGCTGTCGTTGCTTCCTGTAACCCGACAGCAAAACCAAAGCTGGACCGGGGAAGTCATGCTATAATCAGCAATGGCATTTTCGATTGCACGTTTGATGATTTTGCATTTTCGATTGTACGTTCCCCTGACCCGGTTAAATGCTTTGAAATCAATAGGACATTTGACCCTTTTTCTCGATCATTTTTTTCTGATGTGTTCGTATTGCGGTTTCCACGCTGCTCTCTTCAGGTTCACAGCCAAACTCAGACTTGTTCGATCGTACCCTCCCAGCCAGAAGTTAAGAAGGCAGAAGTAATGTTCGGCTGCCGTAATGCCACCCGCCAGCGGAGGCCGTGCACTGCTTCTGGGTTGCTTTAGTGATGTTCAGGGTTATTTGCTGTCCCAAAACAGAGACAGACAGACAGACAGACAGACATACCTACGTCTGTAGGTATGTCTGTCTGTCTGTCTGTCTCTGTTTGGTATGTCTGTCTGTCTGTCTCTGTCTGTAGGTATGTAGGTCTATAGTGTCTGTCTGTCTGTCTGTCTGTCTGTCTGTCTGTCTGTCTGTCTGTCTGTCTGTCTGTCTGTCTGTCTGTCTGTCTGTCTGTCTGTCTGTCTGTCTGTCTCTCTCTCTCTCTCTCTCTCTCTCTCTCTCTCTCTCTCTCTCTCTCTCTCTCTCTCTCTCTCTGTCTCTCTCTCTCTCTCTCCTCTCTCTCTCTCTCTCTCTCTCTCTCTCTCTCTCTCTCTCTCTCTCTCTCTCTCTCTCTCTGTTTTGGGGTTGCTTTAGTGATATTCATTAGTGGAGTTTGTTGTTATCCAACATGCGTAGGACAGCAAGTATTCAAGTCATTATTTACACGAAGTGTCAGATTGAATGTTTCCACGAGTTTTATTGAAATTACAGTTAACATACAGTCTCATGTGCATCTTAAGAATGTGAACCACATGTGTGCAAACGAAGAATATGAAAATGACACCATGACAACAAGGGCTTCTGACTGAGATCCCCCCCACCCCCTTTTATTTTTGGAAAAATGATACATGTTGATGACAGTGAAGATGGCATAGAAGTCTAGTCAGGTTTAACAAACCATCACAAGGCTGTCTATGACGTTTCCAATCACTTTTATATATATTATATATATATATATATATATATATATATATATATATATATATATATATATATATATATATATATATATATATATATATATATATATATATATATATACGCTAGCTTTAACCAACCTTGGGAGATACATGCGGGCAACTTCACAGTAATTGATCTAACAGCGCAATGTGAGCAGCTGCGCAGTGAAGTGAATTGAGTGGTTCCAGACTTACTGTTAAGCCACCAGCAAAAGAAAAAGCCACTCTGGGCAGGAGCATCTCGGTACTTAGTAAACCCTGTCTCATATGAAATTCTAATCCAGGAGTTTACTGCCAGAAATTCAATGCACTAACCTCTTTGCTCTCTATCTGTCTCTCTGTCTGTCTGTCTCTGTCTCTGTCTGTCTCTGTCTGTCTCTGTCTGTCTCTGTCTCTGTCTCTGTCTCTCTCTCTCTCTCTCTCTCTCCCCTCTCTCTCTCTCTCTCTCTCTCTCTCTCTCTCTCTCTCTCTCTCTCTCCTCTCTCCACTTTTCTCATTAGCTAATACGAGTTAAGCTGGTTTCTATTCAAGTTGTATCAGTGCAGTATGATATCGCTGCTCACCCTCTTCATTCCAACACCGCTTAGACACGCAATGACGCACACAAAACGAACAAAAACCAATCATACAGTAATAGAGTTAGGGAAAAGTTTAGGAAAACAAAGAAAGAGTTTGTCAACGACCATTTCCTACCATAAAAAGAAACTGAAATAAGTTGTCGGCTCCAATGCCTATAATGACATAAATGTTGCCAAGGACCAGTTACTCAAAATTTAATAGTTCCTCAAGAATAAATCCATGCATTTGAAAATAAGCAATCTTTCAAGGGTAGAATCCTACAATTAAAAAAATATTAAGGACAAAAAGTCAAACAGTTTTCAATGACAAGTTCCTACAATCTAAAAGATGAACAGCTTGTCAATGATCAGTTTCTACATTCCAAAAAATGTTCTCAAAGACCAGTTTCTACACTTAAAATATACTAGTTTGTCAAAGACCAGTTTCTACACTAAAAAATGAACTACCTTGTCGAGGACAAATTCGTACAATAAAGAATAAAACAGTCTGTCAAGGACAAATTCGTACAATAAAGAATAAAACAGTCTGTCAAGGACAAATTCGTACAATAAAGAATAAACATGTCGACAATCACAAAAGAATAACAGTTGCAAGTACAAGTAAACATGCAAGACAGCGAAAAAACAGTTGTCAAGCAATGACAAAATGAAACAGTTTGCCATGGAGGAAATTCATGCAATGAAAAATAAACAGTTTGCAAGTACGAAAATGAAACAGTTTGCCATGGAGGAATTCATGCAATGAAAAATGAAACAGTTTGCCATGGAGGAATTCATGCAATGAAAAATGAAACAGTTTGCCATGGAGGAATTCATGCAATGAAAAATGAAACAGTTTGCCATGGAGGAATTCATGCAATGAAAAATGAAACAGTTTGCCAAGGACAAATTCATACCATGAAAAATAAATTTGTCGAGGAAAAATTCCTATAATGACAAGAAATGAAATAGTTTGTCAATGATGATTCCCACAATAAAAAGATAAGTTTGTGGAGAACACTTTTTTATGAGAAAAAAAGCGCTTATCAAGTTCAAAGCGCACCGAGAGAAAGAAACAGTTTGCCATGATCAAGTTCCCACAATTTAAAAAGAAACGACTAAGGGGTAATTCCGACACTAAAAACGAAAATCTCTGTCAAAGACCGACTGTTACAATGAACGCTTTGTCAAGGCTCAACTTCTATGGCTTATAAAAGCAGATCGTCGAGGACCAGTTTCTACACTAAAATAAAAGCTGAACTAAAGCCGGCTTCCAATCAAAAAAAAAGTTGGTCACGGATGAATTCTTACTATAGCAAAATCAGCAACAGTTTGTCAACGTCAAATTCATACCCACACGCACGCGCGCCACACACCACACACACACACACACACACACACACACACACACACACACACACACACACACAACACACACACACACACACACACACCACATACCAGTTTGCAAAGGACGAATTCCTGCCGGATAAAAGAAACAGTCTGGAAAAAAGTAAAGTTACCAACTAGAGCTTAAATGATTCACTCCCATACGATGGTGTGTTGGTTCTGGTCGTGTAAGAATGTTTCCATAGATCGTAACCAGGGCCCATTTGCAAGCCTGATTAGATCTTCACAGAGAAAAACATCTGTTGCTAGCAGATGTTGGGTGGTTTGTTCTTCCCACCTGGATGAACTACTAACCTTTATAGAGCACTTACTGTAGACATCACATATTGTTTGTCAACCAACTCCTCTCTCTCTCTCTCTCTCTCTCTCTCTCTCTCTCTCTCTCCTCTCCTCTCTCTCTCTCTCTCTCTCTCTCTCTCTCTCTCTCCTCTCCTCTCTCTCTCTCTCTCTCTCTCCTCTCTCTCTCTCTCTCTCTCTCTCTCTTCTCTCTCTCCTCTCTCTCTCTCTGTCTGTCTGTCTGTCTTCTCTCCCGTCTTCTTCTCCTCTCTGTCTCTCTCTGTCTTTGTCTCTGTCTATCTCTCTCTCATTAAAGAAGGGAAGACTGGTGCTCAGTCTTATCCCCTGTGTGAAGCATTGTATCGACATGATAGGTCTAATTGGTTAGAACAAAATAGTTTGAAAATCATTGCAAGTCGCTGATGAGATAGAGAGGGCGTGAAGCGGATTCTTCTTCTTCTTCTTCTTCTTCTTCTTCTTCTTCTTCTTCTTCTTCTTCTTCTTCTCTTCTTCTTTCTCATGACCGGAACGGTCGTGGAGGAGACATGAGAGACGATTCTGCAGCCAGCCGTCGCCATCCAGCCCTGTCCTCCGCCTTCCTGAATGAGTGTTGGACGTAGTTCTTCTTGACAGCTTGTGTGGGTAGAGGGTGTTTGCAAGGGTTAATTGATGGCTAACCGCAAACTCCAAGAGTCTGAGTCCCCTATCGTTAGTCTCACCAGTGTCGTACTGACCAACTGTTCCAGCCCATTGTTCGTAAGCGTCAGGGCCAACTTTCGCGTTGAAGTCTCCTTGTACAATAAGGTCTTTCTTGGGAACTTTCTTGATAATGTGTTTTAGGTCTTCGTAAAACTCTTCGACTTCTTCCTCATCGTGTGCTGTTGTTGGTGCATACACTTGAAAGATGGTGATGTTCTTTGGCCTGGCTGACACTCTGATGGAGATAATCCTACTGGATACAGCTGGTGTACAGCTTAGGATGCAGTCAACTATTTCTTTGCGTACGATAAAAGCTACGCCATGCTCATGCACTGTCTCTCTTCCGCTGAACCAAATCTTGTGTCCGTCATCAGTCACTGACTCTCCAAATCCAGTCCATCTAACCTCTGATAGTCCGGTGATGTCCCATTGATAACGTTGCAATTCGTGCTCCCCATGTCTTTCACTTTTCCGCAAGAGTAGAGAGTGCGGACACTCCATGTACCAATGATGATGTTTTCAGTTGGCAACTTGAAAGTCTTTTTGTCTTGAGCGCCAGTAACACACTTATTGATTATTATCCTGATGCTCATCGATGGAAAGCGCGGTCGTTGGTGTTCCGGGCCTCGACCGATCCGGCATGTTGTTGGCTCTGGTTGCGTCTTTCATGTCTTTTCTGTGAGCTTCGGGTAGCGCCAATGGAGACTACTTCAAGACCAGTCGGCGTCTGTCAGGGCTCCTTCCTCTCTCCAACCCTCTTTAATATATTCCTGGAGAACATCATGAGGGAAACACTTAACGACTCCCATTCTACCATCTCAATAGGAGGGCGACCCATCAACAACCTGCGCTTCGCTGACGATATTGATCTCATGGGAGGCAGCAACAAGGAACTCCAAGACCTTACCAACAGACTGGTAGACAGAGCAGGCGCATATGGGATGGAAGTCAGCACAGAAAAGAGTAAAGTAATGGTCAACAGTGCAAACGACACCACAGCACAGATCTACATGAATGGCCAGCAGCTAGAAGAAGTAGACGCTTTCAAATATCTTGGCGCTACCCTCACGAAAGATGGACACTCCACCACAGAGATCAAGACCAGGCTAGCCATGGCAACATCAGCTATGGCAAAACTGAACAAGATATGGAGAAGCAACGACATCAGCTTCAAAACAAAGGTCAAATTGTTCAGATCCCTGGTCATCTCCATCTTGCTCTACGGCTGCGAAAGTTGGACAATCACCGCTGAAACCACCGAGTGGATCCAGACGTTCGAGACAAAATGCTTCAGACGACTGCTTGGCATTTCCTGGAAGGAAGCGGATATCCTCTGTCTATAATCTATCTGTTCATTTATTTATCCATCCAATATTTTATTTTGTAGAAAAATTGAATAAGCACTCATGTGCCTTTTCATATCCAGTCTAAGTGTACGTGCATTTTAGTAAATTGTCATCCATTCCTACCAGCACAAAAGGCCTACTTTTCCAAAAGATGGAACAGGTCTTAACGTGCGCGCAAAATGTTCTGCGTGCGTTCGCACAAGAGGCCTCGGTTTTATAGTTTCATCGGAAGGACAGCTAGGGGTGAAGTTGGCACTGATGTTAACTCCAGGGAAACAATCCTTTTGAACAGGCGTCTCTGTGGTGGTAGTCGAACCCGGGCCGTCAGATCGACAGTGTAGCGCGCAACACTCTAACAGCCAGACTACCCCGTCGCTTAAAAGAATATGTCACTTGTAGCTGGTAGTACTGGTGACAGCAAAATCTCCATCCTACCTAAGGGACCTCAATCGTGTGCTGGACTAGGCAGCAGGGGGATGCGGTGTAGCAGTTCTGAAATCGTCCTTTGCCGTGGCCGTTCTTTGGAAAATTGGAATCGTATGGGTGAGAGAATTACCTGAACAAGAAGGTCCCAGTGAGAAAATGAATGAGCAAGTGTTTGATGAAGCCAGCATTCTGTGGAATGCAGTTCTGTACATTTGAAGAAAGATCACTATGTGCTTTTTTCTTTATTATCATTCTTGATAACCCTTATTCAAGCCAAGGGCCGGATCAAGAAAAAGTATCTTATTATTTATGAATTACCCTTGGAAATACAAACTATCAAATCCACCAATTAATCAATCATTGATCAATAAGTCAATCAAAGTGTGTGTATGAGTATGTGTGAGCGTGTACGTAAAGAATGAGAGAGAGAGAGAGAGAGAGACAAACAGACAGACAGAGAGAGGTGGAGAGTATGTGCCTAACTGATGTAGGCCTACTTTGATATTTCGTAAGAGGATGATGATTGTTATTATTGTAACAGATTGCAGACATATGATCTGCCGCGACTCTGTACAACGTTGCGCCTCTGTACAACTTCACAGCGACAGCACGGTCAGACTGTGGGAATACTACATTTTACCGCTAGGGGCAACGTGTATACAACGGAGGTTTTTCGACCACCCCCCAACAATACAGAACGTGACACAATTCTCAGGTGTTTTCTAAATATAGACACACGACGCTACGATTGGCGGTTCTGATCAAATGGAAAGTATTATTATTATTATTATTATTATTATTATTATTATTATTATTATTATTATTTGTTGTTGTTGTTGTTGTTGTTGTTTGTTATAATGTGATGATGATGATGATGATGATGATGATGATGATGATGATCATTATTATTATTATTATTATTATTATTATTATTATTATTATTATTATTATTATTATTATTATTATTATTGTTGTTGTTGTTGTTGTTATTATATGAATATTATTATATGGATATTATTAATATTAATATTACAATCCTTTCCATTATTATTATAGTTTTCACTATCACAATTATTACATAAAACTGTAAATGTAGATTTACGTCTCCGAAATGCTATTGATTAGAAAACCCAAGAAGTTTAACAAATTCTTCGTCACGCTTTTTAATATTTGATGAGGCGTCCGAAATTGAGACTTCGACTGTTATAATGGATAACTCCTTTATTTTCGATGAAGCTCTGTCCTTAACCCTGACCGAGCCTCCAAAGACACAACATGCTAACTCGGGAGCATCCCGTCGACACTCAGTTCCTGCAAACATGTATTGGGCACGAATTCATTCAGATCTGTTTACACTGCAATATTGATTCCAATGCCTTTTTACAGCCAGTTCTTTCTTATAAAGAAAAAGGGATACTTCATTCTTAGCCCATAAGACTCCTGGGCCCCTATCTCAAGCAGTGCTCCTTCAAAGCAAGCAAATAGGTGATCGCCGCCTTGTCCTGGGCATGATTTATTCAAATAACTGTATTTGTGTCTTTCATATATAGTGCTACTTTACTGAACATTTCATGGGTCGTGAAAGTGACGCGAATAATTATTATGAAAGTTGGTTTTGACTTGCGCAAGATTTTTCCATGAAAATTGGAATCTGATGCTGCCAAACTTTGATTACTATTGACCGAGCATGATTGTGCACTTTTAGAGAGAGAGAGAGAGAGAGAGAGAGAGAGAGAGAGAGAGAGAGAGAGAGAGACAGACAGACAGACAGACAGACAGACAGACAGACAGACAGACAGACAGACAGACAGACAGACAGACAGACAGACAGACAGAAACAGAGACAGACAGAGAGACAGAGACAGAGAGACAGAGAGAGACAGAGACAGAGAGAGACAGACAGAGATACAGAGATGCAGACAGAAACAGAGAGAGAGACAGACAGACAGACAGAGATACATACAGAAACACAGAAGAGAGAGAGAGAGAAGAGAGAGAGAGAGAGAGAGAGAGAGAGAGAGAGAGAGAGAGAGAGAGAGAGAGAGAGAGAGAGAGAGAGAGAGAGAGAGAGAGAGAACAATGAAAAACATACACAAGAGAGAAAGAAGGAGAGACACAAATAGATAGAGATAGAGACAAAGAAAGGAAGAGAGGCAGACACAATCAGAAAGTCAGTCAATCAGACATAAAGACGGACGCAGAAACAGGAAGAGAGAGAGAGAGAGAGAGAGAGAGAGAGAGAGAGAGAGAGAGAGAGAGAGAGAGAGAGAGAGAGGAGAAGACGAGACAGACAGACAGACCAGACCAGAGACAGACGACAGACAGACAGACAGACAGACTAGACAGACAGACAGACAGACAGACAGGGAGAACAGGAAACAGAGGGACACAAGAGACAGAGAGAAGAGACAGAGAAGCACAGAGAGAGACAGACAGAGAGAAGAAGACAGACAGACACAGACAGAGAGAGACGAGACAGAGAGAGAGAGAGAGAGAGAGAGAGAGAGAGAGAGAGAGAGAGAGAGAGAGAGAGAGAGAGAGAGAGAGAGAGAGAGAGAGAGAGAGAGAGAGAGAAGAGAGAGGTAATGAGAAAAAGAGAAAAGACTGACAGTAAGACAGATAGACAAGAGAGTTGGTGGTGACCATTGCAGCGCCATCGGGTTATCATTGAAGGGACCTTTGCTGTTGTCCACTGTGAAAGAACCTAGGGTGCCATGGTGTCATTTTGTAGAGCTGCTCCGCTGGGCCTGGCACTGGGTAGTACTGATATCACAGGGTGTTAATTGAACTTACAAGGGGCATTAAATGCTGTTAATTAGTTGTTTTTTTCAGAGACGCTGACAAAATGTTAAGCATCTCTCTCTCTCTCTCTCTCTCTCTCTCTCTCTCTCTCTCTCTCTCTCTCTCTCTCTCTCTCTCCTCTCTCTCTCTCTCTCTCTCTCTCTGGATAGATACCCTTATCAAATATAACATTTAAACAACTCTACAAGAAAATCCACAGCACTGTCCCCTAAATGTCTGAAAAACTCACCTAGCAATCCGTCTGGACCTGCTGCTTTACCATTCTTCAGCTTTCTTATTGCAAAAATTACTTCTTGTTTAGTGATATCTTGATCTACTTGACACATACCTTCATTATCAAATGACATTCCATTTGCTTCAACTTCAACCTCTACATTAGATTCCTTATCTAGAACTTGTTTGAAATGTTTGTGCCACTGATCTAATGTGATGCTGTTCTGAATGTATGTTCTTTTCATCTTGAGAGCATCTTTTAACTTTCACTTCGTCACACTTACTAAGCACAGAGAAGTGTTGAAAGTCCTCAGTGACACAAGGAAAAATATCGGCTGTTCTTCCATTAAAGTCCACCACACATCAGAATCAAAACTTCATCTTATGAACTGGCAAGTTCTACTAAACAATCCTCAATTTGATTAACACCATTATCTATATCATACACAGTATAGTATGGTGAACTGTTGGGAGGAACATAGGCACATACATATAACACATTATTTTCCAACTGAAGCAAAGCTTTGTCAACAAGGAATACCAAAACATTATCACAATTCACATCCATCTCTCTGATATACTTCACAAGATTTTTTCTTATCAGACAAATCACTCCTCCAGATCGTCTACCACGCTCAGTAAACTTCAGTGCTGGTTTCACATAAACAACATGATCATAAAACAACACCGAATGAAACTCTTCAACGAAAGTCTCAACGAGAAAAACTAAATCAAAAGACTGGACTGAGTCAGTTATTCCATTGTTCAAAAAAGGTAACACAAACGATCCTAATAATTAAAGAGGGATTTCTTTATGCAATATAGCAGGAAAACTATACAGCTCAATAATTAATCAAAGATTATCTAAGTGGATTGAAGTAAATAATATTACAGGTGAATATCAAGCAGGCTTCAAGAAAGATCGATCATGTATTTACTTTACTGGCTGCTGTTCAAAAACAGTAAATAATCGTAAACTCTTTGTAGCCTTCATTGACTTCGAGAAGGCGTTTGATTCTATTTCAAGACAATTATTATGGCCTATCATGAGCAAAAATGGTATTAAAGGAAAGTTTTACAACTGTATAAAAAGTATGTACAACGATGTAAAGGCTAAAATAAGAGATGGGGCTAAGTTTAGTGATTGTATTAAATGTACATTAGGGGTTAAACAAGGTGACGTATGTAGCCCGGTTCTGTTTTCGTTATTTATTAACGAACTAGCACTTTATATTATCAAAAATGGGAGGCATGGTGTTACTTTAGATGTAGTAGAAATATTCGTGATGTTGTTTGCTGATGATACTGTTTTGCTATCTGATACTGTCATTGGTTTACAAACGCAACTGAACAGTTTGCACTCTGCAGCTCAAAGACTTCAGCTAAAAGTAAACATGGA
>CM060316.1:81241435-81253935 GCA_030674155.1 Stramonita haemastoma | reverse complement strand
CCCCCCCCCCCCCCACCCCGCTTGGACCAGTTCTGCCGAGATGTTTCTATTCCTGCTGATTTCCTCTTCTTCATCGATTTCACAGCTACTTCCACCTCTTCCCAAAGGATGGGGTAGTTGTCAGTGTCTGTCGGTTGTGGGACATTCAGTACCTCTGGCTCTCCTGAGGTTTTGTGGTTATACAGGTCTGCACAATATTCTGTCCATCTCTTTCAAATGTCCTGGTCTTCTGTTAAGATCTTTCTATTTTTGTCTTGTATGGTGCTGGTTTTCCCCTGTTTTTGCCTGTCAGGTCTTTTACTAGCTGGTACGCTTTATTGCTGTTGTTCTTGCTAAGATTTTCTTCAATGTCCTGGCATTTCTCCTCAATCCAGGTTTCTGCTGCCTCTTTCATGCTTGTTCTAATTTCTTTCTTGATTGCTTTATACTGCCTCGCTCTTTCTATCTCGTTCTTCTTTTTCTTCAGTTCTCTTCGTTTGTCACACTGGTCAAGGATGTTGGCTGTGACCCAGGGCTGCTTCATTCGTTGTTGCCTGCCAAGAATCTCATTGGCTGTATCAGGTACTGCCTTGTTAAAGGTGTCGACAAACTTGTCAATATCTGTGTCATCTGGGTTGAACATGGTGAGGGGTGCAAATTTCCCTCCTTGAAAGGAGCTTGGAAAGCTTGGAAAGCTTCAGCCACCTCTGGATCCTTCAGTTTCTCGAGATCGAATCTGATCCTTGTCTGGCCCTGCTTCATGACCTTCCTCAGATGAAGGCGGAAGGTCATCATCACTAAGTCATGGTCACTTCCAATGTCAGCTCCTGGAAAACTGCGTGTCCTTGCGATGTTTATGCTGGACTGGAAGCGCCTCTTCACCATGGTGTAGTCAATCTGGTTGTGGGTTACTCTATCAGGGCTATGCCATGTCCATTTTCGAGATGCTTTGTGTGGACCATATGTGTTCATCAACTTGAGGTCGTTACAGTTAGCAAATTCCAGGAGTCTCAAGCCTCTTTCATTAGTCTCTTTGTTACAGTATCGCCCACATGTGCCACTCCAGTTCTTGCAAACATCTTCTCCTACTTTGGCATTCCAATCACCTTGTACAACAAGGATGTCTTTCTTTGGGTTCTGATCTATAACTTCTTGTAGCTGTTCATAGAAGTCTTCTACCTCGTCATCATCGTGGCTCGATGTTGAGGCATATACATGAATAATGGTAATGTTGAATGGAGTTGCCCTCAGGCGGATGGTGATAAGCCTGCTAGAGACTGGTCGGCAACCCATGACACTGTTCACAATGTCCTTGTTGTCCAGAAACCCAACGCCTTGTTCATGTTTGTCCTCTTTCCCACTGATGTATAGTTTGTGGCCTTCCTGGGTTGATGTTTCTCCAATGTTCTTCCATCGTACTTCACAGAGTCCCTAGGATATTAAAGCGGTACCTATCGATTTCATGTGCGAGTTCTTCAAGTTTGCCTGTTTCTCTCAATGTTCTAGCATTCCATGTGCCAATGGTGATATTATTTCTGACACGAATTCTGTTTGATACACCAGTCATACACTTTTCACCTCCACCCTGGTGTCCAGAAGTGGAAGGCGCGGTCCTTGGTGACCCCGGCGACGACCGAGCCGGTATGGATTTCGATTTGGTTTTGTCTTCCATAGCGTATCTTGGGAGAAGGAAACCTGGCGGAGCCCATTCCTCTCCAGACTGATTTTTCTTTGGGGTTTACTCCCCACAAAGAACAGGTATTACTGGGTTACATGGATACCAGTAGCAGAGGGGACCTCTGACCTGACCTGATTAGGGATGCACCAGCCCAAAATTCTTTTGGCCTACCAGCAGGGTATTTCAGTCTTCGCTATTTGCCCATAGCTGGGAGGCTGGTGCGTGGGCACCAGGGCGCATCCACACGACCGTGGGAAATGCGTGCCGCACGATGATTATTATTATTATTGCATGATGATCAATGATGATGAGGTTGATGGTATAATGCTGCTGTGGAAGTGCACCCGCTTTGAGACTACTTGACAGTGTTGTACTCTACTCTGCTGTGATTGAAAGTGATGAAAAGCACAAAGCACTACAAAGTAATACAGTACAATACAGAGTAGTACAATACAGTGCAATGGAATACAGACATGAAATTCCTTCAATTAAAGGCCCCCACCTCCTTTTGATCAGCATGTCCATGAATTTTGCTGTAAACGTAAAAACAGCAGTATAAGTAAAAGAATTGTGTGATACAAATCAAATTTTTAATCACGATTGACACTATCTGTCAATATGCATCATATATCACCCTTCTCTGTTTCCCTTTCAAATTAATAACACACACACACACACACACACACACACACACACACACACACACACACACACGCGCGCGCGCGCGCCGCGCGCGCGCGCGCGCGTACACACACACACCCACACCCACACCCACCCACCCACACACACACACACACACACACACACACACACACCCACACACACACACACCACACACACACACACACACACACACACATTGTGACAGAAAAGCTATTCAATGAGAAAGAAGAGTTACGGATGTCCGTTTGTGACAGAATGAGGACATGATAAATCATTTTCCCTCTCTGAAAAGCGCACAACTCATTTTCTTGTCAAACTCACAAACTTCCTTTATACAAGAATCCTAACAACAAAAACGTAATCACCAAATCGTATGTCTGACAAAAATGGAAAGAACTGATAGAAGAAAAGGCTGTTATGGATCGGGGAAGATGAGCCAAAAAAGAAAAAGAAATATTCAACGAAAACAGAACTACAAGGGAATGTACATGGTTGTTGTGGTGATCCTGGTATAATGAACAATCACCGGATTACAACGCACCTAAACGATAAAACAGCTACAAATATTACGCAAAAATATCTACTGGCATAGCTGATGAAATGAAGAAATAAAGGTGACTGTTTCGTTAGATAAGGCAATAAATAGACAACAGGGATATTACAAGGAATTCAAAAAGAAATATTTCTTAAAGACAGAAGTTCTTAGCACAAATTTTCAAGGAAGTTTGTTACTAGTGCATCACATTGTACGCCATACATTGTATTGTACTATAATTAATTGTATTGTATTTCACAGCTTCTTTGCTCACGGTAGAATTCTCTGCCTGAACAATGTGCCAAATGACAAAGACAAGCAGGCAGTCAGACAATTAGAAGCGGATGAGAAAAACAGACTTAGGCAAGCACTAGTCTCTATAACACATAACAAAGTAATTTAGTAATCTTCTCACATATGGTTGCTAGAAATGAGGACGTTTTCGTACAGGACACGAGAAAACCCAGTCGGAATAACCAATGTCTTGCAAGAGAAACCGAGTCGATTTAGTCGACATCTCGTGCTATTTTCCCCAATCTGGCAAAACGTGATCAGTGCCAGCAGATGTTCATAATATCTGGCCTGATAGAAGCTTTTTGGACGCAAAATCACATATAATTCTCACGGTCATTCCCATAATGAGAAGAATGGAAGTATTGATGAACGGTGCGCTGTTACGATAAAACTGTGGAGTCGTTCATTCTGCCTCTCTTGCGTGTCTCTGACGCACACGTGGAGACACACCATAGGCATAGACACATAGTTATGCTTGCGCACATAAACTCATGCACGTTCGCACTGTAAGAGAGAGAGAGAGAGAGAGAGAGAGAGAGAGAGAGAGAGAGAGAGAGAGAGAGAGAGAGAGAGAGAGAGAGAGAGAGAGAGAGAGAGAGAGAGAGAGAGAGAGACAGACAGACAGAGACAGACAGACAGACAGACAGACAGACAGACAGACAGACAGACAGACAGACAGACAGAGAGAGACAGAGACAGAGACAGACAGACAGACACAGACAGAGACAGACAGACAAACAGACAGACAGACAGACAGATAAAGAGAGAAACAGACAGACAGAGACAGACAGAGACAAAGGAAAAGACAGCGAGAGACAGAGATACAACTACAATTTAACCAGTTTAACAGCAAAAATCATAACACACAAGTTACAGCACAACGATTACTTGCATTATCTCTTCAGCTATTATATACACAAATACTGCAGCTTCAAACACATATTTCCACGCAACTCTCAATATCTCTATAACTCTCAATCTCTCTATAACAGATATACTGTGTGTACTGCAGATATACTGCAGTTTCAACTCATACTTTCAAGCAACTCTCAATATCTCTGTAACATATACACAAATACTGCAGCTTCACCAGCCGCCTTGGCGCAGTGGTTAGCGCCTTGGATTTCGGACTGGAAGGTCGCGGGTTCGAGTCCCATGAGTCATAGGGATTTTTCGGACTCCGGCCGGCTCCTACCCAGAGTGAGTGTGCTGTGGGCTCAGTGGGGAGAATGGGACCACACAGTCGAGCTTCATCCACTTTACGAATGCGACTTTGATAGTGTTGTTCAAATTACCTGACCAACAATGCAGGTGTCTGTATCTCTCGGGCCTGGTTGACCCGGCATATATTATGACAGTAAGTGTAGAGTAGAACCCTGTCAAGTAGTCTCAAAGCGGATGCACTTCCACAGCAGCATCATTACATTATCCCCATCACCATTGATCATCATGCAATAATAAAATTGCCTCTGATTCGGTGGCTCCCGTTGCTCTGGTCTCATGGTGAGACCACAGATTCGGTTTCCCCATGCACTTCTGTGCCTGTGGTGAGTTTGTGTCAAAGCGTTTGGGGTTGGAGGTTCACGGGGAGATGGTCGTTGGAGGGACGTTGTGGTCGTCGCCACCTCAGGTGGGTGACTCACTCAGTCTGGCTCCTTGACCGAGCTAAAACTGTCGTTTAGTAGGGGGCTTAGTAGGTGGTGTCCTGGTATGTTAGATCAAAACAGGCACCACTGAACACCACGAAAGTGACTCAGCAGAAGTGCAGGGCCCCTCTGGCTGGTGGCCCCACGGCGGCCTAATATTGATGGGCTCCCTGTGGACTGCTGATCCCGAGGATGAGACAACGAATCTGGGTATGGCTGTGGCGGAGAGATTGAAATGAGCGGTACGAGGACGTCACAGAAGACGAGGCAGCAAAAAAAAAAAAAAAAATACTGCAGCTCCAAACACATACTTCCAAGCAACTCTGAATATCTCTATAGCAGATATACACAAATACTGCAGTTTCAAACACATACTTTCAAGGAAACAACTCTCAATATCTCTTTAAATTGATATACTGCAGATTCAAACACAAAACTATGCTCAAATGAAGAAACCATACTCACAGCCTTTCAGGCAATTGTAAATTCCTTTTATTCAACGAGTTCAGAGATGACAATAGCTACATTAAAAAAGATGCAAAGCGTTTGTGGTAATAGATTAGTATATACCCTAACCAAAACAAAATATCCCTAAGGAAGTGAAAACAAATGAAAGGCAATAATGTGTATTGTATTGTATTGTATTGTATTGTATTGTATTGTATTGTACTGTACTGTACTGTACTGTACTGTACTGTACTGTACTGTACTGTACTGTACTGTACTGTACTGTACTGTGCAGCATCTATGATCACGGTTATATTTTGTGCCTGCAACAGGGAACTTCAGTAGAGATGGAAGCAGTCGGCCAGACAAATGGATGCAGAACCCCAGACACAGCTAAACGCTATCCCCTGTTGAACATAATAGCGATAACTTAATAATCTTCTCTTCCGTGGTAACTGGGAATTATAACATGATAGTAACAAGGTTTGCCAAACACTGGTTTGGAATAATAACTGCGCCTTGTGCCAACTGAACCAGTCTGTAAAAGACAATGGGTAAAGGAGCTGGCCCAGGATACATTTCTGCTGCTGTCCATTTAATTCAGAATCACCACTCTTTCTCCCAATCAGTCGCTGACCCAGGACAATGGAAGTCTTGATGTACAGTGGGCGATTGAGATCTTGTAAATCAGTTTATTTCATACCTTTTCCCGAGTGCTGCATGTCAGTGAACATAGACGCAGGCATTCATTTGCAAATGCTCGCAAATAGAGCGCATGCACGCATGTGTGCACACGCACACGCACACACACACACACACACACACACACACACACACACACACACACACACACACATATATATACACATACACATACACGCAAGCGCACGCGCGCGCGCACACACACACCAAAAAAACCCCATGTAATTCAATGCACACAGCTGAGCACTACGACAACAGCAGTGCTACAATTCGAACAATAACAATATATACGCTAATTTCCACTATCAACACTCTTGCAGGTATACGTACATACGCACATTACTGCATATCGAACACACATATCAAATAAATCAACAATTATATTATCAGACATGTACGTGCTCAGACTTAAAGTACTTTCTTCAGCAGGAACGAGAGTACTAGCAATAACATCAAGAAAGGTGCAAAAAATGCTTTGTAGCTGATGACACTTGGGCCTTTGTTACACGATGGTTGTTGGATTCTAGGAACACAAAAAAACACATTACATGAACAAAGGATTCTATTTTTGAGTGGTCAGAGCGCTGCATTTCTAATCCTAATGATCCCCAAGTCGCCGGTTCAACCTCAGCGGCGCCTGTATGATTAAAGTCGGAGACTTTTTTTCCATCTTCAAAATCAGCTGCCATGAAAACCTCTCAGTGGGTGGACGGGGGTTGGAGGCTGGTGGTTAGAGTGTTGAGATTGCGATCAAATGGCGCGAGTTCAAGCTACCACCGAGACAGCTGTTCGAGACGATTTTTCCCCTGGAGTTAACATCAGTACTGAGTTCACTCCCCTGGAAGTCCTTCAAATGTGACTATAAACCGAGGTCCCGTGTATGAATGCACATAAAACATTTTACGCGCGCGTTGCAACTCGTCATGCCTTTCGAAAGAGGCCATTGTGTGCCGGTGGGAACGGATGACAAAATTTCATAAAACGGATGCACACCAGTGTTGTGTTAATGCGGCTTCCTTAATGGTAGGCAAACGGCCGGGTACTAGTTTCCTACTATTGGTAAACCTCGGAGCTTTAAGCCAAGGAACGAAAAACAACAACGATAACAACAAAACTCTGTCAGTGCCGCGCTTGCCTGATGAAAACATGACCCATAAGAATGCATATGGAGCATCATATGGCAAACACGCTAAAGATCGTTTGGTTCTTGTCAGTGTGGTGTGGTTTTTAGAAATATTAGACAATGTGGCATTCACCCGAAAATTGATCAGGGAACAGGGTTATGCTGCCATTTTACCATCTACAAAAAGGCCACAGGTAACGGGCTGGGGTGGGGTGAGGGGCAAAAAGAAGAAATACAGTATTTTGGTATGTTGGGTATGTTGTTGTTACATGTTTTGGCTACTTTTGTTGTATCTTGGTGTTCTTCGGTCGATGAAAAGAAATGTTGGTTGTACGATGTGAAGAAAGGTGCTTCATAATGTGCATGCTTTTTCTGGTATCTTCTACGAGTCGCTACATCTCATTCAAAGAACTGACAAAAATTCAAAACAGTCAGCTTTGGGTGTGTGGTTTCTTTCTTTCTTTTTTTAAAGTAAACTTGACATTTTTTGTGTTGTGGTGTCATTGAAACCAGCTGAGTTTAAAATCATAATTATACTCTAAAAAACCTTTTTAGGTTATAATTATGATTTTAAACTCAGCTGGTTTCAATGACACCACAACACAAAAAATGTCAAGTTTACTTCAAAAAAAGGAAAGAAAGAAACCACACACCCAAAGCTGACTGTTTTGAATAAAGTCCCTCAGTGGGAACACTGGGGTCCTGCCTCACACCCTTTGAAAACTTTATGCTAGGAATTCCCTCTTTTCTATCCCTCTCTTTGTTTCTGCCATGTTGTTCTCCTTCCTGTCATCTCCTTGTTTATTTTCTGGCTTCTTGATCCATTCTTTTGTCCCGCCTCAAAAAAGACTTAAAAGATAACAGTTCTCTCACATGCCAAATTCTGATGTGCAGGGCCTGACTGGTCACGCGCTTAACGGTAACACAAAGCATTTTTGCTCATGTGACAGAAAAGAGTAAGTTGCTGTCTGAGTGTTAGAAGAAGAAGATGAAGAGAGAAGAAGAAGAAGAAGAAGAAGAAGAAGAAGAAGAAGAAGAAGAAGAAGAAGAAGAAGAAGAAGAAGAAATAAGAGAGTGTACAAGCATATTGGAAGCACATTGCAATAGCGGTTTACCACAGTGCAAAATGTTTGGGTACTGCATTCGTCTCAGCTAAATTGTCTTTTAGTTTTTAAGCTAATGGAAAAACCGTTTTCCGGGAACGCATACGCTTGCGCCACACACACACACACACACACACACACACACACACACACACACACACACACACACACACACACACACACACACACACACACATATACACATACACACACGCGCGCGCGCGCGGGCGCGCGCACAGACACACATGCGCACGCACCATGCAGGTACACACACATTCACGTACACATGCACGCACACATGTGCGCACACACGCACATGCACCAAATGCTTGTTAAGAGCAGGAACACCAAAGTGTTTGGCCGAACAACTTTTTGGTCTGTTTAAAGCTTCCCTGAAGAAAATCAATGCGCAAAGACAATGTGCAAAGACAAATCAATGCGCATATCAGGTTGAGTATACATTTTATACTTTAATTTTTTCCACCATAAGGAGAAGGTGAACAGCTGAACCGACATGCTCACCGATTGGAATCACAGTGTCGCTATCATTTGAGTCTAATCTTATAGCGTGTTAGCACATGGCGACAGCAAGGCCACTAACATAATCGGAGTTTTCCTGACGCTGAAGATTATGGAAACTCTCCATAAATCATCCAACCACAGGCTTCATAGGAACTAATCAATTCTCAAAAAATAAAGATCTTGGGGCCGTGCTTTTTTCTTTGTTTATCGAAATGTTCTTTCTTTCTGACCCATACTTAGGTGAGAATATCTATCGATTTCAAAGAAAACAGTTCCACAATTTGTACATATTTTTCTTATGTAGCAGCAGCGTGGCTTGTGTGCCCCAGGGCAAGTGACCTGATATTCACCTGCTCCCTGTAGACTTCTTACCTTCTTACCTTCTTACCTTCAGGATCCCACATCACGAAGAATCTATGTAGAGCTTGGACGATGAGACTGGAATGAGCAGTCGTACAACAGTGGTGTAGGAAAGTTACAGATGATGAGACAGTATTTAAAAAAAAAAAAAACAAGCAAAGTACAGCAGTGATGACTGTAATACTTTCCCCAGCAGTGGCCTCTTACGACATAGTAGAAGCATTAGAAGCAGTAGTTGCAGTGGGAGGATATGAACCATCAATAGCAGTAACAGACACACTGGTAAAGGCAGCGAGGTTTTGTTCAGTGGCTACTTTCCAGACTCACATGAAGAAGCACAGAACCAGGATCTTTAACAGACAGTAGTCCATCATCGACTAGAAAAAGGACAACCCTGCTCCTACTACTTCTTCGATCCGAGCAGACAACCTCCAGATAATTTCCGGCCTGAAACGATGAAGAAATCCGTAAATGGATGAAAGTCAGATTCCATGCGCTGAGCTGACAGGCCCCATCAATTTCCAAAGGCTAACAGTTTTTCCCTTCTTAAAACATGCGATAATTGGTTCGCCCCCCTAAGATTCTGCTTGAGAGATAAGCCATTTTCTGCGGGCCCAGCAGACGAGCGATATTAATTTTCAGAGTCTCAAAGTCCATTCATTCCGATGAATTGATGACCGGACGGCCCCTGCGGTCACTAGAGGCTGGGGGTCTAAATGCATTTTCCACAGCAAAGAGCAAAAATCCATAGTAGGAAGGCCAGCAGATGATGAATCTTTTGTTCTGGGTGAGAGTAGTATTTTATTCTTTTGCTTCTGTCTTTGGGGAGATTGAGAAAATCTGAACATTTCAGAAGACCTTCGAGAACAATGTCGGGCAATAGAGAGAGAGAAAGAGAGAGAGAGAGAGAGAGAGAGAGAGAGAGAGAGAGAGAGAGAGAGAGAGAGAGAGAGAGAGAGAGAGAGAAGAGAGAGAGAGAGAGAGAGAGAGAGAGAGAGAGAGAGAGAGAAAGACAGACAGACAGACGAGACAGACAGACAGACAGACAGACAGACAGACAGAGAACCCAAACGTTTTATTGAGGGCATTTGGATAAGCCAATGGCATTTTTGCACCAGGCCCTCGTGAAAAAGAGGGGGAAATAATATTCTAATAAAGAGACCAATCAAAAAATGAATTGTATAAACACTTAAATTAAGAAATGCGTAAGTAGTAGTATGATAAATGTTTTCTACATATTGAAAAGCATATCTTTTCTATTCATTCTAGGCGAGAAAGAGAGAGACCACTATTGAATTCTACGTCTGTGAAAAAGAAAACAAATCAGTGCAACTTTTACTCAGACCTGACATGGTCCTTGCGATCAGTTGTGCTTTAAGTCTAACAAAAAAAACAAAAACAGGCAACTAGACAAGCAAAAATGCATTTGTCATTAACACACCAACTGTATATCAGAACAGCACATCTTGCTTGGCCAAAAACACGCTAAGTTATTAATTAAAATCGCTGTTATGCTGTTCATGTGTTTTTTTCAATCAGAATTACGGTAGTCTTTACACTACTTTTGCGCTTTTGAACCATGAGCACTAGTTTTCTTTTTATAAACCTGTTGACTACTGCTGATGTCAGAAGTAGTCAAGAACAGTTGTGTTTTGTTTTTTTCATCATCATTTTTTTTCGTGCATCACACTTATCATGCTAGAAAATATTACACAGACTTCTTCTATGTATCAAGGTTCTCATGGTCGTAATTGTGGCCATAATCCTTAAAGGCTGGCGAGTCAATCAGGAAGCTACTTGATGCCGCTACCTTCTTTGAAGTAGTAGCCAATAAATTCCTTACCCTATCAACGGAAAGAGCACTTTGTCCATCAAGGATTCTTATTTCAAGCATGAAAATAAATAAAAACGGAGAAAAAACCTACAACCAAAATTCATTCATTATTAACGTTAAAAGCGTTGTTCAATACTGACATGAAAAAATATATATAGGAAGCTCTGTTTTAAAAGAAGCACACTCGCATTGTATGCGTGTAAAATATATACAATCACTGTATACAATTATTATTTCTCCCATCGTGCAGGCATATCAGTGTGCTACAAAGAATTCAACTAGTTCAAACGCAGCGCTATAGGGGAGTTCTTCGCATCTCTTTTCTGGATCATGTTGGGAATAACGAAATGCGGAACATCATCAGACTGACGACCAACGGCTATGAAGACTTCCTTAGAACGGTCAAGAAGAGAAAGCTGGAGAGGTATAGTCATATAACAAAAAAAGACAGCCTTTCAAAGATCATCTTGCATGCAACGGTCCAAAGAGGTAGTTGAAAACAGGTATACACGCAAAAAAGTGTGCGCTAACGATCTCACAATGACTATAAGGAATGACGAGGGACACAACATGCTTATTCTGCGTGACTTCTAGGGTGTCCGACTTAGGGACGTCTAACAAAAACATCGTTAGTTTTGCCAACCAATAACGTTGCCATTTCTTAAGTCTTATGAGCTACAGCTTGGTACACAATGGTTTTATTTTTACAAGACTGACGACTCATTTCACAATAAATAAATAAATAAATAATCGTAGTCGGCGATTCTCCGTCTGAAATATTCATTGAATGGTATTTCCGAGAAAAAGTTGATATCAGAAGTTTGAGATCATGAACTCTACACCTCTCCAACATAAAATACTACTCCAAACAGACAAAAGGCGAAGTGTCGTACAAAAAGGCTAAGAAACCAGCTGACCAACTAAGTTAGGTTACAGCTGATTTAAACCCATACCAGAAATTAATGAGCCTGACATTGAACCGTACGTATTTAAACACAAGAAAATACGGATGGAACCTATATCTAAGTGGACAGAGCATGTGAGTTCCATCCCGTGGGTACTTGAAGTTATGGGTTCAAACTTAGACAGCGGCGTTGTAGTGAATTAAGAGTTGGGATTCTTCATACTCTCAAGACCCAACACAAGTGCACACCTGCCACTGCCTTAATTATCTTTATAAAAATGAACACAGGAGATCAATATGTGCACGTTTAAGACCCTGCCAATAATATCAGCATTCTGTGGGTCACAGAAAAACAAATTTTCCAAGGGAGACCCTGTTCCCAGAAAAGGATGTGCTGCACCAGGTTCATCTGCCCAAGAAACACAACCTAAACGCGTTTGTGTAGTGCCCCAAAGACTGACTCCACGAGGAGCTACTGGTGAGAAAAGACTTGGTGAAAATGTCACAGACAGACATACAGTATCTCAGGCAACAAATCATACATGCTTTAAAAGACAGACACTAAGTTATAGGAAGGGGAAACAAAGAGCTAACAATACTGCAGGGTAAGGTTGCTGTGTAATCATGCATCTTGTGTCTTCTCTTGTGTTTACAGCCACATACAGTGTGTGACGCAAATACTTTACTTTTGTTGATGTGCAGGCGCCGGC
>CM060316.1:81223935-81231435 GCA_030674155.1 Stramonita haemastoma | reverse complement strand
AATCCTCCAAGAACAGACACCTTGTTAGAAGACCCAGACGCAATTTGTGAAAACAAACGCGGCGTTTCTTTGGACACGACAAACACAAGTGTGTGTGCAAGAGGAGATAGTTAACAAACGAACCAACACACGCTGATCAAGCCAACAGCCCGCACCCCCACCACACGCGCGAATGCAAAGTCACAAAGAAGAGAAGAATCATCGGGGAGAGAGAGAAGGGAGGGCGGCGCCTAGAAACGCACGTGCCTGCTAAAGCGCACAGCTCGGCTAAGCATGCGGGCAGTAGGGAGCGAAGGCAAACGCAGCTTGACTGAAGATGGCAAGAAGCCGTATAGATGGATAGTGAAGAGTCTGGGAGGTTTCAAACCTGAGCAAGACATTGAAAGCATGTATCGATGCTGGGGTGGTGTTGGTGGTTTTGTTGGGTAGTTGTTGTTGTTTTTGTTCCCCAGCTTAACACTCTGGGGGTCACCCAGAATGTGCCCTCTGACTCTGACCCACCTGGGAATCACAGTGAGATTTGCTTTGGTGGTGTGAGGTGGGGGTGGAGGACAGGAGGAGACGTGTGTGTGTGTGTGTGTGTGTGTGTGTGTGTGTGTGTGTGTGTGTGTGTGTGTGTGTGTGTGTGTGTGTGTGTGTGTGTGTGTGTGTGTGTTGTGGTGTGTGTGTGTGAATCAATCAAGCAAGCAAGCAATCCATCAATCAATCAAATCAATCAATTTTATTCAGTTTTTGCAGGCCATAAGACCCATATGAACACAAAATATAAAAAGCAGCCATGTAACAGTCGAGATGATATAGTATAGTAAGACAGAACACACACACACACACACACACACACACACACACAACCACACACACACACACACACACACACACACACACACACACACACACACACACACACACACACACACACACACACACACGTCTCCTCCTGTCCTCCATCCCCATCTCACCACCAAAGCAAAACTAACTACCATACAAAAGATGTATACACCAAATGACCTACATGTTTCTGATTTTTAGACATTCAATTACATAAACTGCCAAATTCACAATCAATTTGTCAGAAGGGTTTGAACACAGCATCTGAACCTTAAAGCCTGAAGGAAACCTGTGATAATGAAGGGGGATATAAAGCTTACGCAAAGTTGCATATCTTGGGCATACGAGCAAAAAGTGACACAAATCTTCAATGGCAGATCCATTGTGTTCAACAACAGGGATTTACATGTGTTTTCTTATGACATGGAATTCCTTTCAGTGGCAGTTCCTTTCAGTACTTCTGAATAAGCAGAGTACATGGCAGCGGTGTCCATAAGAAACCAAAAGTCCTACGTAATTTGCTCTACATATCTCAGGTAATCTGAATAGGACATCAATGAGTCGTGCCAGTTCTGGCAATACGTGTCCACAAGTCTGGTTTTGAAAGTTCTGATAAACAGACACATCTCCAATAGTGTGCATTTCCCAGACATATCCAAAACCATTTGAACATAACATAGATCTGATGTCAGTTACCCAGTGTCTTCTGCCCATCTGATCCTGCTTGAGCAGGAAGTAGCATTGCTTGGAATATCTATTCTCAGGTATGGCAAGAAGTCTAATTCAATATTTAATCATTCGTGTAAAAGTATACATGTGTAATTGGGTATCTACCACATTCACCCAAAGTAATGCTATTCTTTACATCTCTACCAACACCTAAAATCATTTTACAAATTTTGATATGCACCTTTTCAATGTTATCAAATCTACTATGTCCCCAAATCTCATATCTGTACAATAGAATTGGTTTCACTTTGGTGTCAAAAATTTGAACACAGTTTTTAATCCCTGCAACTGTTCTGAGAGCTTTGCCACATAAGTTATTTATACAACATGACCAATTTAAAGTAGATCCAAACATGATTCCTAGATAACTATAACACTTTTGTTTTGTTCATGTTAAACTTTTATACCCCATTTGTAACAGTACTTTTCAAACAATTAATTTCTTTTGTAAATCAGCAACAGAATCTGACACCAAAGCAATGTCATCGGCATACATTAAAAGAAATATGTTAAGTTGACTAATAAATCTATACCATGGGCATCACATAAATTCATTTATACTTCTAGTTCAGAAAGAAATATTGAGAACAGCAGAGGGCTCAGAATACATCCTTGTTTCACTCCAGATAAGCAATCAAAATACTCTTTAATTTTGTCACCAACTTTTTATACATACTTTGTAGCGTCAAAAACATTTTTTCCATGAATACCAACAGCTTTCCTGTATCTACACAATCAAAGGCTTTAGAGAAGTCTACAAAAAGAATCGACCTCATTGCTTTGTTAAATATTTCTGAACAAAACTCTGAAGAGTAAAGACATTATCAATTGTTCTAAAGCCCTTCTGGAAGGTATTACGTCATTATCATCACAAATTTGACACAGTCTTTCATTTATGACCATACTGTACAATTTACTGACAACGTTCAAGAGGGATATTCCTCTGTACTTGTCCATGTTTTGGACATTGCCTTTCTTATGTAAGGGAAAAAACAGTCCTCTTAGGGTATTGTCCAGATGAGAAGATTTTATTGAGTAAAGGGAGGAGAAACTTTATGAGAACATCAGGGGCATGCAGAAAGAAATTAGAGGACAAGCCATCAGGACCCGAGGCTTTACCACTTTTCAGTTTCCCCAGTGCCCTCCAGATTTCTGCTTCTGATATGTCATTGCTTAGTTGTGATTTCTCACATTCTTCATAGTCATCAGAACTGTATGCCTCTAGAAGTGTTTGTACGTCTTCTGAAAATTCTAAGTCATCTGATGTCTGTTTTACATTGAACAGAGCATTGAAATAGTCATACCGTGCTCCAGGGGTGATGTCTTCTTTTCTTACTTTGTTTGTTTGAGGTAAGTCTTTTAAGTTTTTGCCAAAAAGATCTAGAGTTTTTATCATTGCAAGATGTATTTAATTCTTTTAATAATTGTTCGTTACACTCTGTTTCTTTTCATTATATTTTTCAATTCTTTCTTGCAGTCAATGTAATTGTTTAAATCACCTTGCACATTTAAATGCCGAAACATTTCAAGTGCCCATATTTCTCTTGTTTTGTATGCTCGCATTCTGCATCCCACCCACCATGGGTGGCTTCACACGTGTTTTACTCTGCCTTAACTTTATTCTGACTGCCGTACTGGGAAGGAAGGAAAAAAAAACAGTGACAAGCTTCCTCAGTGCTAGTTTCTAATGCTGATATAAATTTTTCAAATTCCTGGTGGGCATACTCCTGACAGTACGGTAATCCCTAAATGACTCGGCATAATTTTCTTTCCACAAAAATGTTGTGTTTTCTTCTAAATCTATGTCATCCATTTGTGCACATACAGCCTGAGCTGAGTGGTAGGGGAAAGAAAGAATGATGGGAAAATGATCATATTCTGTTCTGTCCGCAACATACATGTCTGTTATATATTGATACAGTGGCATTGAACAGATAAAATAGTCCACTACACTTTTCCCTCTGTTAGCTGTACAGGTAATCTCCCCTTCACTGTCACTTTTAGTTCTACCATTTACAATAAATAAACCAAATTCTTTACAGAGCTCCAAGAGATTTCTGCCAAAAGTATTTATAACGTTATCTTTTGATTTTCTCACTTTTTGAGGGCCCTCTGAAATCAAATCATCTAAATCCTGAAACAAAGGAATCTGTGCATCTTTATCAGTAATATCAACATCAGGAAAATCGGAGGTTCTAGCGTTGAAATCGCCACTTAAAATCCAGGGGTAAATCAGGGTTCTGTTGCATGATTTCAGTCATAGAGTTTTCCTGTGTATCAATACCATCTAGATTGTCTTCACCATAAATAACAGAACGATAAGGGGCAACATAAACAAACCCAGCAAGAGTATCACATGAAAAATTGAACAGACTTACCAAATTTCAAGAAAACAGCTGAAGTTAACAAACGAGACACCAGATGATGCTATACTTTTGTGAACACACAAATTCTTTCAGATTCTGTTTACGATGAGAAGAAAACACTGTGTAATCCGGATAGGCTTGCTTTGCTTGCAGGACTAACTAAATCTGTTGCTTTGCTGCAGGACCAAATCTCTGAAAATGCAAACACTTTGAATCTTGAAAGAAAGATTTCCATGAAACACTTTTCAGCTTGTTAAAAAGTCCTTGAATGTTCGAAGACATTTCAAAACACAGGAGTGAGATTTCTGGTTGTTTTTTGTGTGTGTGATTTGACTCATCAGTTGTCCTATTGAACTGTTCAGTTTGTTGGTCAGCATAATTCAAGTCTGTTATCATTCTGTCTGCTGTCGTTACGTCAGTCTTTACGTAGTCTTCACTAACTATTGTTTTCTCTCGAATCTGCAACATTCTGTTCCTGTAATGTGTCATTGTTAACATGTGTTTTGTTGTCATCTGTCGTCTTGTCTGTCAACACTGTCCTCTGTCCCCTTAGTGTCGCTGAGTGAAGGTGTGTAGGGAGCATCGGGGTTGGCCTGACCCTCAGCTGCCGGGGCACCAGCTCATGGGCGGCCGCGTCGTTGACGTTGACTTTTCCCTCGATGACCAAGGTGTCGAAACGCAGGAAAGCCCGTTTCTCTTCTGCCTTGGCTTTCTTCAGGAACAGTAGCAGCTGTCGGCGCCGGTCCCTCACGCGAAGAGTAAAGATTGACGAAGATGGATGACTTCTTTTCTCTCAGGATCTTGCGGTTGGCCAGGATGTGTTCCTTGTCCTTGACGCTGCTGAAACAGGCGATGATGGGACGCAGGGACTGCCCTCCTCCCTGAAGTCGATGTGCATGTTTAATCTTTACGTCTTCTATCATCCCCATCTCGTCCTTCAGCACTGACTTCACTGCCTTCTCACAGTCTGACCACAGTTCTC
This sequence comes from Stramonita haemastoma, assembly GCA_030674155.1. Classification (NCBI taxonomy): domain Eukaryota; kingdom Metazoa; phylum Mollusca; class Gastropoda; order Neogastropoda; family Muricidae; genus Stramonita; species Stramonita haemastoma. Next base: position 81,226,530 of record CM060316.1, on the reverse strand, counting down.
TCTGTCCCAGGGGGGGAGGGAGGGGGGAATTCCATAAAAGATCAGGTTGTTGCGTCGGCTTCTTCCTTCTATGTCGTCCACTTTGCTCTCCAGCTTGTCCATTCTTTCTTTCAGCTCCCTGTTTTCTTTCAGAACGCCCGCTATTTCCGTTTGGAATTTCTTGTCCCGTTCATCCTTCGTGGACTGTAGATTTTAAATATTTTTGTCCGTCACCGTAAGCATTTTTATGACTTCGGCAATAGAAGTCTCGGAAACGTTTGTCCCACTTCCAGCAGCTGGAGAAAATGGTTAGTTTTGCGATGCCAGCGTGGATTGCTTCGACGATCACCTGTCGGTAGGCACACCTGTCGGGGTTCGTTTCCACGTCGCCACGTTGCAGCAGAGACGCGACAAGAAACACCAACACAACAGCTACTTTTCCTCTGACACACACAACTCTGTAGTGCATGGCAATTTTCATCCGTACACGTCTCGCCATGAAGCGGAGAAAAGTCCCCAAATGGCTCGAAAACATACCGAACTGATCGGCATGGTGTACATTGACACTTTCACTAAGTTTTAATTCCAGATATATTGACTAATTAATACAATTAATCTGCTTCGGTGATGAAAACAGCTCAACTCTGTGTGTGTGGTGTGTGTGTGTGTGTGTGTGTGTGTGTGTGTGTGTGTGTGTGTGTGTGTGTGTGTGTGTGTGTGTGTGTGTGTGTGTGTGTGTGTGTGTGTGTGTGTGTGTGTGTGTGTGTGTGTGTGTGTGTGTGTGTGTGTGTGTGTGTTTGTGTGTTGTGTGAGGGAGAGAGAGAGAGATATTTAAAGAATCCTTACAAACAAGACAGAGAAAAGAATGAATTCAAAGGCAAAGGTTAAGAAGATTCCAACATTCACTTTTATTTCAAACACAAAAACGACCACTACCCTTAGTCATATTTCAAATCTCCCGGGGGTTGCTTGGGGCCTGTCAGCATAAATAGCATCCCCACCTTCTGGAAATTCTGTGCTAGAAATTTCCTTTTCCATCCTTTTTATTTCTGCCTTGCTTTTTTTCCTGTTACCTTCTTTTTGTCTGTTTTATGCCTTCCTCGTCCATTCTCCTGCCTTTGACCAGAAAGACTTCAAATATAGCAATTGAATCCTGTGCGCTGGATCTGACTTGTCAGGCGCTTAGCGACAGTGCTTCGCAATTTCGCTCAAATTGGAACAACAGTAGTTGTCTGATCGCTCGAAGAAGAAGAAGAAGAAGAAGAAGATGAAGAAGAAGAAGAAGAAGAAGAAGAAGAAGAAGAAGAAGAAGAAGAAGAAGAAGAAGAAGAAGAAGAAGAAGAAGAAGAAGAATGTTTCAACTGACTTCCTGCCGATATAAGTGCTCAATTTTTCAAACATGAAACTCAATATTTACGTATTTAATGTAAGCGAAAAGCACTTGACAACCCCTACCCCAAACCCCCACTCCCCAAACAGCAATGACCATGATATAAAAAATGATGATATAAAAAAATGTATCAATAATATCTAAACCAATTTAACCAAAACAAAGTAGAGAACAAAAATATAAACAAACAAAACAGATAAACAACAGACGATGATGTACAGCATTCAATCATGCATGCAGTGTTTTGGCTAGTTGGTGGCATGATTCCTGTCTAGGAAACAGGAGATCCACAGTTTGAGTCTGATTGGGAGCTAGGTCTCCTCCATTCCATTTGGCTCTAATGGAGCTGGTCTTTCGAATGAGTTGTTTGGACGCCTTGTGTCTCAAAGACGCTACGCTCTATGTCTTAATGACGCTCTGTCTTAATGATGCTCTATATCTCAATGACGTTCTGTCTAAATGACGCTCTGTCTCAATGACGCTCTGTCTCAATGACGCTGTGTCTTAATGACGCTCTGTCTCAATGACCCTCTGTCTGTCTAAATGACGCTCTGTCTCAATGACCCTCTGTCTTAATGACGCTCTGTCTCAATGACGCTCTGTTTCAATGACGCTCTGTCTCAATGACGCTCTGTCTCAATGACGCTCTATGTCTTGATGACGCTCTGTCTCAATGACGCTCTATGTCTCAATGACGCTCTATGTCTCAATGACGCTCTATGTCTCAATGACGCTCTATGTTTCAACACACTTTGTCACAACACGAACCGAAGTCTGACAACTGAACACAATAACAGAAAAATATGCAAAGTTCTGTCTTTCTTTCATAAAGTATTTTCCTTACTGGCACTACAGACAGCGCAAAATTATTTTGATACTGAACTCTTTTATCATTACAAAGTAATGAAGTCAGAAACTTGGTAAAACTGGAAGTAGAGCCTTTAAAATGATAAAGTTATCAAACTTGTATTGATTTAGCTGTGTGGTGTTTTTTTTTTTGTTTTTTTTTTTTTTTTAACACTTGGGACGCAATTTGATATGTCACAATTTGTTGAGACATATCGTTGTTGAGACAAAGCACATCAGAACATGAGTTGACTTGCATCATACTGGATCTAAAACATTGCGGACTGGTGGCATAAACTTACAACATGTTAGACCTGTGGCATTTCAGACTTGTGTCGTAGCATACCTGTGCCATAACAGACCTGTTGAAAATTGGCCTG
>CM060316.1:81216435-81218935 GCA_030674155.1 Stramonita haemastoma | reverse complement strand
GCGATGTGTTCAGGAGAGGCAAGCCCCTCTGTTGTGTCTGGCTCAGGCGGTGGTGCCGCACAGCAAGGCAAGGGTGCGCGTCGCTGACGGTTAGGCCAGGACCCGTCGCGCTCTCAGTCTGGAAGCCAGCAGCTTGGTGCCACAGTTCCAACATTGCCTGGTGCTAATGCAGACGACAGTGCCGAAATATCGTCTGTACGTGTTACCGATAGTGTATCGCTAGTAACTTTAAATGTAGAGGGTCTTTGGCGGTTCATGAATGAATTTGATGTGCTAGCGTTTGTTAGCAAATATGATATAGTTTTGTTTGTAGAAACATTTACTGAAAGCATACCCCATTCCTTATTCCCTATGCATAAATATTTTTCTTGCCCCGGAGTGAAAGTGTCGGACAGTGTGCATGGTCGTTTGTCGGGTGGAATGGTTTTCCTAATAAGAAAAGAGTTGAGTATTTATGTTAAACAAATAAGCATTGAAACAGACAATATTCTGGTATTGAAACTTGGTGGGGAGCTTATTGGTACCCAGACAGACTGTATGTTAATTGGACCTTACATACCTCCTGAAAATGCAAAATACTATGAAGAGACTGATATCTACAATGGCATTTCTATATTAGAAGACTGTGTGTTGGATGTAATTAAGGAGTGTGGTGATTTGCCTTTGATCATTTGTGGCGATCTAAATGCTAGAACTGGTGTTTTAAATTGTGATTGCTCTGACCCTGTAGATGAAATCAGTGATTTCTATGACAGAGACCAGTCAGCTCACAGAGCAGACATGACAGAGGCCTTTAAACGAGTGTCAAAGGACACTGCTGTCAATGCTTTTGGCCACTACTTGCTAAACATGTGCAATGAATTCAGCTTGGTTGTCTTGAATGGTTTGCAGCATGTTGACAGTCATGGTGATTTTACGTATTTGTCACAAAATGGATGTAGTGTCATAGATTATTTTGTCACATCACGATCTCTGTTGTCATCCTGCTGTAGTTTAAAAGTTAGCCCTTTGATAGAAACTAAGCACGCTGCTGTTGAGTTGTCCTTTGTGTGTGCGAAGGCAAATCCTGGCGTAGCTAGCCAGAGAGAGAGATTACTTCTATTACAAAGTTTAAATGGGATGATGACAAAAAAGATGCTTTTCGAGAGAGTATGCACACTGGAAGGGTTAACGATATACTGAATGAAGCCATTGTACTTGTTGGTGATGACATTAATCATGCTTTGCAAAAAGTTAATGAATGTTTAATTATTGCAGGAGAGGACATGAAGAAAACTATTGTTTTTGGCTGTGAAAAACGTAAAGTTTGGTTTGATTTAGAATGTAAACAGAGCAGAACAATTTTAAGAAGGCACTTGCGTAAAGTTAATAGAGCTAATGATAACTGTTCTCAATTGCAGTATTTCCAAAAGAGGAGAGAATATAAGAGATTACTACAGTCAAAGAAAAGGACACACAGAGAGAATGTAATCGATTCATTAAAACGTCATTTAAATGACAGCAAGCAATTTTGGGACACAGTTCGCTCTGTCAGACCCAGGCAAAGTAGCTACAACACCATATCTTTGGACACATGGTTCCACCACTTACAAAATGTTTTTAATGAAGTACCTCCTACATGTTGTACCAGCGATGCTAACTTTGAAACCTACTATGACAATGTAAATATCCAGTTTGAAAGTGGTGAGCTAGAACAGCCAATACCAGAATCTGAAATTGTCTGTGCTGTCAAAGCCTTGAAAACACAAAAAGCTGCAGGTCCTGACGGACTAATTGGCGAGTTTTACAAAAATAGCATTGACATAATTTTGCCGTTCCTATTAAAGTTTTTCAACTATATTTTTGAGGAGGGTTTGTTTCCTGATGACTGGTCTATGGCCATCTTACAGCCTCTACATAAAAAGGGTGACCTGAATCAGCCAGACAACTATCGTGGCATTTCTTTGCTAAACATATTATGTACTAAACTGTATAGCTTTATTTTGAATAAAAGGCTTTCTAAGTGGATTAAGACGAACGAGGTTTTAGGCGAGGAACAAGCAGGGTTTAGGGAAAAGCATTGTACCACAGATCATGTCTTTACGCTCATGGCTTGTGTAGAGAAGCAGTTATTAAGGCATAGGAAGCTTTATGCTGCTTTTATAGACTTTCGGAAAGCTTTCGACACTCAGTCGGGAGAAACTGGAAAATTTTGTATGCAAATGGATTAAGAGGTAAATTTTTGAATGCACTAAAAAGCATTTATGATGTTGTGAAAGTCCGTATTCGAGCTGGTGCTAAACTGACAGATGCTTTTTTATGCCCTCGCGGTCTGAAGCAGGGGGAAGTATGTTCTCCAGTTTTGTTTTCTTTATTAATCAATGAACTGACCAAAGACATTAACGAAAATGGTAGGCATGGTATTCAGTTGTCGCCTGATCTGACCCAGGTACTTATTTTGCTATTTGCAGACGACGTTGTTCTTTTGTCAGATAGCGTTTTTGGACTCCAGACACAGATA
>CM060316.1:81178935-81211435 GCA_030674155.1 Stramonita haemastoma | reverse complement strand
AGAGAGGGAGAGAGGAGGAGAGAGAGAGAGAGAGAGAGAGAGACGATAGGAGAGCAATGGACACTGAGAGAAGAGCACTGACACTGACACTGACACTGACACTGACACATATTTATTGAATAGGCCATAGCCCCTTTCAATGGGGGAATATAACATCAAAAACTCTTCCTTGGTATTTTGTCAAAACAACCCAAAGAATCCAAATGTCTGATATTTTTTCCAGAGCAAACTATGTTTCTATTGATCACACATACAAACACTGTATCATTTGACAAGTAAGCATAAGATCGAAGTTTGAATGCATGGAATAAAAATCTAGCACAATCAAAAATTTGTTCTTCTTGAAATTTCATGAAAAAATTAAGATTTCTAAAGTTCACAGCATTTTTTAAATATTTTGTTCTTACATCTTTGTACTTTGGACATTCAAAAATAAAATGACTTTCTGTTTCCAGAGTCTTGATGCAGAATGGACATTCCAACTGTTCTTCATTTTTAGAGTAACGATATTTATGTACATTAATCTGTGACACTCCCATCCGAAACTGAGCAACTGCATTCCGATACATGTTCATCCACAAATTGTCTATGTACTTTTCTTTCCCAAAATATGTCTTGTACAGTCTATATACTGAAAACCTACTGCTGTTTTCTACATGGTCAAGCCACCTAAAACAGAATGAACTCTGCAGTTTTTCTAAATACTCGTTCTTCACCACATCCAAACAGCCACACTTGCTCAAACCCATTCTCACATAAGAAAGTGTGAATCCTGGTTACCCAAGTAACAGTTCCACGTTCATGAAGTTTTAACAACATTTGTGTACGCTTTCTTTGAAAAGAAGTGTTCAGGTTGTTTCAAAAGTCTAAACCAGTATCTTAACACATTTTACAACAGAATTAATCCACAAAGGGTATCTACCTAGCTCACCATATATCATCTCGTTAGGCGTTTTATCAATTACATGCAGCAAACGTTTGCAAGCATAAAGATGGACTCGTTCTACTTGCTCAAACTTTTGAAACCCCCAAATTTCTGCCCCATATAATAGTGCTAGGAACTACCTGTGTGTCGAACAGTTTGGAATATTCAGTAATTTAAATAAATTTTAGTTAAGGTTTTTAGAATTTCTATTGTACTTTTCTTCGCTCTTACTGTGATGTCTTCCATTGCTGAAGTTAAACTATGTCTGGTGGAGAAATTCAGTCCCAAATATTTATATGAATTGACAACTTCCAATCGTTGTTTTCCAGGAAAACCCACCCTTCCTAAACACTACCACTTTAGATTTTTCCATGTTGACTGTTAAACCTAACTTTATGTGCTGATTCTTGAAGAATATTTAGTTGATTCTGTAATCCAATCACTGTTGTTGACAAAAGAGTTAAATCATCAGCAAACAGTAACAGAAATATATCAGTATCTGATGAGCCAAAAGACACACCATGCCTGCCCTCAACAGTTATATCATTTGCTAGTTCGTTTATCAAAAGAGAAAAAAGGGTAGGGCTCATAATGCATCCTTGCTTTAAGCCTTGTATACAATTGAAGTATTCAGACAGTGCATTTTTACTCATTGCACAAGACTGAACTGTTTTATACATGGCCTGAATCATTTTTAGCATTCTTCCACTGATTCCTGATTTCATAAGTACTGCTAATAGAGTCTGCCTATTTACTGTATCATACGCTTTTCTAAAATCAATAAAGGCAACATATAATTTTGAGTTTCTAGAAAAGTGTTTTTCAATGCTAGCATGAGGGTAAAAATGTGGTCAATTGTTGTTGATCGGCCTTTTCGAAAGCCCGCCTGTGCATCATTTAACAGAAAATTCTCCTCAGCCCAGATATACAACCTATTATTTATGACCTTCGTGAATACTTTACTTAAAGCACTCAGTAACGAAATGCCCCTGTAATTGTCTGGGTTGCTTTTATCTCCCTTCTTGTGCAATGGCACAATAATTGATCTAGTCCATTCCTTAGGAAAAACACCACCAGCAAATAGCTTATTGAAAAAGTGTTTTAGATATTTAATTATTACCGGTTCTGATAGTTTAAGCATTTCACCCAAGATACAGTCAGGCCCGGCTGCTTTGCTATTCTTTAGTTGCTTGATAGCTTTTCTTATCTCAGATTCATTTATTTCTGAGTTCATATTATTGTTGACATTGTCGGCCTCGCTCTCTATGTCAATAGCTTCATGATCAATATTAACATTTTCATTTAACACCGTGTTAAAGTGAGCAACCCATTCATTTTCATTTATGTTATTGAGAGTTGTTCTATTTCTTTTGTGTTTCTTGATTTCTTTCCAGAATTCTTTGGAATCATTAACAGACTGCAGCAGTGCTGTCACTGACGTATTTCTATATTCTCTTTTCTTGCTTTCTATCATAGTCTTGTACTCTTTCCTAAGCAATGAATATGTATTGAAGTCTTCTTTCTTTTTGGTCCTATTGAATCGTCTTAAGTACTTTCTCACGTCTTTTTCCTTCAGATAGCATTCTTTATCAAACCAAAATGACTTTCGACTGCATGATGTTGCATCAATCACAAAGGATTTTTTCATACAGTCAGCAGCCTCAAGGAGTGCAGTATTAAATACTTTAAGTGAAACATCTATATCTATGTCTACAAGATTGGTTGCATGCGAAATTTCATCTTGAAATGCCTGTGACAAAATCCTATTTCTAAAAATGTTTTCTTTGCTTGTCTGCCTTACAAATTTTTCAAGTGTTTGTTTGCATGGATTTGTATCTACCTCATTATATACCTGACACTTACAAAACATCTCCACGGGCATATGATCAGATTCTATCCTATCCCTCACAATCACACTGTCAATCAACACAGCAAAATCAACATCGATCAAATAATAATCCACCACACTATATCCATGATCTGACAGATATGTAAACTGCCCCTCCTCGTCACCTGCAACAAAACCATTCAACATTACAAGCTCATGGCAAATGCACAGCTCCAACAGTTTCCAACCAAAATTATTAATTTCTTTGTCGTGCGACTTTCTGCTTAGATCCCACAAGGGAACACTGTGGAAATGGTCTGTTTCACCATCATCAGTGGACAAAGGAAAGTCCATGTTGACTTGGTAATTAGCAGTCCGTGCATTAAAGTCACCACTGCATATGACATGTACCTCACCTCTTCAATAAGACAAGTGCTCTGGGTCTTGTTATAGAATGGACTACCAGGTGGAGGTACATAAGTGGATAGATAGAAAACATCTTTACCACAGCCAAACAGATTTCTAGATAGTTTTAATACGAGAACATTTTTGCAGTCAATTTTTAGTTCATGCACAAATTTTTCTAAGGACTTTCTAACCATGACCAGAATTCCACCTGATCGTCTACCCTGCTGTGATAACTTTACTGCTGGACATACAAACTTTATGAATTCAGTAAATACATTAGACAAATCAAAGTTTTCATCAATAAAAGTTTCTGTTAATGAAACAACATCAAATTTACAAATATATTTACAAATATATTTAACCCAGTCACTTATCAAACCAGCTACATTATACATTATACATTATACACGAAAAAGGATACATGTGGAGCTGCCTGGGGCCGGCCAGTCTCCTAGCTGATAGCTTCATTGGTTTCCTGGTCATCAACATCTGAAGCTGAAAGACAGGCATCTTCACCTCTGGATGGTGATCGGCATCTGTCACAGAGGCAGGGGCAGGCTGAGGAGGACGGAACATTGCGTCGATTCGGGTCTGGGGTGGGGGTGTCCTGCCTCGTCCTCGTCCAAGGGCACGGGGAGTACTGGAGCTGGAAAGGGAAGGGGCATTCTTCTTCCCCAACTGCTTGGAGGAGTTTGCCTCTGCCTTGGTGTCGTCCTTCCTGGCTGCTTCCCCGTCCTCTGCCAGCCCTCGTGTGCGCAGGTTGTACTTGCGGTGTGGCAGGCTGGCCCTGTTGCTGTAGCCAGTGCCTGAGCAGGTGGCACATCAGCAGACCCTGGCTGTTGCTGCCTGCAGTCACTGGTCCCGCCTCCTCTCTCCCGTCTCTGGGTCCGCCGGTCCCTGCCAGTTTGATGTTGTGTTCTGGCAGTGTCAAGTGGCTTGTCTCTTGCTGAAGCCAGAAGAGGGAAGTCTTCCACAGGAAGCAGGAACTCTGCTGGTCTGTCTCCATGCTGCTGTGGTAAGTGGCTGCGCTGTCCTGATTTGTTCTTTCCTGTTTTTTCTTTTCCACTTCTGTCTGTAGTCACCACTTGCTGGGTGCCTGTGTCAAATTCATACACTGCATCCTCTGTGATGAGTTTTTCAAAGCGCAGCCTCGCCGTTTGACCCTTTTCTTGCAGATCTTGCTGAACATTACGTAAGGCCCTCTGTTTCTGTTGGACAGTTACTGATACGTCCTCCCTGATGAAAACTTTGCCATGTGCTTTGGAATTCTTCAGTTTGCGAGCCTGGGACAGGACAAGAGACCTTTGCTTAAATGACAGAAATTTTACCACAATGGCCTTCCCAGTGCTGTGTGCTCGCTCCACAAAGATTTCCTGATTTTTTACCATCATTTTTTACCATCGTTTCACACTTTTCCCATGATGTTTCATGTGGGAGACCAAAGAAGATAAGGTTGTTGCGCCGACTTTGGTTCTCTAAATAGTCACACTTATTCTGGAGGTGGTTTACTGATTCCTTCAGTTCCAGGTTTTCATTCTGTAGCTCCTGACACTGCTTTTGTATGTCATGCACATTACCAACCAGTTGACTCTGACTCTCCTCTATCCGTTGCAGTCGGCGATCGATCTTGTTTTCAACTGTGATCAGCGTCTCCTGGATTATCTCTCCTTGGCGTTGGTTCACGTTTCCCATTCTGATCACAGCCTCGTTCACCCCAGCTATCTCATCGTGAAGGAGGGACATAGGGGAATCAAAGTCCTGGTTTGTTCTTCCATTACTTGAGCTGATGGGAGAGTCTCCTGCTTCTGACTGTCTTCCTGTTGTTGGCCCTGGGTTTGGCTCTACATCTCCACATTGGAGCAAGAAGCTTGTGATGAACACAGCCGTGATAACACCAAAGACAACGATACGCAGCCCTCCACTCAGGTAAAGTCTAAGTCTGTATCCACATTGTTGTGACTGAGATGTTTGTTTCCTTCTTACGAACATGTTGGCGCAGGCAAGCATCAGAAACAATCTCCCTACCTGTTCCATGGAGTCACAGACAGCATGGCAACAGTCAGCAGGAGAGTTTGATTGACAAGAGGCAGTGACTGTCCCATCCTTGACAGATGCGAAACTCAGTGGCCAGCGAAGCGAAACGGTAAACATTCGTGCTTGCATTGCCTCCAAAGTTTTTTTTTTTTTTTTTTTTTTTTTACGCTTCTAATCTTTACTTCAAATCACACTGTAAGACACTGCAATACGCTTCTAATCTTTACTTCAAATCACACTGTAAGACACTGCAATACGCTTCTAATCTTTACTTCAAATCACACTGTAAGACACTGCAATACGCTTCTAATCTTTACTTCAAATCACACTGTAAGACACTGCAATACGCTTCTACATCTTTACTTCATACGCCACCTTTCTAAACTCTTTCTTCTTCCCCTTAGCCTCCATCCCCTTTGAGTTTTTTTTTTTTTTATATCCACATGTGATAGATAATATCCACATCGGTCGAGAAAATGTCCACATCTTATAAATTCTAAACCAACCTGTTGAAGAAATCTGCATGTTATTTAAATATGTTATCCACACCTGTTGAAGAAAAGTCTTCATGTCAATCATGTTATTATGTTTCTTTTCTTCCTGTCACCTTATTCTTGTCTATTTTTGTCTCTTCTTGGTTCACTCTTCTGCCCTCTTTAATTTTTCACTGCCACTTCTTTTTTTCTTTCTTTTTTTTTAATCAACTTTAATAATATGCTGCAGTTGAGTGTTTATACTCATATTTCCTTGTTTACAGACCTTTTTTTCATGAATGAAGTTTTTGTATGATTTCATGTTCTTTGTTTCATTTTTCATCTTATAGTCTTCCATGTTCTGTCTGCAACATCTGCCTGTACTGGCATCTTCCCCTTGTCTTTTATGTTTTAAATTGTATAGTTTTAGGTAAAATTAACTCATTGTTCGACTGGTCACTGCTGTAATAGTAATTATAGATTGCGATATTTTATTTGATACTCAAATATCAAATGGATAGGTGATGATGATTTTGTTTTTTTGAATATGCTAATGCACATTTTTCCGATCAAAATAATTTTGTTGACAATGTTCAGTGTGCTTCCACCTAGTGATCGGTTTTGTATTCCAAATAGTACGTCATGTAGTGAGAGTTTGATTTGCATTCCCAAAACTGAATGGAGGTAACTTTCCGTTTTTCGCCAAAATGCGTTTACTGGTGTACATTCATAAAAGAAATGTTCAATAAAATCAATTTCGTTTGTACATATAGAGCATTTATTGCCATCTACTACATTCATCTTGTGTAACAGAATATTAGTCGGATAAATGTTGTGCATTATCTTCCATTGCAGTTCTTTTAATCGAACTTCCTTGGTGGTTGACCACACCTGGTCAGTGATCTGAAAGTGGAGCTTTCTTTGCCAAAATCCAATGGCACAGGGCTTTACTTTGTCTTTTGTTTTCCTTTTGTTGCGTAGGAGTTGTAAAATAATCTTTGGCTTGGTGCAGTAGCTACTGGCTTCACTATCCTGGTTACTGCATTGAGTTTGGTTATCCTGTTGGCTGATCCAGTCTTTCCATTGTTTTGGAATGGCATTAATGAGTGCATTAAATTGAAAAGCCGTGTTGGCTGGGTTATGGTTGACTTTGCTTTGAACTTCTTCTAACTTAAATAGTCTGTTTTCGTTGTTATGTATCAAATCTTGAATTTTTTCTAGTCCTTATTTTTCCAGGAAGAAAAGAATAAGATCTGAGTTTTGTATGTAATCAGTCTATTGTGCCAAAGAGGTTGGTTTCTGAAATTGGCAATGTTGATTTCTTCCATTGTGCATAGCTTTTTATTATCTAGGTAAGTGAATAAAACTGTGCTCCAGAACTCACTATTTATACTTTTACTGGCTTTTAATTCTGCTGACCGACAATTTACTTCAAATATGTTACTTCCATTCGCTACTGTCTGAAAATACCACTTTGGAATAAAAGTCCAGTTATCATTGTCCGATTTGTAAAGCTTGCCAATCCACTGAAGGTAAAAACACATTTGTAGCTCAGTTACATTTACCATTTTAAGTCCACCTTCACTATATTCACTTTCCATAACTTTTCTTTTTACTTTTTCGAACGCTTTCTTGTTGGAAAATTTTCTCTGCCAAATAAATTTGTATAATGTTCTATTGATTTTTGAAAGTACCTTTTCTGGGAGTCCAATCGATTGCATTATGAAGACTAACTGACTTATCAGCAGACTTTTAACTAGAACAATTTTGCCATGTATGCTAATATCTCTTCGATTCCACACCTTTATAAGATTTTGAATTTTCTGTAGTCTACCTGTCCAGTTGTCTTCGATATTTTGGGCTCGTACATCATTTCTGAAAAATACACCTAGAATCTTGATCTTGTCTGTGAGGACATATGGTATATCTTCATTTTCTGTGTGTTTTCCAATTTTCATTGCTTTTGTTTTATGTACATTTAGTGAGAGACCACTTAATTTTGAAAAATCAGTAATTATGGATGTGGCATGCATTATGTCATCTTTATTGCGCAGGAGAAGTGTTGTGTCATCTGCTAGTTGCTTTATCTTAATGTTTTCAGTTTCAGTGCCATTTTTGGGCAGTTCAATGCCACACACATTGCTGTTTCTTATCTTGATTGCCAGCAATTCAACAGACAGTACAAAAGCTAGGGGTGAAAAGGGACAACCTTGTCTTATCCCACAAGTTACTGGGAAGGGTTGTGAAATCCAACCCCCGTGATTTATGCTACTGAATGTATTGCATGACAGAGTGGACACCCATTTTCTAAAATGTTCACCAAAACCAAAGGTTTTAAATGCGTTTAAAATGAATTTTCTGGAGATAGAGTCGAAGGCTTTTGAATAATCTAGTGCTAAAAGATACCCAGCTTTCCTTGTGTGATTTAGATATTCAATGACGTCATCAATTGTTCTGATTATTGTTGCTATGTTTCGTCCTTTTAAATAGCCAACCTGATCCTGGTTGATCAGTTTTGGAATTACTTTACCGAGTCTTAATACTAATGTTTTTGCTAATATCTTGTAATCTGTGTTTGAAAGTGTGATTGGTCTCCAGTTATTTAATTGATCGCGTGACAGTTCCTTCCCTTTATGTAACAAAATTAATATTCCTTGTCTCTGTGTGTATGACATTTCTTCATTTTGAAATGACTCATTAAAAAGAGCATGTTAACAGTGTTTTAATCTTCTTCCAAAACACTTTCATGAACTCAACCGTTAGTCCATCACTACCAGGAGATTTGCCGTTACCCATTGTTTTCAATGCGGCACTAGCTTCTTCTTCCAAAATTATACCATCACAAAGAGCTGATTCTTCAGCACTTAATCTAGGGACTTCCACATCTGTAAGGAAGTCACAGACAGTTTCTTCCGCATTTTCGATGTTAGTTTTTTGATTGTATAAAGCACGATAGTATTTAACCTGTTCTTCAATAACTTTCATTTGTTCAGTTATTATTTCGTTTTTCCCATTGAGTATTCTGGTCATGATTTTTTTCTTTGCTCTTATTCTTTCTAGATTTAAAAAGTATTTTGTATTTTTTTCACCATCCTCTATCCATCTTTCACGTGCTCTTATCTGTGCACCTCTAGCTTTTTCAAGGAACAATATTTCTAACTGTTGTTTAATATTAAGCAATTCAGTGTCACCGGGATTTATTATTAGTGCCTGCTCAATTTTTTTCAATCGATTTTGTAGACAGAGTGTTTTGTTTTTGTTTTCGTATGCTTTGAACTTTCCAAACTCCATACAAAATTCCTTTATTCGAATCTTACAGAGTTCCCATCTATCTAGCGAGCTTTCGGTTCGCAATGTTTCATCATTGTCACTTGTTAGTTCTTCTAACAGTTCATTCATATGGTACACAAATTTTGTATCTTTCAAGTAAGAATTATTAAAGCGCCAATATCCTGGACCTTGTTTAAAGCGAGATATATTTACTTCGGTAATGATGGCTTTGTGGTCAGTATTTGGAACTGTTATGATTTCACAACTGCAGCAGCATTCCAGTGCCTCTTTGTTAGCAAAACAGTAATCTATCCTGCGTGCCACAAAAGGGTGAAGCCTGCACCAAGTGTATTCTTTTTCCGTATCGTGATAAAGCCTCCAAATGTCTGTTAGGCTGCTTTGTATTACAAAGTTTGAAAAGCTTTCTACTTCTTTTTTTAATGTGGATGACCAGATAAAACATCAAGGTCACTGTTCAATGTACAGTTGAAATCTCCAGTAACAATAAATTTATTTCCTGTATCGTATTTACTGAAGACATTATACATGTGAGCAAAGAAGGTGCATAGATATTTGCAATAGTGAGTTCTAGTTCCTCTGTTTGTAGGGATATTATCATTATTCTGTCTTCCTTATGTTCTATCTTTACATCACCTGGAAAATGTTTTGAAACTAGGATCATTTCACCTCTACTATGTTCGGTCCCTTCTTGATAGATTATTTTTCCTCCCCATTGTCTCTCCCACACAAACACATCTTTACTGGTTATGTGAGCTTCTTGAATACATACAATGTCACATTTCTCCTTCTTAAAGTAATCAAACATTGCTTTTCTTTTTAAATTGTTTTTTAGCCCTCTAGCATTTACGGACAGCACTCTAAATGTATCCATAACAAAAACACAAAGTTGCTGGAACGGACAGAATACGAAACAGAGGATGATGAGACTGAGTACTGTGAGGTCTCTGATCACACAGGATGACCCCCCCCCCCCCCCCATACCATCCATCCCAACACATTGACTGTGACAGACCTGGCTACGTTTTCTTTGGACTGTGATTGTGATTATTGAAATCGCTAATCACAATCACAGTCCAAAGAAAACGTAGCCAGGTCTGTCACAGTCAATGTGTTGGGATGGGATGGTATGGGGGGGGGGGGGGGGGGGTCATCCTGTGTGATCAGAGACCTCACAGTACTCAGTCTCATCATCCTCTGTTTCGTATTCTGTCCGTTCCAGCAACTTCTGTTGTTTCTCTGACTGGGACACAGTGGAATCTTCGGATCGGGGTCTTTTGACAGACCCAGAGCCACTCCTCTGTATGGATTTAGCGTCGTTTGCTTCTTTTTTTCACGTGGTCTACTGCGGTCATTACTGTCCATAATGCCAGTGCTATTTTGTGTCTTGTAGTTCTTTGTAGGATTTTGTTTTGATTTTTCGCCAGAGTTGAAGTTCACAGTCCCCGCCCTATCTGTTGTCTGTGTGTTTGTTGATGAACAGTCAGTCGACCCGTCCCTCCCACCGCCTGCATTCAAGCTGCATACAGGGTCACCTGCCTTGTGTCCATCACAGTAACACTGTCTGCACTTGATGGGATTTGGACAGTCCTTGTTTCTGTGGCTTAAAGCAGGCAGTTACGGCACTCAGCTTCTTGCTGCTCTTTGTTTAGTTTTTGCTCTTTGTGATACAGAGTGGCTCTGAATGGGCCAATCTGCACCGTCTTTTCCAGGGGTACACTAGGAACTCCTATATAAAGAAAGCGTCTACCAGTCTTCCAGTGGGTCAGTTTTTCTCTCTCATCTCTGTCTCGCTCTAAGATCAGTTTTGAGCGAACAGAGACACCTAGCTGTTTTACAGTTTGAAGCACATCTTCATCAGAGAAGGACAGGGGCACGTTGCTGATAACGAGCTTGGTTGCAGGAGGCTGCTCCTCCCTATCACCTGTTACCCCACCTGTCAGATTTCTGACGATATAAGGGTTTTGACTTTTAACACTAATATGTACTCCTCGAAGAGAAAAACCTTGTAACAGAAGTTTTTGTCTGCCATCTTTGTTGCAAGGATAGATCCTCCATAAGGATCCTATTCGCTGTGCACCATCACTTTTTCTGCGGCAGCACAAATTTCAGCAGTCGTGAAAGATTTTTTGTCAAAAGCAGGTAACTCATTATTGATCAAAAATAGAGGCAAAGTTCTCTCACCATCTGTTATAGAAGCCATTGTTTACCACCACGATACTCGCACTCTTGAGTATAATAAGGAAAGGTTTTGAAAAAAAAAATAAAAAGGAGAAAGGAAAGAAAAAAACAAAAAAACAAAAACGGAATGGAAAATGGAAAACAATATATAACACTGAAAAAACACACACCCTCCTTCAAGTTTAAGACTTATAGGATGGCTAGTACTGAAATTCTCCACTTTACAAACACAGCAGAATAATCTTGCCTCCAAAGTTCGTTTCCACATGAAACTTTGAAAACAAAAATAAAACTTCCCACAAGAACATCTTGCCTGTAAATTTGATATCGGCATGATCAGTGCATTATACCCTACACACTGGTCATATGTAGAAGTACTAAATCTACCAAAAACTATACTTATTTATGAAAAATTAAAAAAAATTGACAGAGCTTGTCAAAATACGTGCGATTCACTTGATGAGCGAACTCATCCCCCGAGAGAGAGAGAGAGGAGGGAGAGAGAGGAGAGAGAGAGAGAGAGAGAGAGAGAGAGAGAGAGAGAGAGAGAGAGAGAGAGAGAGAGAGAGAGAGAGAGAGAGAGAGAGAGAGAGAGAGAGAGAGAGAACACTGAACACTGAACACTGAAAAGTTTTATTGTACATCGGCCTTAGGCCACTATACAAAACATGATTAAGGCAGGGGGAAGATAAACATCACAGCGTAAAACATTTCCATCCATTTCACATTTCCAATTCCGCAAACACACAAAGTCACATTCAATGCCTTCTAGTTATCATCAACCCGGTTAACCTTTTTATCATTTGCATAATCACTGCCATCAGCATCTTCATTATCTATATCTGCAGCAAGTATATCACCATCACCATCATTACTTTCATTATCTACGTCTTCATCATCAAACTCATTCTCTTCATCATCTGCACTATCATCCACCTCTTCAACCTATATAATTATCAACGTCACGATCATCATCTTCAATGTCTCTACACAATAGTCACGATCACAATCCTCGTCTTCATCACTGTTTCCAACGTCACCTTTAACTTCTTCGTCATAGTCTTCGTTACCACTATCACTTTCAACACCTACACCAACGTTACCATCATCACCTTTAGTAATCACATCATCATACCCATCGTCACCATTAGTGATCACATCATCATTACCATCACCATCATCATTAGAATTCTCATCATCCTAACCAGCACCTCTTTCAGCAGTTCTACCATCTACATCCTCCTCCACAATCATCACCTTCAGCATTTACATCACCATAAACATCATCTTCAGCATTTACATCACCATCACCATCATCCTCACATCCACATAACCATCACCTTCAACATTTACATCACCATCACCATCATCCTCAACATTTACATCACCATCATCCTCAGCCTTTATATCACAATTACCATCATCTTCAACATTTGCATCACCATCATCTTCAACATTTACATTACCAACATCTTCAGCATTTACATCATCATCATCTTTTCCTCAACATTTACATCACCATCATCTTCAGCATTTACTTCCCCATCATCTTCAACATTTCCATCACCAGCATCATCATCTTCAACATTTACATCACCATCGCCATCTTCCTCAGCATTTACATCACCAACATCTTCAACATTTACATTACCATGATTTGGACATTTGCATCACATTTGCATCACCATCATCTTCAACATTTACATCACCATCATCTTCAGCATTTACATCACCATTACCATCATTTTCAGCATTTACATCACCATCATCATTAGCATTTACAACACCATCATCAGCATTTACATCACCAGCACCATCATCTTCAGCATTTACATCACCATCATCTTCAACATATACATCACCGTCATCTTCAGCATTTACATCACAATCACCATCATCTTCAACATTTGCATCACCATAACAATCATCTACAGCATTTACATCAGCATCACCATCATCTTCAGCATTTACATCACCCTCATCTTCAGCATTTACATCACCATCATCTTCAGCATTTACATCACCATCACTATCATCTTCAGCATTTACATCACCATCATCTCCAATATTTACATCACTATCATCTTCAACATTTATATTACCATGATTTTTAACATTTACATCACCATCGTCTTTTGCATTTACATCACCATCATATTCAGCATTTAACTTCCCATCATCTTCAGCATTTACATCACCATCATCTTCCGCATTTACATCACCAGCACCATCCTCTTCAACATTTACATCACCATCATATTCAGCATTTACATCACCATCACCCTCAACATTTACATCACCATCATCTTCAGCATTTACATCATCATCACCATCACCTTCAGCATTTACATCACCATCACCTTCAGCATTTACATCACAATCACCATCATCTTCAGCATTTACATCACCATAACAATCATCTTCAGCATTTACATCAGCATCACCATCATCTTCAGCATTTACATCACCCTCAACTTCAGCATTTACATCACCATCACTATCATCCTCAGCATTTACATCACCATCATCTTCAACATTTATATCACCATCATCTTCAACATTTACATCACCATCATCTTCAACATTCACATTACCTTGATTTTCAACATTTACATCCCCATCATCTTTTGCATTTACATCACCATCATATTCAGCATTTACTTCCCCATCATCTTCAGCATTTACATCACCAGCACCATCCTCTTCAACATTTACATTACCATCACCTTCAATATTTACATCACCATCTTCTTCAGCATTTACATCACTATCACCATCATCTTCAGCATTTACATTACCATCACCATCACCCTCACATTTACATCACCATCATCTTCAGCATTTACATCATCATCACCATCACCTTCAGCATTTACATCACCATCATCTTCAGCATTTACATCACCAGCATCATCCTCTTCAACATTTGCATCACTATCATCTTCAACATTTATATCAACAGCACCATCATCTTCAGCATTTACATCACCATCATCTTCAGCAATTACATCACCATCATCTTCAGCATTTGCATCACCATCATCCTCAACTTTAGCATCACCATCATCTTCAACATTTACATCACATGCACCATCCTCTTCGACATTTACATCACCATCATCTTCAGCATTTTCATCGCCATCACCATCACCCTGAACATTTACATCACCAGCATCCTCAGTATCCACACCACCATCATCTTCAGCATTTAGATCATCAGCACCATCATATTCAGCATTTACATCACCATCACCATCATATTCAGCATTTACATCACCAGCACCATCATATTCAGCATTTACATCACCAGCATCATCCTCTTCAACATTTGCACCACCATCATCTTCAGCATTCATATCACCAGCACCATCATCTTCAGCATTCATATCACCAGCACCATCATCTTCAGCATTCACATCACCAGGATCATCCTCTTCAACATTTGTATCACTATCGTCTTCACCATTTATATCACCAGCGCCATCATCTTCAACATTTACATTACCATCATCTTCAACATTTGCATCAGCATGATCTTCAACATTTACATCATCAGCACCATCATCTTCAACTATTACTTCACCAGCACCAGCACTTTCAACATCCACATTACCAGCACATTCATCTTCAACATTTACATCACCAGCATCATCCTCTTTAACATTTACATCACCCGCACGCATCATCCTCTTCAGCATTTACATCACCGGCATCAACTTCTCCAACAATTACATCACCAGCACCATCAACATCACCACCACTAAGCCCACCATCATCACCATAGTTACTACTCTCAGAATGACCATCCCGCTGCACAACAGCCCACACGAAGATGGATTCTGATACGGTTCGATCTGACTGTGCCGGCCTCCTTCATCAGAACACCCTCACCTGTCATTATACAGAGTGACAAAAACATAATAAGGGCAAGGAACGTCCAGTGCTCCAATAACAAATCAGAAAAGAGTCAAACAAAACTATCATATTGACATCATCATCCTTGCAATAACAGAATCACCACCAATACATTTGAAAATCGACAAAAGTATTCCGTCAAGCCCAAATAGAATAACAAAATTAGATGGCACACCTCTTTCGTCTATTGACAGAATGGAAAACATACCGAGACACACCATGCATCTGATGAGGATTTTTCACTTGCAACAAAACATGTAGAGGAAGTTGAGCTAATTCACCAAGGAACTTAGCTCTAAGATCAGAGTACATGGGGCAGTCAAACAAAAAGTGCATTTCGTTTTCAGTCATTGACTTACAAAAAGGACAGGTTTTATCTTGCAAAGAGTCACTGTACCGATGTATATTTGCATTTAAAGGCAGGACATTAAATCTAACCTGAGCAATGGCTACCCTGAAACAATACGTATCAACATCATGTATGTATTTTTCGCTTTCAAAAATCATTTTAAAGGACCTATAACTTGCATATCTATCCCGATCTCTAACTGTAGAAGTCCATTCCTGAATAGAAATATCAGTAAGCCTCTGTTTAAACTGATTCAAAAATGCTTTAGTATCTCCGACACCTTGTTGCAACCAAACAAAATGAAATCCTGTCTCACATAAAATTTCCCTGACTTTAGATACCCAACAAATTTTCCCAGTTCTATCTAGATCAAGAAGCATCTCGTATGCTTTATGGGGTAACCTTTCATTTTCCATTTGAATAAGTCTGAACCAATATCTTAAGACTGACACACAAGAGTTTACATAGAGAGGATACCTTCCCAGATCACCATAAACCATCTTATTTGGAGTTCTGACTGGGACACCTAAAAATCTCTTACAAGCTAACATGTGCACTTTCTCTAAATGATCTAACTTATTCAACCCCCAAATTTCAGATGAATAGAGTAAAATAGATTGAACTTTAGCATCAAATATTTTGAAAAATGTATAAGCAGTCATTTCTTTAAATTTCTGGAAGGCTCTGTTTAATTGAATGGCTGCCTTTTTGCCTTTAACTACCAGATGTTCAGTACCTTTCTTCATACTAATCATCGTTGTGAAATTAAACCCTAAGTAACAATAATTATTTACAACATCCAGCTTTCTTCCATCAAACACCCATTGTTCACGTCGGCCTAAATAACCCCCTTTTCTGAAAACCATAATTTTAGTTTTTTCAGTATTTACGCTCAACTTCATCTCCTCACAGCATTTATGTAATACATTTAGTTGATTTTGTAAGCCATGTGGACTTGATGACAATAAAGCCACATCATCAGCAAAAAGCAATATAAATAATTCAAAAAAGTCTGGCAGAATCTGGATACCATGCTTACCTTTAGCGCTCATATGGTCAGATAACTGATTTATAAATACAGAAAACAATGTAGGGCTTAACACGCAGCCTTGCCGTACTCCAACAGGACAGTGAAAAAATTCTGTAAATTCATCATTTGCACGCACACATGACAACAATGAAGAATACATTGATTTTAAGCACATCATAAACCTCCCTTTCACACCTTGCTTTTTCATACATTCCAAAAGTTTTTCATGTTGTACAGAGTCAAACGCTTTCCTAAAATCCACAAAAGCAACATAAAGTTTTTTTCCTTTTTTTTGAATACATTTCTGAATAACTGCATATAAGTTAAATATCTGGTCGATAGTTGAATAACCTTTACGGAAACCTGCCTGAGTTTCCGAAATCATATTATTATTTTCTAACCATTTATATAATCGTATGTTCAAAATTGTTGTAAAACATTTCGAGATAATACTTAATAATGACACTCCCCTATAATTATCTGTGTTATCACGATTTCCTTTTTTATGAATTGGAATTATTATCGCCTTAGACCACTCTATTGGGTATATACCAGATGAAAAAATAACATTGAACATCTTTACCAAAAAAGCTATCACATCCCTACTGCCAACCTTTAACATTTCAGCTGTTATACCATCTATTCCACTCGCTTTTCCCAATTTCAGTTTGCGTATTGCTTCTAAGACTTCTAATTCGGATATGTCCCTATTTAAAGTATGTCCAGTGTCTTCTAATAAATCTGCTGTAATGTTACTGTTATCATCACTTCCTTCTTGACTTTGGAAAACATCTTTAAAATGGGTAAACCATTTCTCAGTACTAATATTAGTGTAAACTTTCTCAGAATTTCCACATCCCATACTTCTCACCTGACTCCAAAACCGTGAAGAATCCTTTATGTTTTTCACTAAGGATTCAGCTTTTTGCTTTCTGTAGTTTTGCTTCTTAGTTTTTAATAATTTTTTGTACTGTTTCCTTTTCTCAACATACTCTACTCTGTCATCTTCTTGTCTAGTTGCTCTGAAATGGTTCAGTTTTGCTCGGCTTTCTTTTTTTAGCATTTGGCATTCATTATCAAACCATGGGGATTTCCTTATGTTGTGCATGCAAACCCTTTTGTTCATACAAGTACTGGCATCTTTTAAACATTTTACAAACATATCTAGGGCACTGTCTACATTGTGTTCTAGAGCATCTGTGGCCAACAAAAGTCTATTTTGGATCTCTTCACTTCTTAATGCATTAAGAAATTTGTCCTCTTTATCTTTACTCCATACAAGTTTATCATATGGCTCCGTCCTCTTTACATAGTCTGTAGGTTTTGAAAAGTTGCAAACAATCTCTACTTCCATACTAACTGGTAAATGATCAGACTCTGTCATATTTTCTACATTCAGGGAGAGTACATTAACAGATGTAAATAAGTCCAGGGATGTTATGAAATAATCTACTGTACTTGAGCCTGATGTGGATATGAATGTGCAGCTGTCATCAAAGCCTGCTTCACAGAGACCATTCAAAATAATACAGTCAAACATATTGCACAATTCAAGAAGTTGGTTACCAAACATGTTAGTATGCGCATCTTGCGATTTCCTTAGCAATTCCGACTCAACAAATCCTTGAAAGGTTTTGAAATCATTGTCATCATTTGAAGCACTACAGTTATAAGTTGCTGTTCTAGCATTAAAGTCCCCCATTAGTAGAAGATGAAAATCATCATACTCACTTTGGAGGTCCAGTATGCAGTTTTCCAAAACTTCTATTCCATAAATGTCATGTCTTGATTTCCAAAAAGGTGAGTCACTTGGAGGAATATATGAGCAAACAATATAAATATCTTTGTCAACATCATACAAATCTTTGTACATCTTTAAAACAATAGTATTTTCATTTTCAACATTAACTTTTTCAATAAAAGATGCCAATGATTTTCTAACCAGGACAATTACTCCTCCCGAATACCTTCCCTGGTGGGAAAGCTTTCTAGCTTTTGCAACAAACAACAAATAGTCATGAAAAACAGGAAAGTCAACATCAGTTGCAATAAACGTTTCTGTTAGGCAAATAATATCATACTTCAAAAGAAAACTAACAAAATATGCGTTATCTAATTTTGGTAGAAGACCATGCACGTTATAATTTAGAAATTTAACATGACTTTTATATACATTATGATCTGAATTTGTCCTGTGCTGAACTGGCTCCTGTAATCTGTTCTTTGTGGCATTACGATATTCAGTTTTGCCTGTTTCCTTACCATTGCTTGTGGCCCGGCCGATTCCCTATTTTTTAATGCCTGCGGCACGTGCATTTGTCCCCTTAGTTTTTGTCTTAAACCCAGGATCCAGACCTTTATCCATGGCTCCTTTGTCAGTGTCAACCTTCTTGAATGAGTCCGTGATGCTGCTTTGGCTACAGGACCGAGCTGAGGCATTGTGCCTGGTTTTCCTGGACGGCCTGAATCTAGCACTGCCCGTCCGAGAGGCAGCACGTCTGGGTCTTGCTGTTTGCCCTGCTGACAAAGACTGAGCACTAAGATTAGCTACATGCTTATATTGTGCGTTTGTAGTCTGTACATCCAGCTGTTTGTCAGTGTTTATGACATCTGCTGTCTGAAATTGGTCAGCATCAGGAACCCTTTCTTTATTTTTAGTTGTACTTTTCTTTTCTATGTTGTCGTCCGTGTCATCGTCTGTTGCCTTGTCACTGACAGTACCTTCTGTCGACACTGTAACATCTACATCTGGATTATTTTCTTGTACGTCATTGCCCACCCCATCCTGTATGTCATTGGGACCCATGTCCACGTCATCCCCATATGATTTGTCAGTCCTACAAGGATTGTTTTGTGTATCTGCATCACTCATACACCCTTCACTGTCATTTGTCCTGTTAATTGTGGTCTTCTGTTTTGTTGTCTCTACTGTATGTCCAATGTCTGCCCCACCCACATGAACGTTCTCCTCATCAATGTTTGGGTCACCACTGTCGCTTAAGTCAAGGTCTTCTTGCGTGTCCAAACTATGCACTCTGCTTTGCTGATGCCTTCTGAAACCCGCAGCTGTTCTGGTGCCACTTTGTCTTGGACAGACTGGAGCAGTTCTGTTGGTATTTCTGCCAGGTCCCTGAGATTTGGTCCTCTCCTCTGTCCTGGGCTGTCTTTCATGTCCCACCACTTCACTGTAAGAATGGACACCTGGTATGACTGGTACTTCTCTGTCCACTCCCTGCCTTTGGCAGAAGCTGCTTTTCCCAAATTCTGTATCGACCTCTCTTAAACCGGTGTAGTGTTTCTCTAGCCTGACATTTCTTTTCTGCTCCTTGAAGTTTTGCTGTTGAACCTTATAATGTAGTCCAGATGTTCTCTGGAATGGTCTGCTATATGACTGGGCCTGACAACCCTCATGTCCATAGGTTCTAGTTGGGCGTGGAGAATGGTATTTCTGTGGATTCCTCTCCTTCTCCCTTTGATGCCCATGGTCAGCATACCTGCCCCCTGTATCCCTCCTCCATCTGCCATAATTGCTGTTCTGGACAGAGGGCCAGTCCTCTTCCTGGGAACCAATCATGTGAGGGAATTGTTGCCTGTGCTCCTGTCGCTGTGGATGAGGATGATTGTCTCTGATATGTAGTTTGCCTCGATGAATGTAGGCAATTTTACCTTGGCCCCGATGAAAATCTACTGTTTCTCTCTGGTGGACTGTGAGGTCAGAGGACACCTTAATTCCACTCTCCCGAAGGTTGTCCCTAAAGTTCCTGTCACCTATCACCGCCATTTTATCTGACCAGCGACAAAAGTGAACTATGATAGGGCGTGGTTCGTTTCTCCATGCCTGTGGTCTTCCAACCCGGTAGGCTCTTGAGATGTCTTCCTTCTGCCAGTTAGGGTGAGGTCCATGATCATTCAGAATATCTATTATGTACTGTGTTGTTGTCTGGTCGTCCTCCCTGTCCAGTTCTTCCACATTTAGAAATTTGACATTACATGCCTTCATGCTTTGCTCGGTATATTCCAGTTTTCTTTCCACTGTCTCCAAGCGGTCAATAATTAACTGTCTGTCTTCCTGTAGCTCCTGAATGGCTTCTTTGTTTTGCAGAACACATTCTTTCAGTGTGTGCATTTCCTCAAGGAAGTGTGATAGCCTAACATCAAGAGTGCTGAACTTTTCATCAATACTGCTTTTTATACTGTTTGTATGAAGGAAGAGTCCTTGTTGGATTTGCGTAAAACGCCAATCTATCATTTGTAAAACGTTTTCAGGAGGTGGCAAAAGTTCTTGATGCGACATTTTTCACTTTCTCATGTGCCTGTGTTCAGTGGTTTGTTTATAAACATTGGATTACACATGTGCTAGAAGCAGAAATAAGTTCTTGGTTTTGCAGTTTGAGCACTCTCCTCTTAAAGCAAGTTGCACGTGCACATATTCGATTGCCACCGTTCCACCTTCATGAGCACTGAGACATTTTTTATATTCAGAAAAAATATCCTTCTTTGCAGTATATTGATTTGCTAAATGTTTATATAAACACAACCACTGACCTTTTCAGTACTTCAAATCCATATTTAGATGCACACACCATAGAGGAACATATATGCAAAAAATTGTCACAATTAGAGACCAAGAAATGTCATTTTTTCACAGTTTGTCAGAGCACAATGCAAACACGACCTGCATTCACGAATGAATCTCCCCGAGCCGAGAGAGAGAGAGAGAGAGAGAGAGAGAGAGAGAGAGAGAGAGAGAGAGAGAGAGAGAGAGAGAGAGAGAGAGAGAGAGAGAGAGAGAGAGAGAGAGAGAGAGAGAGAGAGAGAGAGAGAGAGAGAGAGAGAGAGAGAGAGAGAGAGAGAGAGAGAGAGAGAGAGAGAGAGAGAGAGAGAGAGAGAGAGAGAGAGAGAGAGGTAACTCTGGGAGGCTTTCAACAAAATGTCGTAGAAAGAAATAGTAGGCATGCCACAAGGGTGTTACTTCTGCTGCCGGTTCACTGCAAGCACTCTGGGTTCCTCCTCCTCTTCCTTGTCACTTCTAAACAATGGACGGAGTCCCGCTGTTTCCCTCACCTCTTCAACACTTCTGTCTATCAAAGTGGAAGATCAAAGGTGACTGAGGAAGGAGCGAAAACAAAGGTTGCTGCTGCTGTGGTTCTAAAATGCCACAGGGTACGGACACACGTTAGCTCAGTCCTGTTACCTGATCAGCGCACTTTGGTGTTGCCAATCTCGCTTCTTGAACGCATATAAATTTTAATGAAAGTTGAGCTTGTTCATACTTTCTGTCTCCCTTTTCCCAGGTGTTCCTTTGTGCAAAATAATGTATACAATATACCATATCTTATTATAGGGCTATCTAACAATGCATCTCCTCCCCTATGTCTTCAGTATCAACTGACTCAGTCACTTCCTTTTCTAATACATCTTTGAAATGATCGAACCACTGACTTGTGGATATTGTATTTTTTGGCTGAGAACTTTTACGTGATATTTTTCTTATAGTTTCCCAAAAGTTTGTCGGATTCTTTATGGCTGTCAGTAGTTCTTTTAAATGTAAGTCATTGTATTCCTTTTTCTTTCTTATAAGCATATTTTTATATTCTCTTCGTGCAATACAAAACGATGTCCCATCGTCTTTCTGTGATAAGCGTTTGAATTTTCTAAATAGTCGTCTTACTTTACGTCTTGATACTCTACATTCATGATCAAACCAGTCTTTCAGAGGCTGTTTCTTAAACTGAATTTTTGTCTTCATATATTCTGCTTGATCTTTGATTATTTGATTAAAAGTGTTTATTGCTAGATTTAACATCACTATCAATCAAATCCACTGGCCTGTTCATATCATCTTTTATACATGTTGCATTCATTGAGTCAGTAAAGGTTTGAGCAAATAAGGGTTTCCATCTCTACTTAGTTTGAACTGATCTTCCCCTGCTCTAAAATCTATATCTAAACACAACAAAACATGAATCTATTCTGTCTAGAACTTTAAGTGTCATGCTATCACAAGCAAAATCAAAGAAAGGCACAGAAGTTAAGAAATAATCAATAACACTGTTGCCTTGGTCAGAAATATGTGTAACAACCACTCTCCTCGTTTTTACAGACACCATTTAATATGTATAAACCAAATGCTGAACACATATTCAATAATGTTCTACCATATGAATTTATTACAGTATCCTTCGATTACCTTTTAATTTGATTTTCAGACTGTTTTGTACAATTTTCAGATAAACTGTTTTCATCCACAAAATCGGGTAAGCAGTCAGAAGTCCGAGCATGTAAATCCCCACACAGTACAATATGTTCATCACACATGAACATCTTTTCCAAAACGTTTTCTTTAAGTAAACTCATTCCATCCTCACAATCAAAAGAAGAATAATACGGAGAATTTTCTGGTTGTAAGTAGTACAAATAAATAAAACATTCCTTGGAAAATGAAAAAAGTCTTTATCAAGAAGAAAGAACACACAACAGTCACTACTAT
This sequence comes from Stramonita haemastoma, assembly GCA_030674155.1. Lineage (NCBI taxonomy): Eukaryota > Metazoa > Mollusca > Gastropoda > Neogastropoda > Muricidae > Stramonita > Stramonita haemastoma. The sequence goes on along the minus strand of CM060316.1, from coordinate 81,188,514 downwards.
CATCAATATAGCGCATGTAAGGGAGAAAAACCTTACGCACAAGACAAATAATCCCCCCTGAACATCTCCCACACTGTGTTACTAACAGCGGGTTTCACAAAAATATCATGATCTTCAAATAAATCCGACTCAAATTTCTCGACAAATGTTTCGACAAGACAAACAAAATCAAATGATTTGATAAAATTGACAAAATCAGCATCCTGAAGTTTTGAAACAATACCACATACATTCCATTGCAGGAAAGACAATCTGTTTGCATCAACATCCTCTCTTCCCCCACTCCAGCTCCCACCACTAACATCATCTTCCTCCCCCTCCCGTTTAACTGACTGTAATTACCTCCCTCTACCACATCATCCTCACTCATCCCATCCTCACCTTCTGTTGCCTCGTCCCCAGTGAAGTTAGAAACAATATTTTCCACATACTTTTTCTCCATAATCACATGATCATCATCACAATCAACACCTCTCTCAAATCCACTACCTGTGACATGCTCTTCATTAATAGTATTTGATATATTTTTATATGGCAGCAAAATAACTCTCTGTTGACACACATTATTATCTTTATCTGCACACACGAATCACATAGTCTTTTCTCAATATCATCAGCCTCTGAGCTATCATATATATTTGTTGTAGACATACTATCAGTTTCACATCCCGAAAAAACTGCTCTATCGGAAAAACCGGCTGTATCAGAAATGCCAACGGTATTTTTAGAACAGTGCAACCTCTCACCTCCCCACCTGTCCCACTAGCACATGCAACTTAAATGCCATCCATCACAGATGAACAGGTTGACCTCAACAGAAGCCCTGACCTGTCACCCTGTGTGTGTGCATCTTTCGCTGCAGGTGTAGGGTTGGATTTTTCTTCTCCCTTGAAACAAGGAACAGCATTAAGGTGTTTGTGTGTGGGTGCTTGCGTTTTGGTGACTGGTCTGAGGGGCCGGCCGACATGCTATCCAGCTTCCACCAGTCTGTCTTCCGCAGTGAGGTCGAACCGTTTCCCCTCGATGACCATGGTGGCTTTCTTCCCCTGCTCTCTGGCCCTCTTGAAGTGTGGAGTCAGCCTTCTTCTCAGCTCCCTGACTTGTGGAGAAATCTTCTCCAATGAAGACGCCTGTACCTTTCAGCTTTCGCTTTTCTTTCAGGATCTTCTCCCTGTCTTTGAAGAAGGTGCACCTGGCGATGATGGGAGACTTTGGACTGGCGTTCACACTGTGCACTCGGTCAAATTGCACAGATTCTGACATTTCCAGTTTGTCATTGAGCATATCTGTCACGCCAAGTTTCTTTTTCTCTTCTCGGCATTCCATAGATGACAAGGTTGTTTTGTTTGGATTGGCCTTCTAGGTAGTCAGTCTTTCTCTCCAGGTCTTCAAACTCTTGTTTTCAGTGCGCTGTTTTCTTCTTTCATAAGTTCATTTTCTTTCCTTAAACTGTCGATCGAAATCCCTATCTCATGAATGTCTTCTTTCATGTCACGGTTTGACTCTTTCAATTCTGTCATGTCTCTTCTCACGTCTTCAAATTTGTTGTTTATGTCCGCCCTCATATCTGCTAGCATTTCTTTCACTGAAGTGTCTTCCCAGCATTTCTCACCTGCTGCATGCCCACTACTGCTTGTCCGTCGCTGTCCTCCACTTCACAGTGTTGTCTGCTTCATGGGGTCTGGTTTTGGAGGGCCAGGGTTCAGTTCGATGTCTCCACACTGATGGATCAAATTGCCCATGTAGAGTAGAAAGAGAAGCACACCTGTCATAGCACCGTCACACTGGGTCCGATATGTGAACACGCGTAAAAACATGGCAGCTTTGAATTTCGCCCGCTTCAGCATGTAAGCCTGGTAAACGGGCAAAATCCCACCGCACACCGACCGATGCACTATCGGGGAAACCGGCATAGTGCACTAACTACCCACAGGTACAGTATCAGTACTTGACGATGACTATAAATAGTCCAATTTGACAAAAAATAACAGAGCTCGTGAACTCACACCTGTCCTTGACAAGTTCACCTTTGACCCCCTGAGAGAGAGAGAGAGAGAGAGAGAGAGAGAGAGAGAGAGAGAGAGAGAGAGAGAGAGAGAGAGAGAGAGAGAGAGAGAGAGAGAGAGAGAGAGAGAGAGAGAGAGAGAGAGAGAGAGAGAGAGAGAGAGAGCAAGGCAAATTCTTTTATTTCGAGGATAATGAATAAGCACTCGTGTTCTTTTTAACATCCAGTCCCCGCCCTTATTAAGGATAAGATCATGAAAAAACAACAACAGATAGACATAGAGAGAGAGAGAGACACACACAACACACACACACACACACACACACACACACACACACACACACACACACACACACACACACACACACACACACACACACCAGACAAATGGAGACTGAGAAAAAAGTCACTCAGAACTTTGCAGTTTTTCTATATTCACGTGTGGTCCATTTACGTATAGAAAATATAATTGTTCACATAAAAGATGCATAAACTATAAAATCAGGTTTGATAACACTCATACCTCGGGAAATAATTGATGGTGTATAGTAAAATTCCACTTTGCAGCAAACTGTTACAAGCCATGCTATTTCCTGCCTGCTATCGTGTCTTATATTTGGTAGAAACTCAATACATTTGGATTTTAACCCCCATTTTTTTTTTTAAATAATCAAAGACGCAAAGCACATTTCTATGTTATTTTCTATAAGAAGTTAGCGTTTCTCTCCTGATAAAGAGAAAATATTTGTACACTGTATCTGTGTTTCTGTTACTGTCGCTGTTTCACAAACACACGTGCGCACACGCACGCACAGACACACATACACACACGCAAACATACACACACGCACGCACGCACGTGCGCACGCTCATACCCATACACACACACGCATGCACGTACGCTCACACCCATACACACACACAAACACAAACGCATACATAAAACATCTTGTACGCACAGATGAGTGTGCTATTGTGTGCTACACACACACACACACACACACACACACACACACACACACACACACACACACACACACACACACACACACACACATACACACACACACACACCACACACACACACACACACACACACACACACACCACACACACACACACACACACACACACACACACACACACACACACACCACACACACACACACACACACACACACACACACACACACACACACACACACACACACACTACACACACACACACACACACACACACACACATAACACACACACACATACACACACACACACACACACACACAAACGCATAAATAAAACATCTTGTACGCACAGAAGAGTGTGCTATTGTGTGCTACACACACACACACACACACACACACACACACACACACACACACACACACACACACACAACACACACACACACACACACACACACACACACACTCACCACACACACACACACACACACACAACACACACACACACACACACACACACACACACACACACACACACACACACACACACACAACAACACACACGTGCGCACAGACTCGAAACACCTGCTCACACAAAAGAAAATGGAATCGTTTAGATTCCATGTTGTATAAGATGAATCGAGTGACTCGTGGCAAGATTTTATGCAAATTCTATTTTTGGCCAAAGTGACAAGCACGAAACAAGCTGTCTGATAACTGCTTTCCCTCATCGATTTCAAATGAGATGAAATTACCTTCATTTAAATTGCTAATATCAGAAATATTACGTACAAGCAACGTTAAATTTAACCACTCAATAAACCCAAACAACAAAAACAACAACCAAACCAAAAGATTTTTTTTGGATAGTTTAACAGTAATACTGTTTATATCATGGGTTTCAAAAACCAACTTTAAAACAGAGGTCAATGTATATGTGAGATTAACATTGGCTTCGTTCCATTCAACTTTATTTGGAAATGAAAAATGTAACATCAATACCCTCTTCAGAACAAAAAACTTATTTGACATACTTCCACCATAGCTGACTTTCCTCTACATGTACCCCAACCACCTTGTCAGACGTACTGCTCCCCATGAACCTGCAGTGGCGCAACTTTCATCATCACTGCCACTGGATTTTCACTGTGGTTTGTCAGCTGCCAGTCCTGGGGTAGACACGGAGCTGAATATAATGAAGTCGGCCGTCACGTGCCTGCTGACTTGAAGACTAACTAGTCAATGTTGATTTGACCACATAGAGTGTGCTCAATGTTTCGATGGCAGGTCGTAATATAAGTGAAGTAACGTTATCTGGCTCATTTAATTTTTTAATCAAATTTTAATGTAATTTTTCGTTCTTTACAAGATCTTTTCCCCGAAGTGGTAATGCTAAAAAGCCCTCAAAGAAACAGAGAATACTTTCCTTCAGCCTGTATGTAGATCATTTTCTCCGGATCTCAACACGTTGCAATTTGACTCTTTTTTCTAAGGTTCTTTTTTTTTTTTTTTAAATGACCAGTACCGTCGGCTAATTTTCTCCAGTTTCATCTCCTCCGACCAACCAATCAATATTTTCAGATCTTCTTTACTTTCCTTGAAAACTACGGGAGCTTTATTTCTCTCAGGCAGGCATACACGAACCACTTAAAAGGAATCAACAGTACAAAGCTTACGAAGTTTAACACGTTATATCACGGTTTACATGCTATATCACGGTTACAGCACAGGTTTTGTAGCCAGTACCTCTGCAGTTCACAATCGAGGAAAAAGTCTCATGGCCTGACAGCTAAATTGGATCAATATGCTTACGGTGGTTCTTGTGGATTGGTGGTCAAGAGGTAACGCACCTGCCACTTATGCACCTGTACCATTTCTTTGATTTTATTTTATTTATTTATTTGATTTATGTGCTCTTTTACATTCAATCCCCGTGGGTATGCAGTTTTGTAAATGTCATCTGTTCCCACCGGCATACGATGGCCTACTCTTACGAAAAGCAGAACAGGATTCAACGTGTGTGCAAGATGTTCTGCGTGCGTTCGCACACGGGGCCTCATCCGAACGACTTTTGGGGGGAGTGGAGTCAGCACAGAAGTCCAGGAAAAAAATCTCCTCCACCAGACTCGAACCTGGGTCGTCAAATTGCCAGTGCATGATGATCACTGGTAATGAGGATTGCGCAATGATGCAGGTAAGGAAGTGTGAATGCATTGAGACTACTTGAAAGGGTTGTTATTTACCTTTCTTTTCGTGATAATTAGGTCCGGCGTCAACCGGGCCTGCAGTGTTGGTAAGGTAGCTTGAACAACACTCTCAAAGGCAACAGTCCCAAGAGCCCGACTGTGTAACCGCTGTCTTCCCAATGAGCCCGACCGAAGGCCAAAACATCCACTTGATTCTATGTGATTTAAACCACTGCGCCATCGCAGCTGGTACCATTTTAATCTTATCTCTTTCTCATAAAATGGAATAAAGGACACAGAGACAAAACAGTGATAAAGGACTAAATGAAAAAGTGTATGAGAGTAAAGCAGCATGGTAAATTATGAATGAATAAATAAATAAATAGCACAGTAACAAACAAAGAAACAAACGAAGGAACAAAAAACAAAAAATATGCTCACAAATGAATAAAAAAAATTATACATACAATTATGTATGTACGCATCAAATATAATTTGTATGAATAAAATATGATTTTGCATTTTCTTTGTGTGTGGCAAAAGGCAAACGGATGACTTTATCTCTGTTTTGAATTTTTGAAACGTAATTTATTGGCTCCGATGTTTGCTCAGTTGTTTTTCTGCTTCAAGTGTCCTTTTCAGGGCCAGGGGAAAAAGCAGGGTTGATGTTTTAACTTCAATGTGAGCACGGGTCAATTCGATTACCGATTTTGCCATTGTTGTGAAATGCAAATGAGCCATGTCTAACGATAAAAGGTCGACTTTGGCTTGTTTAGCGCTAATTGTAGCTCGGAACCAGAAGTGAAAAATGGTTTAAGCTAAAACAAAAACAAGCAATTAAACAGACGTAACCAAAAAAACTCCAAGAAATGGACACATTCTAGATCTTCGTGATTCATCTAGAGTCGTGCTAAAACAAGCTTGAATCTGCAAGGATGTGACACGATGAAGAATTCAGGTGTTTTTTTCTTGTTGTTAGTACTGTTTTTGTCGCTGTTGTTTCTGTTGATGTTTTGTTGTTGCCCCTGTTAATGATTTTGATGATGGTGAGGGGTTTAACAAACTGCACATCTCAAGATTATGCACTACATAAATTGTAAAGCAGTTTTTTTTTAAAACCAGTGATTAAAATAGCATACAAGCGAGGCTTTGAAAGGGCCAGCATATTCAGGCTAGCGCCCAACTCCTCTCCCTTACCACTTTATTTCCCTGACCCTAAAGTGGCAGATACCCATTTACAGCTGGGTGAACTGGGAGACTTTCGCAGCCAAGGAGCACAAACGGTCACCTATCCACTTGGTAACCAAGCTCAATCTGCTTAACCTTAGCTTGGTGAAAGCGAGTGCTCTGGCCACCGAGCTACACCGCCCCGTGAGCATATGCTTGTGTTTAAAAGACGCATAGTCACGTTCATGAATGGGTTGAACTCTACGATCAAAGCAAACATTGAAAACATTAGCATGGGTAGCTGTTAGAAATAAGGATATTTTCTCTTGACCAAGCATGCTGCTGTTGATCAGAACAGTTGATATGAGGAAGTGATATTTTCCAAAATGTTTATGGTGATAAAATAATGCTTCCTTGAACACAGATTTGCAGCTCTTTTTTGCTATAATGAAGTTATTTTACTCTCCCCACCAACTTCTAAATACCAGACGTTTTTTTTTCAAGATCTAAAAACAATTTCAGCTACTGTTCATCTCAAACAGGAAGGTTTTCTCTGTTTTGTCTAAGATGAGAATCAACTTTTCTTTTTTTTTTAAATTTCCGCCTTTACAGTTTACGATTCTTGGGTTTCAAAACACACGATAATATCAACCCATGTTAAGAGTCTCCAGTTTCCAATCAGTGTTTCTTCAGCGTTGTTTATACTTGATTGCATTCCACTCCACTTCCTTCAGCTATATCTTTTATGTCCAATGCAATTTTGTCTTGCCATTTATTCTCTTGTTTTCTCTCAAACTTCACACTTCTGTCCTCAGCTCTTTATAAACACATTTGATTTTAATCTTCTAGTGAATATCTCCTATTTGATTCGCTGTTTTACCCAGTTGATATCCAATAAATCGTGGCTGATTAGCTCTTCCATCATTCATCTTTAGCATGACATGGTTTGTTTACATGTAATCTAGCTTTCACCCAAAATGCCATGCCGAATTTGATTTTCTGAATTCAGCTTTTATAATAAATCTTCTGTCCTCTCTATTTCTTGCTATTCTATTTTAGAATCATCTGTCACATAATCAAGCAGTTCTTCGACCCCTTACACGTGTTTACCTGTCTTGTGATCCAGTCTTCATTGGATGTGTTGTGTCTGCCTCTGTCTACTTATCTAACAATCTATCTATCCCTATATCTCTATCTATCCATTTGTACTATGTCTTCTATTTTTCTACTATTTTCTATCTACTATTATCTATCTATCTATCATCTATCTATCTATCTATCTATCTATCTATCTATCTATCTATCTATCTATCTATCTATCTATCTATCTATCGATCTATCGATCGATCGATAGATAGATTAGATATTGCAGTTTTTAATTTGAATGATTAAGTCATCAATATATATATTTTTTTAAAGCATTGGTTTGGTCACTTAACAAGAATTGCTCGTCAACCAACCAGGAGAATCCACTTAGGTGCTACTAAAACAGACCACAGAGGGCCTCAAACAGACTTCCTGCCAATCCAAAACCTACTCCAAGCCTACGTTTTTTGGTCGTGTCTTTTTCCTTTATAACTTTACTATGCAGGTACAAAGATTTTCCTAAATGAATAAGTAAACACACACACACAATCCACAAACTCTGTGTGTCATCTGCTAAGAAATTCTCCTGTTAGGTTTTTGACTAACAGCATAACTCTGTGCGCTTATAAAGCCTCGAGTTGCAATTTCAATTTTCATCAATGCCAACAAACTCTCCACACGATTTACAAAGATCTTTAATGTGCATATTAATTTTCTGCATGCGTGTATATTCTACATAACTCAGCTATCGAACATTGTCAGATAGACAACACCTAAAATCAGACTTTAAGAAATACTACATCGAACCTTTCTTGTATCCTGGTCTCTCTTTCCAAGGAATAGTGCAGTTTGCAAAACCTCCTATGTTATCTTGTTGCAGTTCACTAACTTCACACATAGCTGCCCCCTCCCCACTGCAGTCTTCTTCCAAGGAACAGAAACTGGACAAAACAAATGCTTTTCGTGACTGTTTAATCCTTTTGTCACCAAAAAACAATAATTATGTGATTGCTATTTATATTATGCTACCCTAATTGATACCCTACCTTAATTGATCGTTGTTGTTGTCAGAACCATAATTTCCAAATCCCACTTTCACTTCATGCTTTTAACTACTTTGGTCTTCTCTTGTTTCTTGTTTAACGCTCGGTCGGTTGTTTTTCAGACTTGATAGCTCATTGTATGATTATGCTACAATAACGATTTTGCCATTAAGAAAACAGTCGGCAATGCTGTGTGTGTGTGTGTGTGTGTGTGTGTGTGTGTGTGTGTTGTGTGTGTGTGTGTGTGTGTGTGTGTGTGTGTGTGTGTGTGTGTGTGTGTGTGTGTGTGTGTGTGTGTGTGTGTGTGTGTGTGTGTGTGTTGCTGTTATTGTTTGGTGGTGGTGGCTTTGCTACTGCTGCTGTTTAGTTGTAGCTTGAACGAAAAATCTCATAATTAGCTATTGGTGAGTTTAAATAAATGTTATTTCTGAAGAGTTGCTTGTCACTACCTATCCCTTTCTCGGTCCCTACCATCTGACTATGACAGACTACTCTAGTGTCCCATCAAACCAACCAACAAACAAGCAAGTCAGCAAGCGAGGAAACCAGACAACAAGTTAACGAACAATCCTTTTGTCTCCATCTCTCGTTGTTACACATCCTTCTGGAATCTAAACCCTTCTCTGTATTTTTTTAAAAGTACTACTTTATGTCACAGCAGATTTTTCTGCGTGAAATTCGGCTGTTCTCTCCGGGAGAGCGCGTCCGCCACAAGTGCAGGTGTCTACCCTTTTGTTTTTTCCTGCATGCAACTGTATTTTTTCCCTATCAGGGTGGCTTTTTTCTACAGAATTTTGCCAGGGTGAACCCCCTTGTTGCCGTGGATTCTTTTACGTGCGCCAAATAGTGATGTGTGCGATGGGACCTCGGTTTATCGTCTCTTCCGAAAGACTAGCGCCCAGAACACCACTCAGGGTCTAATTGATGAGGAAAAAATTTTGGGTCCAAACGGGGTACACACCGCACGCTCCGACCCAGACTTTTTGCTTTCTAGGGAAGGCGCGTTTCCACCTAGGTGGCCTAGGTGGAAACGCGCCTTCCCTAGAAAGGAACTGTTTCACAAATTGTCTATCAAAAGTCCTTTGGTCCTAGCAAAAGTCCTTTGGATGAGACTATAAACCGAGACC
>CM060316.1:81166435-81173935 GCA_030674155.1 Stramonita haemastoma | reverse complement strand
CAACTTCGATCCTCGCATTTCTTCTATCATGTTATCAGGTAGACTTCACAAAATCATCTAAAAAGAGCCAGAGGGATTGTTTTAGTGTTTGTGCTTTGTTTCTTTTTGTGGATGCTTTTGTGTGTACGTTTGCGCTCGAGCGCGCGCACGAGCGTGTTTGTTTGTGTATTTGTCTGCGTGTTTGTCCTTGTGTGAAAATGTATGTGTGTAAATATTTTTGCGTGCGTGCGTGCGTGCGTGCGTGTGTGTGTTGTGCATGTGTGTGTGTGTGTGTGTGTGTGTGTGTGTGTGTGTGTGTGTGTGTGTGTGTGTGTGTGTGTGTGTGTGTGTGTGTGTGTGTGTGTGTGTGTGTGTTATCAATTCGAATATTCTATTAGTTGTTTTGGTGCATGTATACTTACAATGGGGGACGGGATAGCTCAGTGGTCAGACCACTCGCTTTCCCCCTGCAAAGGTTAGGCAGCATCGAGCGTGGTTGCGCCCTTGGTTTCAGTACAGTCCCACACTTTACCCAGCTTCATGGGCACCTGCCCTCTTTAGGGTCAGGGAAGGTAAAGCAGCGAAGGAGAGGAGATGGGTGCCACCCTCATTATGCTGGCCCCTAGAGAAGCTGAGGTCTCTGATGCCTCACTCTCTTATGACCTCGTAGGTTATGGGACACCTTTACCTTTTACCTTTCTATACTTACAATGACATAAATATTGTTATACTAGTTCATCCTAGAGCAAGAGAGATCATTCAATCGTTTATTTATTTATTATTTCATGTATCTATTTATCTACTTTCTTCTTCTTCCTCTCTCTTATTTTTTTCTTCCTTTTCCTCCTCCTTTCCGTCCTTCTTGGTTGTCCTGTTCTTTTTTCTTTTCTCCTCCTCCAAATGGGAGAAAAAGAATTAATACGAAATTTGTCTTAACTTCATTCTTCGCCATTCTTCTGTCACTTTATCTAGTTTGACTTCACACACTCATCCCCTTCAAAGCCGGGCTGATTATTCTCTGTGTTTGTGCTTTTTTCGGGTTTTCTTTTCTTTCAAATCTCATATCTCTTATTTTACCCTGTCTGTGTGTTTTATCCTTTTTGTTTTTGGAAAGTGTTTCCACCTCCTCTAAAATCTCTCTGCATATGTTTGCAATCTTTGTTTTCCCTTTCTTTTCATCTGTTTCCTTTGTGAGTGTTTATTTCTTCTTACTCCATATGTATTCTTGTTTCTTTCTCAGTATTTTCTTTGGAAACAATGAACATGGTTCTTTATACCATAGCAGTTTTGTTTTTATATTTTTGTCTGTGGAATTGAAAGGAACAAGAAAGGAGAAGGAACAGTTTATTTATCTATTTATTGTATATATTTATTTATCTTATTTATCTATTTATTCATTTATTCCTTTATATCGAGGATAATGGAATAAGCAATCATATGCTTTTTCACATCCAGTCCCCGTGTGTATGCAGCTTTATAAATGTCATCTGTTCCCACCGGCACACGATGGCCTACTCTTAAGAAAAGTGGAACAGGATGTAACGTGTGCGCAAGATGTTCTGCGTGCGTTCGCACACGGGGCCTCGGTTTATTGTCTCATCCGAAGACTTTGGGGGAGGGGGGAGGATGGAGTCAGCACTGATGTTAACTCCAGTGGAAAAATCCCCTCGACCGGGATCGAACCCGGGTCGTAAAATTGCGAGCGCATGTTCTGACCGCAGTTTCAGACTGACAGGCATAAAGGTACACAGACAGGCAGGCAGGCAGGCAGGCAGGCAGGCAGGCAGGCAGGCAGGCAGGCAGGCAGGCAGGCAGACAACACACACACACACACACACTACTACTACTACTACTACTAATGATGCAGTGCTTTATGGCTCATAACAAAAAGCGAGAAAAAGTCTTCAAAATGGTTCACTTCTGTAGTGACAGACTCCTTTTTCTTATAGTATGTTTGACTGTGTGTTTCTGTGTTTGTTTGCTGGAGCAGTGGCTGGTTAAATCTTGTTTTTGTTCCTACTGTTGCTATCGGTGATATTGCTGTTATTTTGAGATTCTGAATCCCCCGCATTTCAATGCAAATGATTACATTTTTTTGTTTTGTTTGTGTTTGCACTTTCCTTATGAACAACAACTTCAATGCAAAAACACATAGTAAAAGATGGATGCTCATCACACAAACAGTTGTTCCAAGTGATTTTTCGCATTTTCTCTCTCTCTCTCTGTCTCTCTCTATCTCTCTGTCTCTCTGTCTCTGCCTCTGTCTCTCCCTTGGGCAGGTTAAAATGATGTTTGGCGATGTGACAGACTGGAAGAAGAAATTGGTCCTCTGGATTAAAAAAAAACAAAAGATGTTGAAGAGCTGTTTTGTGCCTGCAAACAGAATGAAGATAATTTGTCAACAGTTTTTCTCCACTGTAGAAAGAATGAGAACAGAAATTGACAATCTTGAAGACCACTGTGACAATTTGGAAAGCTTTTCACGAAGGAATAATCTTCGATTCTTTGGTGTGTCCCAGAATGATGGAGTTGAAAGCTACGACATGTGTGCTAAACTGATAGCTGATACACTGAACAGTGTTGAAGCACCAAAAACGTGGAAGGCAGATGATATCTCACGAGCGCACAGAGTGGGAAAAAGTCGGAATGGTGAGCCCATGATTGTGAAGTTTAGTCGGTGGAGTGACAAAATGACAGTGCTCAGAGATCAGGACTACAGAGCCAGACTGAAAGAAAAGGGGGTCAGAGTGGCCAATGATTTGACCCGGAAGCAAGCCAGTGTGGTGGCTGAAGCAAGAAAAGAGGGGAGGGTGGCCTTTTTCAAAAGAGGCAAACTGACTTTGGGGCCCAAACGACCAGATTCCAGGACATATGCAGAAGTGGCAGCAGCATCAGCACCACCAGGTGTTTCCAGTTCCAGAGAAGTACCGCTCAACAATACAACTGACAGTAAACAGGGAGCTCAAAGCATGCAGTGTCAGAAGACAGTCATGGCGAAGGCAGAAGGCAGGACAGAGTTTCCCCACGTCACTCTAGTAAGGATGTTCAGTGGAGTGCTGGAAGGAGTTCTTGTGGTGGTCATCGTCACAGTGGATACTATGAAGGCAAGTGACAAGGTGACTAGAAGCAGAGGTCATGACCAGGATGCTGGCAGAATGGTGGGTGAGGGTTCTCCTTGTTCCTCTGGTGACGGGAGTAAACATTCTGGATTACATGCACATGACAGTCACCACCCCAACGGATGACCGAGGTAAGTGCATGTGATGTCGTAAATCACTGGGAAGGGAATGGGGACTCCCCTGGTGTTAGTCCAGAGGCCAGACAAGCGCATCCGTGCACAGAACACACGGGAGGTGGTGGTGGTAGAGGGGGTGGGGGCAGTAGACAGAGACAGAGTCGTGGAAATGTAACCCAGTCCAGAGACAATCAGTCTGCTCCAGTCAGAAGGGTTTCTGGTAATGGCCCATCCCGCATTACCCGCTCTACAAGGAGCACCCAATAGGACAGGCAGGATCATTTTGAAAAACTTAATTTTCTTGTTTATTATGTTGAAAACTTGTATTCGAAACTAAATGACTTTTCTTTTCTTGGTTATGTTTCTACATTTGAATTTGCTTGTTTGACAGACACGTCTGTAGATAGTACTTTGATTATAATGGTGTATTTCATGATCATGAGAAGTTTGCTGCTCCAGCCAAAAAACTCAGAACTCTCATTCAGGTGGTGTTTTGCTTTTGATTAGAAAATCAATATGTAATGTTGTTTCAAGGATTGATGTTGATTGTTACAATGTGGTTGCAGTCAGAGTTAGTAAGTCTGTCTTTAATTGTGAGAAAGATGTCCTTTTGATTGCGTGTTATGTATACCAGAGAATGGGCCTTTATATGATCAGTTGAATATCAAAGATGGCATTGTAAACTTACAAGAAAGTATTCTACACATAGTACAGAATCAAGATTTGCATATCATGATTCTGGGAGATCTTAATGCCAGAACTGCAAATAACCAGCCCAAAACTGAACAAATGATAACCTATTCTCCATACTTTGAAGATGAGGATGATGATGATAATGGTGATGATGTTGCCTGTGATGTTCATGATACTACTACCAATGGCACTAGCATACAAAGAAAATCTAAAGATAAATACACTAACAGCTTTGGAAGATCTTTATCAAACCTGTTTCTTATTGTCAATGGATGTTGCTACAGTGATTCTCAGGGTGACTATACATATGTCTCCCCATATGGCTGTAGTGTCATTGATTATGTAATCCTTTGATTTGTTTTCACAAAAGTGCTGTGATTATGGCATTTACTGTTGTCTGTTAAATGGATGAATGTTTGTAAAAATAGAGTTAGAAATGAACCTCATGATGGATAAAACTACTGTTGAAGAACGGATTATATGGTCTGAAGATTATGTATCCAAATATAAAGAAGAGCAACATTCACAAGATTTTAAAGAAGGTATCAGAGATGCCTTGATGTCAATGATTCCATCAAAATATTCACACAAGCATTGTGTAGTTCAGCAGCATGCATGGTTAGGACAGTAGGGAAGAAGAAAAACAGAAATGATTGGTTTGAAGAAGAATGTGACAGAAAAAGAAAAAGTGTAAGAAAACTACTGAGACTACTCAAGCAATCAAAACAGTCAAGCCAAAAGAGAAAAGATGCATATGTCAAAGAACGAAAAGAATACAAACATTTACTGAAATGTAAGAAAAATGACTTTGACGCTGTAAGACTAGCAAAACTAAAACAGTCAGTTTTATCCTAAATTGTTTTGGCAATCAGTTTCTATCCTAAATTGGCAGTCAGTTTCTATCCTAAATTGTTTTGGCAAACCATAAGGTCAGTAATAAGAAAGTCAGTTATAGACAATAGTATCACTACAGAACAATGGTGTGCACATTTTTTGAAAGTAATTACTGAAACTAATTTATGTACTCAACTTGATGACATTGGTGTACTGAAGAAGTAGAAGAGGAAAACCATGATGTTTTGTTTAATAAGCCTATTTCCAGACAAGAGGTTTTTTGCCAGTATTGGTAGCCTCAAAGCTGGAAAGAGTTCACGATCTGACAGAGTAGTCAGTGAAATACTCAGACATGCAGTTATCGATTTTTTGGTTGCATTTTTCAACAGATTGTTTGATTTAGGTGTTTTCCCTATTGGGTGGTCGAAATCTATCATTGTGCCACTTCATAAGAAGGGAGATGCAAACCAACCTGATAATTATCGTGGTATAGCCCTAACAAGAATTGTCAGCAAAGTATATACACGCATTTTGAACAAAAGACTCACAAAATGGTCAGAGCAAGAAAAAAAAAATTGGAAGAACAAGCTGGTTTCAGAGCAGTTGTGGTATGTTTTGATGAAAACTGGTGTATTGTGCTTTAAGAAGTATCTATGATAATGTTTTTGCATGTGTACGTGATAAATGTTGCTATTCTGAATATTTTGACTGCCCAAGAGGTGTGAAACAAGGCTGTTCGCTAAGCCCTATATTCTTTTCCTTTTTCATTAACGAATTAGGCACTGAGGTGTCCAGAACAGGGAACATGGTATTCAGTTAGTCCCTGGTATTGAAGAAATATTTCTGTTATTATTTGCTGATGATGTTATTCTGTTGTCAAATACAATTGTTGGACTCAACTTAATAGTTTGAAAAGGGAAGCTGACCGTTTGCATCTAACAGTTAACCTAAAAAAGACAAATATAATTGTATTTAGAATGGGAGGACATCTAGCTTTAAAAGAAAAATGGTTTTATGGAAATGAAGAAGTTAAGGTGATAAATTCGTATAAATACCTAGGAATGCTTTTCACAACTAAAATGAGTCTTACCAGTGCTTTGGCAGAGGGTTGTAGAAAGGAGAGGAAGAGGGTAATAGAAATTATGAGATCACTAAAAAGGTTAACATCATCAGACCCATATTTACTTTGGAAATTATTTGATTCACCAATTGAACCAATCTTGACGTATGCAAGTGAAGTCTGGGACATAGAGAGTGCATACTTTTGCCATTAAAAGATTCTTAAAGATTCTTCATGCCTCCAACAAACAAGTATATGCAGAGACTGGCAGATATCCACTTCATATTAGAACAGTGATTAAATGTATTAAATATTGGTTAAAATTAGTTCAGCTGCCTATGTCAAGAATATGCCGTCAGGCTTACAAAATGCTTGTCTCACAACATGATTCTGGCCATTTCAATTGGGTATCAAATGTACAAAAGAAACTTACAGAGAACCGATTTGGTATTGTATGGTTAAGTCAGGGTGTAGGGTATGAGTCAGATTTTATTTATGAATTTAAAGACAGGCTTATCTCTTGCTTCAAACAAAATTGGCATTCAGATATGGAGGATAAAGATAAATATAGATAGTTCCACTCATTTAAAAGCATTTTTCAAGCAGAGAAATATTTTTCGTGTGTAACAAAGAAATGGCACAGAAATCGCCTGGCAAGATTTCGACTCAGAGTATGTGGTTTAAATAATTGTAAACAGTGATTCTTAAACGATTATGCTGATGTAAACTGTCCGTCTTGTGAAGAAAGCACTGAAGATGAAATCCACTTTTTGTTTCACTGTACTGCCTATAGCCATATACGAGAAAACTGTGTTCATGATGAAAGCAAAATCGCAATTATTCTTTCACATAATGATGAAAACACAATTCGATCAGTAGCGAAATTTATAGCACAAGCATTGAATGTCAGGAAAAGAAAATTAGAGACATTCGGAAGTTTATAGGACAAGTAGTGAGTGTTAAAGGAAAAGAAAATAGAAGTCATCTGTTCCATGATACAATTTTGAAGTGCATGTATAATTTTTCAATCCGGTCCGAGAAATGTGTCTGGCTGCATTTACGTGGTGTGTGTGTGTGTGTGTGTGTGTGTGTGTGTGTGTGTGTGTGTGTGTGTGTGTGTGTGTGTGTGTGTGTGTGTGTGTGTGTGTGTGTGTGTGTGTGTGTGTGTGTGTGTGTGTGTGTGTGTGTGTGGTGTGTGTGTGTGTGGTGTGTGGTGTGTGTGTGTGTGTGTGTGTGTGTGTGTGGTGTGTGTGTGTGTGTGTGTGTGTGTGCATGCACGCGCATACGTGCGTGCATGCCTGCGTGCGTGCGTGTTTGTGTATGCTTTGCGCGTGCGCACGTGCATGTGTGCGTATGGGTACGTGGCTGCGTGCGTATGTGTGTGTGTGTGCGCGCGTGTGTGCCTACACCTCTTAGTAATTCCTGTGTGCATATGCTTTTGACTGATAAATCAAAAAATTGTCATTTGTTAATTGTGTTTCACCGCCCAATTGTCTAAAGGGCTTAATTGTAATGCTATATGGACAATTAAAAACGTTTGTCATTGTCATTGTCATTATTGTCTTTGTCTCTGTCTGTCTGTCTGTCTGTCTGGTCTGTCTGTCTGTCTGTCCTGTCTGTCTGTCTGTCTGTCTGTCTGTCTGTCTGTCTGTCTGTCTGTCTGTCTGTCTGTCTGTCTGTCTGTCTGTCTGTCTGTCTG
>CM060316.1:81153935-81163935 GCA_030674155.1 Stramonita haemastoma | reverse complement strand
TCTCTCTCTCTCTCTCTCTCTCTCATTTCTCAGAACATTGCGCTGGCAATTTGACGACCCGGGTTCGAATCTGGTCGAGGAGATTTTTCTCCTGGAGTTAACATCAGTGCTGACTCCACTCTCCCCAAAAGTCCTTCGGATGAGACTTTAAACCGAGGCCCCGTGTGCGAACGCACGCAGAACATCTTGCGCACACGTTAAATCCTGTTCCGCTTTTCGTAAGAGTAGGCCATCGTGTGCCGGTGGGAACAGATGACATTTACAAAACTGCATACACACGGGGACTGGATGTAAAAAAGCACAAGAGTGCTTATCCCATTATCCTCGATATAAAAGAATAAATCAAATCAAATCAAATCAAATCTCTCTCTCTCCAAACTCCGTGTTTTGTGGCCTAAGGCCAATGTACATATTAAACACGTTCGGAGTTCAGAGTTCTCTCTCCCTATAACTCTCTCTCTAAAAGATTTTTAGGGGTACCTGTAAGAACACCAAATAAGATGGTATACGGTGATTTAGGAAGATATCCACTTTATGTTAATTCCTGTATAAGAACCATTATTCAATCCCATATCCCAAAGGACGTAGGGGGGGACATGAGAGAAGACGCAACAGAGATCTTTTTTCCATGCTTCACGATCCTGTGTGGCTAGTAGGAGGTATTGCAGGGGTTGGGCGGTCCAGTCTTTGATGATTTATTTTGGCAACTCATGATTTTTTTTGACGGCCCCTTCTCTTGCCTTCGACTGTTCCTTGCAAGATGGTTTTGGTAAAGTGGTGTGTCTTGTGGTGTGACCAAACCACATCAGCTTTCTCCTCTTTTTGGTGGAGAGCAAAGGCTCTTCAGGGCCCACACGCTTTTTGATTTCTTCTTTCACATAGTTGTTGTGTTCTTTGTATATTTTGAGGAGTCTTCTGTGGCACTTGCTCTCGAATGCTTGGATTCTCCTCTCTAACTCTGCTGTCAGAGTCCATGATTCACAGCCATATAGGAGGCCATATATATCACGATGGATTTGTAGAGGTGGTACTTGGTGCAGAAGCTGATGTTGTTGCTTCTGATGATCCTCTCGAGTCTGGCTAGAGCAGATGTTGCTGTTGAAATACGAGCTTTCACTTCATTGTTTGATGTGCCATCTTTTGTTAGGATGGAAGCCTAAGTATTTGAATTGGCTCACCTCTTCCAATATTTCTCCATTCATCTTTATTTCTGTGCTGTCATTACTTGCGCTGTTGACCATGATCTTTGATTTCTCTGTACTGACCTCCATGCCGTATGCGCTCGCTCGATCTGATAAACTGTCTGTGAGGATTTGCAGTTCTTGTTTGCTGCTGTCCATGAGGTCAATGTCATCTGCAAATCTGAGGTTGCAAAGGGATCTTCCACCAATGGAGATGGAAGTGTGGTGGTTTTGCAGTGTCTCTATCATGATGTTTTCGAGGAAGAGGTTGAAAAGTACAGGTGAGAGAAGGCAGCCCTGGCGGACCCCAACCGTGGTCTTGAAGAACTCGCCCACGTGATTGTTCATGAAAACTGCAGTTTTTGCGTTCTCGTACAGTGCCTTGATGACTTCAGTTAGGCAGTTGTCAATGTTGAAGTGCCTGAGTACTTGCCAGAGGCCGTCAGGCCATACCCTGTCAAAGGCCTAAGAGACGTTAGGTACTGGTTAAAACTACTGCAATTAGATCAAAATAGAATATCATGTAATGCTGATTGCATGCAGTTAGAGTTAGATAAAAATGGGAAATATTGCTGGATTAAAAAAAATAAGAGAATTTTTGTGTGAAACAGGTTTTAACATTGTTTGGATGCAGCAAAGTGTAGGGGTGTAAAAGCTTTCTTAAGTATGTTTAAACAAAAATTAGTGGATCTGTTCATTCAAGAATGGGATGGAATTATACAATGAAAATGACAATGACAAATGATTTTATTGTTCTGACTCGGAGTGTCCATAAACAAGGGAGAATGGGTAGATCTTGCAAGCAACTGCAGCAATTCATCAAGTTCACAATATTATTTCAGATAACTAGAAAAAAGAAACAGCAAAAAGAAACACGAAAACAAACAAACAACAGACAGATCCAGACAGACAGACAGGTCTTTGGCCGTTGCATACTTAGCACAACTTTCATGTCATATGCATTAAAGCCTAATTGAAAGGTGTTTTACCTACTATGTGGATTGAGATTTCCTGTTTTTAAAGGCATAGAATGTAAACTTTGCCAGATCTACAACTCGTTCAGGTTCCTGTGAATCTAATAAAGATAACTTCTGGTTTTAGATCAGTTTTGCGTAATAGGTATATCTGGCAGTTGAAAAGAAAGTGAATTTCATCTTCAGGGACATGATTACAATTTGAACAAGCTAGGGAACAATTATCTGCCGTATATCTAAATTTATTGCTTTTTAATTCTGTTACTCCCTGTTACTAATCTGAATCGTATAAACATTGTACGTATATACCTGGAAGTGATTACATCTATGTACTTTTCCGGTTCTAATAAGCTTTTGAATGAACTATACAGATTAAAACGTGGTCTACTGGTTATTTTTTCAGACCATTGCTGTATGAAGCAATCAATCATTTTTTTCTTGAATTCACATAAAAAAACTTTATGATTTCCGACTCCTTGAAAAAGCAATGCATAGCCAAAGCCAGAAGAGCAGAGACGATTTCTGATGTGTTACCCAAGTTATATGACCTTTTTCATCTAGCAATTTTAACATATGGTAAGCCATGTTAGCATATCTCTGACTTGGTACGGAGCACAGACGTGACCAGTAGGAAACACTTCTGAAAGCTGACAGAACAAGGAGAGGGTAACGGTCTAATTCTTCATATACCATATAGTTTGGTGTGTGCAGACTACCATTTAAAAAGCCTTTACATGCGAAGAGATGAACTTTTTCAATCTGATTAAATTCCTGGACACTCCACACCTCAGCTGCATACAGTAGTATAGGAGCAACCCGTGCATCAAACAGTTTAATATGCACATTGGCCTTAGGCCACAATACACGGAGTTTGGAGAGAAGAGAGAGAGAAGAGAGAGAGAGAGAGGAGGAGGAGAGGAGAGAGAGGAGAGAGGAGAGGAGAGAGAGAGAGAGAGAGAAGAGAAGAGAGAGAGAGAGAGAGGAGGAGAGAGGAGAGAGAGAGAGAGAGAGAGAGAGAGAGAGAGAGAGAGAGAGAGAGAGAGAGAGAGAGAGAGAGAGAGAGAGAGAAGGGTATTATATTATATCTTTGGGGAAAAACAATCCAGTTTACATAGTGTCCTTCTATCACACATTTTTTAGCTTCTGTCGACAAGCTTCCAGTGGCAACATTCAAACTGAGGCGTGTTGTGTAAGTAGACAGATATTTATATGAATTGACAACTTCTAACTTTTGTTTTCCAAAATGCCAGTGTTCATATTTTGATGTGTCCACAGTTTTAAAATACAATAATTTGTGCTTTTTCAAGATTTACTTTTAACCCAAATTTATCAGTGATATTATGTAAATTGTTTAGTTGCTTTTGTCAGCCTACAGGAGAGTAAGAGCTAAGTAACAGGTCATCTGCAAACATCAGGAGGACAATTCTGTGGCAGTTTGACTGAGCTGAATTCCATGATTTCCATTACTTATGATATAATAAATATGTTGCAAGATCATTTATTAAAAGGGAAAATAAAGTAGGGGAAGCAAGACAACCATGTTTCAGGCCCTGGAAGCATTCAAAGTACTCAGAATATCCTGCAGACGAATGAATGCAACACAATACTGATGAGTACATAGCTTGTAGGGCCTTTAACATTTTACCATTTACACTTACCTTTATTAAGATTTTCCACAATATATTTTGGTTAACTGTGTTAAAGGCTTTTTGAAAATCCACAAAAGCTACATATATTTTTTTCTTTTGAAGTAGATATTTTTGCACAATAGCATATAAAGTGAAAATATGGTCAGTAGTCTATAGTCTTTCCGAAATCCTGCTTGTGATTCTAAAAATTATTACTGCTTTCAGCTCATTGTGTTAGTCGGGAGTTAAGAATGTGAGTGTATAATTTACTAACACAGCTTTGCAAGGTGATACCACGATAGCTTCCTGGATTTGCTGCATCTCCTGTTTTAAAGAGAGGGACAATTATAGCTTTACACTATTCTTTGGTATAAAGGCCCACCGGTAAACAAAGTGTTAAACAGTTTTGTAAAGGAACAATAACTTCTGTTGATTTAAGGACTTCCTTTATTATGTTGTCTCGGCCAGCAGCTTTTCTTGGTTTTGCACTGTTTCACTTATTTCCTTTTTGATATTGTCAGTGTTATCTTCAATATTATTAAAATCAGGCATTTCATCAAACACTGCATTAGAAGTAACATCACTCGAAGTATGAAAATTACTCCTATTCAATAATGAATTGAAATGGTTGGTTGTTTCTTTAGATATGTTGTTTACCACATTATTTTTATGCTTATAAACCTTCATTTCTTTCCAGAAATCCTGAGTTGTGAGCAGATTGAAGAATTTTATTCACCTTCTCTTTCTTAAATGACCTCTCCTTTTGTCTTATCAGTGATTTGTATGAATTTCTTTCCGAAGTATAGAGTGCTCGATTTGCATCTGTTCCTCTACGATTATCTTTCTGAGGGCTTGGAATACTTTCTTTTTTGACTCTGCATTCTATACAATGTTAGTATTTTTGACACATATAGATTTATCGAATTCTTTCTCTATACAAGATGCTGACTCTAGTATAGCCTGTGAAAAGGTCTCCAGAGCATCGTCAAATGAGGAGTCTGTGAGATTGCTGTGAGATTGCTAAAGAAATTTTATTTTTGAAAGCTGTGCTCTCTAATCTTTCAATTAGTTGGTTATGAATTTGGGGGTCCCATGTGTATTTAGTAACTGGAACATACTCTTCATCATTTGTTACAACATCACGGTTTGTACATACAGTTAAAGTTAGTTTCAAGGGCATGTTGTCAGATTCTATTCACTCCTGTATTTCAAGTCTAGAACAAAGATGTAGAATGTCTTGTAAGCTCAAGGAGTAATCATTAGTGCTGCTTCCTGCTGATGATATAAATGTAAACTTTTCAGACAAATCAGGTGTACATAAACCATTTAAAATAAGTAACTCTAGGCATGTGCACATTGTCAACCGTGTCTTTCCAAAGTCATTCACGGTCTTATCTTCTGAGTGTCTGCATGATATCAATTCATCCCAGCCACGTTCTGTCATGTGTTCAGGGTCAAGGCTGAACATTTCTGAATTAGGCTGAAGGTTTCCCGTTCTGGCGTTTAAGTCGCCACAAATAAGGAAATTACTAGCATCAAGAACAACATTAACTATACATTCTTCAATAGCATGTATGTGGCAATTTGTCTGTGCAGATTCATAAAAAGGGGAAGTAGTAGGTGGACAAAAACATGAAAAAGAAAGACATCCAAATCAACACCAAAAAGATTCTTAGCAAATTTGACACAAACCTCATTTTCACAGTCTGTTTCTACTTCACTAGCAAATTCAGCTAACTGTTTTTTGTTTTTTTTAAACTAAAACTAAAACCCTGCCACTGCATCTTCCATGGTAGGAGAACTTCACAGCTGGGGAAGAAAAGCACATATTGTCTGGAAAACTGTAAAGTTGTTATTTTTTCATGACAAAAAATTTCTGAAAAACAAACTACATCAAAATTTCTTACAAAATTAATAAAGTCGTGATCTAAAAAATTTCCAAACAACCCCCCAATGTTCCATGAAAGAATAGACAAAGCTTTTTCCTCAATAGAGGTACCATCCTTTTCTATTTCTAGTTCACTTGAAAAAGTCTTTGTGGTCTTCATGTCACATTTCCTCATCCGTAGGTTGGTCAGGTTGAGTGTACTCAGCGTCTGGTGTAGTTGGGGACGAGGTCTTTTTGAGGGGTTGGTAGTCCTGGTTTTGCTGGGAGTCATCATTGGAGGCCACTCCCTGGTGATGAGCAGAGCAGAGGCACCAGTGGGTACCACCTCTGAGGAGTGGGAGGCGTCACGCTGGGGATGCCGTCTTTTGCTGTTGATGTTATTGCCCTTCTTGGCTCCATCAGAAGGATGCCAAGTTCTGCTTTGGTTTTCTTGGGTTTTCAGAGGGCCTGTGACGACCAGCTTTCCAGCTTTGTAGTAGGCGTGTAGGCCCCTGTCCCTGTGCTCCTTCAGGACTGCTCTCTGGCGTGTGGTCAGGTCACCGGCTACTTTGATGCCCTTCTTCTTCAGAGCCTCCCTTCTGGAGTTGATGATGGCCATCTTGTCCTTCCAGCGTGCCATTTTGACGATCATGGGGCGTGGGTTTGATACCGACGCATTTGTGCGTGATCCAAGGCGGTGAGCACGGTCGATGTCGTCAAGGGACCATACTTTGTCTGGAACTGTTTCTTGCAAGACGTTCAAAACTTTGTCGGTGCAAGACTCGTATGTCTCACCTGGGGACTCTGGGATGCCAAAGAGTCTCACGTTGTCTCGACGCGAGAAAGCCTCTAACTTGTCGATTTCCTCATTCATTTTTCTTTTCACCTCGGCACATTCCTCCTCAAGATCTCCCACTGCTATCTGAAGCTCTTCTTGTCCTTCACTTCTTCGCACGTAACTTCGATGTTCATTGTTCGTTGCTTGAGTGCTGCAACATCGCATGAAAGGTTCTGGAGGGCAGTTTTTAGGATTGACATATCTGTAGAAATCCCTATAAATCTGTCATTAAAGATGGCAGTTGATTGTCAATTATTCTCTGTACGTCTTGCAGTATAACCGGTGTTGCTAGAGAAGGGCATGAAGAAAAATCTTCCTCCTTGCTTACTGCAGCATTACTGGCCATATTCAATGTTGGCTGTTCACTTGAGTTCACTTGAGTGCTACAGGTAGTACTTGCTTCTCTTCACAGCAGCAAGTCGTAATAAATGATCAATATTCAAACAAGTACTAATATAACCAACAAAAAAATTATACGATTGTAATCAGGTCTTACTCTATTACCTAAGACCAATTTTAACTTGCTATTGAGCAATTTAACCAGGTTAATTAAGAAAATTAACAAATTTTTTCACGAGCTCTGAAATTTTGCTGCAGTCCAAAAGTGTAAGAAGCGCTCACCCCCTGATGGGATTATACGAGATAAAGAGAGGTATGACAATTACAGATCGTTTAAAAGTATTTTTGAAAAAGAGCAATAAGCATGTGCTACTGCTTTCCAGTAGCAATTACACAAGCAAGATGTAATGTTTTACCTTTTAATAATAATAATAATGTATATACATATAGTGAGAATGCTAAAAAAAAAAAAAAGGTGTCCTTTTTGTAAAACAAGATTAAAATGAAGCCCATTTTCTCATCGAACTGCTGCATGTACGCAGACTTGAGAGAAAAGTTCTTAAGCTGGTGGTGTGTCAACGTGCCATTGCCAGATCTGCTCAAAGCAACAAATCATGAGTACAAACACGGTTTATCTAGATATATTTTTCATTCTATCAAAAGAAAATTCTACTTCAAGCTGTATATTGAAATACTGTTACGATTTGAGGTACACTCAATATGCATGATTTCCTAAATTTTCATTACAGATAATTTTCTATTTGTCAGTTAACCAAGGGGTCATGACAACGAACTGTAATGGTCTTCGTTTTTCTACTTTGTTCAGTCCTAAACATGTACTTTTGTCCATTTGCTCTGCCAATAATATGAACCCACAAGATAATTTCATTTTCTCTCTTACGGCTTAGTTCTCATGTTTCTTTTGTTTTTTCATTACTTGGTATTGTGTTTGCTTTTTGTTTTAATTTCGGTTTGCATCACTTTGTATACAGTTATCTTACACATCTCTCTCTCTCCTCTCTCTCTCTCCTCTCCTCTCTCCTCCTCTCTCTCTCTCTCTCTCTCTCTCTCTCTCTCTCCTCTCTCTCTCTCCTCTCTCTCTCTCTCTCTCTCTCTCTCTCCTCTCTCTCTCTCTCTTCTTTCCCCCCCCCCTCCCTCTCTTTCTTCAACCATTCCCTGCCCATCCCTTTCCGTCTCCTCTCTGTCTCTCTTCATAACGCTTGTCAGATTTTTCTCCGATCTGTAAGCGGATTAGAGGCCTACGATACCATAATGGATCTAGAGTCATCAAGTTTGTTGTTATCAATTCTTTTGTCTCCTCTGTTGACCGTTATTACATTAGAAGCTTTTGTCGCCTGCCTGATTGCTTTTTGTAAGCCATATTGAAAACAGTTATGGCAGGTGATATTGATTCTGGATCACTTGATCACATGTAGTCAGATAGTTTGATGAACGGCTGTTGCATGCATGCACAGCATAATCGTGTTTTTTGTGTGTTTTTTTAGAAATCGTATCTGAGCACTGAACAGTTTCGTTTCGGCTGGAATGAACGAAACCAAAACAGTTATTTCCTTTTCCTTCAGGTTTAATTTGTTTGATGTGTGATTTTGTGGAAACTCGGATTTTACTACAGTTGACAGTTGGCAGTTCACAAGTTGACAGCTGTTTAAGTTGTGAGACACAGAATTTTATGGCGATGATTGCTTTACACCATATTTATCATGTTCTGTAAGATAGATAGATAGATAGACAGACAGATAGATAATAGATAGACAATAGACAGATAGATAGATAGATAGATAGATAGATAGATAGATAGATAGATAGATAGATAGATAGATAGATAGATAGATAGATAGATAGATAGACAGGCAGACAGACAGACAGACAGACAGATAGATACAGATAGGCAGGTAGACAGACAGGTAAGCAGACAGACAGAGAAAGGGTCCATGACAAGCCCATGTGAAGGCAGCTCATCTAAGTATCGGAATTTCGGATCTCCGGACTGGGTATGACCTTTTTGTTTACTGCAGACAACGACATAAGATTTACTTAGTATGTTTCGTGAAAAGCTGAGCACTGATTGACTCTTTTCTCATGGTTTACATACATATATCTCAAATATAAAGAACAGCTAATGTAACAATAATTTGTTTATAACAGGTACGTACATAAAAGACATGTGGTATCATAAGCTTTCTTGAAAATAAAAGTGTCTACTTTCATAACCTATCAACTGAGTTTGTTCAATTCTGTTTTCAACGAAGATTTTTTATACAGTGAGCAAAATGTACTCTAAACCACAAAACCCACAAGAATATATAGGCCACGGAAGCCAACAGATCGAACTGGCAAATGTTTAGCCAAACACACCAGCCATCATGTCATGGTGCAGTGTTAGCGCCTTGGGTTACAGACTCGAAAGTCGTTGATTCAACTCCTTCGCCAGACCCTGTGGGTGAAAAATTACCCAGACTCTCATTTAAATTATCATAACTTTGTCAGTTTTAACTCTATTAAGCTCAAATTTTATGCCTTTGTTTATTATATATTTGTGCATAATTCCACAGAATATGAAGATTTTACAGTTATAAATAAAGGAGTAATTAAACCATAAAAACTCGCCAGATACCGTGGGTGGCTGGTCACCCATACTTTTTATATAGACCACAGCTCTTTCCTACACACGCTAGGGCTTTTTACACACACCGTAGCATTTATTTCTACACACGGCACACACCGGGGATAGTGGGCAGCTACTACGGGATCATTCTCTGGCATCATTCTCGCATCAGAAGCCATTTTGGAGAACACGTGGAACCGTAATATCTGAAGGCAAGTACACTTTTTTCCTCCCATTTTAGTCGGCATCTGCTGCAAGAAAGTCCACCACCAGCCAAATTCCAAAGAAACAAAAGAAGGCACAAGGCTGCTGTGGCTTCTGCCACTGGAAGGCTGATCGCAAAACAACAGGTTCCTGCATTACCAGCCGAAACTGGATATGTCGAGATCACGCTATGCACATCTGCCCAGACTGCAGTCTGATGCTGCAGACAGAGGTTACTATCATCCAAGAACCTGGTGATGATGAACTGCCAAGAGCAACACCTCCCACTCCCAGCAATCGTTGAGACCAGAGGCAACAAATACAAGAACAAAATCAGTTTTAG
>CM060316.1:81146435-81151435 GCA_030674155.1 Stramonita haemastoma | reverse complement strand
GAAGGGATTTTTTCGGACACCAAGAGTGAGTTTGCTATGTGCTCATTGGGAAGACTGGGACCACATAGTTAATTAAGCTTCATCTACTTTACGGATGCGATTTTGAGAGTGGAGCTCAACTTATCTGATCAACACTGCATGTGTCTATCTCTAAAGCCCGGTTGACGCCGGAATATATTATGATTGGAGGTGTAGAGTACAGTCCTGTCTGGGAGCCTCAAAGCAAGTGCACTTCCATAGCAGCATTATTTCATCATCCTCATTGTCATTGATCATCATGTCATACCAGAAAATTGTCTGATTCGGTGTTTCACAGATGAGGCAGCGAAAAAATAAGTTTAACCAAATGAACTATTCAATGCATTAGAAAAGCATTTACTGCATGCTAAATGATTCATTGCAATCCACACCACTAGCCATAAGTAGGCTGTTCTCTCATCAAACTTAGATGGGCTTTCATTTTCCACATGAGATTTGCATAAGATACTTCAGTCTTCAGTCTCATCTTGGAAAAAATATGGAAGACTAAATATGTACGTTAAAGATCTCTAGTCATGTCAGCGTCCTGTGGGTTAAAGAAACACGCATACCAGCATCTCCAATGAAATCAACCGCTCTGCAGTTGGAATGTCAGCGGGCAGACCTCCCGCAAAGCCATAAGCATCGGAGACCAGGCACTACGCACCCACCAGGTGAGGGAAAGGAGAGGAGAGAGAGAGAGAGAGAGAGAGAGAGAGAGAGAGAGAGAGAGAGAGAGAGAGAGAGAGAGAGAGAGAGAGAGAGAGAGAGAAGACAGACAGACAGAAGACAGACAGACAGACAGACAGACAGACAACAGACAGACAGACAGACAGACAGACAGAAGAAGACACAGAGACAGATAGGCAGACAGTCAGAGACAGAGACAGAGAGGAAGAGACAGACACAGAGACAGAGACAGGCACAGATATACTGAGAGACAGAGACAGAGAAAGTGAAAACTTGGAAAGGAATGAAGTGAAAACTAGCTTTCATTCCAGGGCAAGGTTCTCTCATTTTAATGGCTGAGCTAGCTGTGATTGAGACCTCTATGTCTATGATCTGTGCCTAAACTATTGACTTATTCCCCACCTGACCACCTTACGTGACTTTAAACATAATCTAGAGAAGAGCTACTAATAAGCATGTGCAGAATAAAATTGCAAGAGCAAAATTTATTGACTTACTTGACTTATGCCTGTGGATTCCAGTGGGAACAAAGGGCCGCGCCTCCTCTCGGGTAGATCCTCTTTAGCTCGGCCCACATCATTCCGGCTGCTTCGTCTCTGCTTCAGTGCTTCTGCGTCAGGTCTGTTTTGGTCGACCTACTATCCGCTTCCGGGCCTGCCTGGTGACATCTGAAGCAGGCTTGCGAAGCGTATGGCCGATCCATCTCCATTTCCTTTTCTTGATCTGCGTCCCAATTGGAGCGTGTCTGGTCCTGTCCCACAGCTCTTCGTTTGAGACGACTTCTGGCCACCTGATACCAAGGATGTTCCTAAGACATCTGTTGGTTAATGTCTGGAGTTTGTGGGTGTTGGTCTTTGTTACCCGCCAGGTTTCTGAGCCATACAGTAGGACTGACGTGACGTTGGTGTTGAATATCTGGATCTTGTTGTGGAGTGAGAGGGCTGTAGATCTCAGATTGGGCGAAGGGTGTTGAAGGCATGACGGGCTTTATTTATTCGGCACTTGATGTCTTCGTCCGTTCCCCCATCTTTACTGACGACACTGCCCAGGTAGGTAAATTTGTCGACTTCCTTGATGATTTCTTGGTGTAGTCGCACTGGGTCTTGTTTCTTGTTGTTCACCCTCATGACCTCCGTCTTCCTGATGTTGATTTGGAGGCCTATCTTTTCGGCTTCTTCCGCAACATGACATAGTTTCTCTTGTGCATCTTGGTGCCTGTGGGAGAGAAGGGCTGATGTGGTCTGCGAAGTCCAGGTCTTCCAGCTGCTTTGTGAAGGTCCACCTGCCTGCTGTGGCCTGTCGCATTATCCAGTCAACCACCAACAGGAAGATGGTTGGTGACAACAGACAGCCCTGACGAATGCCGGTTTGTATGGAGAAGGGTTCCGTCAGTTTACCATCATAGATGACAGGTTGCATCTTCATAGAGTTGTTGGATGATGGTGACGAACTTTGGTGGGAAGCCATAGTGGTGCATCAGTCTCCAGATGACATCTCTGTTGATGCTGTCAAATGCCTTCTGGAAGTCAACAAAGACTGAATACAAGGGGATCTGCCACTCCAGGGACTGCTCGATGATGATGTGCATTGTGGCGATCTGATCTTTTTTGTCGGAAGCCTGCCTGCTGATGTACTTTCCCTGGGATAGACAGCAGCATGATTCCTCTCCAGTTGTTACAAGATGACAGATCCCCTTTCTTTGGCAGTTTCACGAGGTAGCCTTTCTTCCCCAGATCTTGTGTAGGAGTGGATGCATCATGTCAGTTGAAGTCTGGTTGTCTGTTTTCAGTGCTTCAGGGGTATACCGTGGGGACCTGCTGCTTTACCTGACTTTAAAGACACTATGGCTTTGGTGACCTCATTTTTGGTGGGGGGCAGGGTCCGATGTTGATGCCAAGGATTTCAGTAACTGGTGGGATATCTGGTGGGACAGATGGTGCTGGTATATTGAGTGTTTCTTGCCCTCTGGTCCCTTTCACCTGGAATGGTAATGCCATTCTTTTCTCTGATGGGGCAACTTGGTTTACTGGTTTTTCCTCAGAGGGTCCTCGTGATCTCATACAGTCTCTTCATGTTTCTTTGGCCTGCTGCAGTCTCTGCTTCCTGAGTCAGCTCCTCGACGAAGTTTCTTTTGTCCTTTCTTGCATCTCTTTTTACAGCACGGTTTTTGTCCCAGTAGCGTCCTTGCAATGTCTGCTTCTCTTCTTGATCTTGTGTTTTGTTGATCTGGTCTTTCAAGCTGTTTTCTCTCGGTGATCAATGCCCATGTTTCTTTTGTCCATTCCTTGTGTTTTCTTGTATTCTTTCCCAGGACTGCTTCGCATGTTGTCTTCCAGGTCTCATGCAGACTGTGCCACTGCTCTTCGATCGTTTCCTCTGGCATCTGGAAAATCATGCTGAATTTGTTTCTTAATTCATCTTGAATTCCTCTGTTGTGCAATGGTCTTCCTGCCCAGTTGGTGAAGGCTTTGAGCTTTGTCTTGAGAATGGCTATTACAAGATGGGGTCTGACACTGCGTCTGTTCCACGTATCACCCTGACATCGTGCAGGCTCCCTCTCCACTTTCGCCCGATGGTGATGTGGTCGATCTGGTTTTCAGTCCTGCCATCTGGGGAAGTCCATCGTGGTCTTGTGGACTTTCTTGTGGGGAAAGTTGGTGCCTCCAATGACCAGGTCATTGAAGGTGCAGAACTCTGCTAAGAGTTAAACCATTTTCATTCTGGTCTCCCGTGCCATGTCTGCCCATGATCAGTTCTCTGTTGGTGTTATCTGATCCAACTTTTGCATTCAGGTCTCCCATTAGGATCTTCAAGTCCCTCTTTAGTGGTTTCTCCACTATGGTTTGGACTTGCTCGTAGAAGTTCTCTTTTTCTTCTAATTCAGCGGCATTTGTTGGAGCATAGCATTGGAGGATGGTAACTTTCCTGCCCTTTGAGTTGAATTGGGCAGTGAGGATCCATGGTGACACTGGTTCCCAGGATAAAAGTGCTCATGTTGCCTCAGGTTTCATCAACAGCGCGACTCCGTGTGTGTGGGGCTGGCTTTCCTCCTGTCCAGAGTAGATTATGGTATCTCCACTCACTAGTCTCGACCGTCCGGTTCCATTCCATCTAGTCTCGCACAGGCCAAGGATCTTCAGGTTGCACCCATGCATTTCTCTGCATACCTGTGCTGTTTTTCCAGTTTCATATAGGGTTCTGATGTTCCAGGTCCCTATCCTGGTTGTTGACTTGGTTGTCAGAAGAGTTGTCGGAGCACTGGCTTCCCAAAGGCTTTCACCAGCTTGCGTCATAGGCTCTACCAGAGAGGACTCTTCCCCAATCAGGTCATTGTTTAGAGATATTGTTGTGGTTTCTGTAACATGCTAACTTTTTTAAGTGAATGGGTTCCTGGAGGAACAGGGTGCAACTTTAGTCTGGCTCCTACCCTACAGACCTGTTTGGCATGGTTGAACCTGCCAGAGGTCAAAGCCCCCGCCCACATAGTTCCGGGGATCAAATTTATAAGTGAGGCACAATGATTACAAGCAAGAATGTTCAGGGTTTGATAGGCTGGTTATTGCTATGTTTAAGTTGAGCGTATGTTAAGCTCAGTCAGCGATTAAAGCTTATAAAATATTAGTATATTATGCTTTAGATAGCCCATGATTAACATGATTTAGATAGAGGATGATCAACACAGGATTTAGACTATTCACGATAAAAGGATTAGGTGTTTTATTGTTTGGGGTTTTTTGTTTCCCGGCTAGAGCTCCGAAGGTTCACCAATAATGAGACTTTGTATGCAACGGTCTTTACCTACCGTTAGGCCGCGGCCATAGTGAACCCGTCATTTTGACGCCGTCAAAACGACGGGCCGGGTGAAAAATGCTGCCCGGCTGAATTACTCTGTGGCGTCACTGAAAACGGCTGTGCGTGGCCATAGTAGACCCGGCCCGGCCCGTTCTTTTTAACCCGTCGTTTTGACGTTCGAGCAACACGTCCGTTTGCCGGGTCGACGGAAAGGAAAATAATCAAGAAAAACTTATTTATGGTGCTTCAAAAATTCTGACTACACAAACTAGTAAATTAACCTTTCCCGATTACATTCCAATGGTTTTGATAAAAGTTTTGGGGGGAGATTTTACGTAAAAACACTTTTTATGTCGAACTATTTTCTGTCGATTTGCGTCACCGCGGCAGCCTCATTTTTGCGTCACTCGCAGTCTCGGGTGACCATATTGTCAGAAAGAGACGGGCCGGGTTGACTATGGCCGTAGCCGTAGCCGCTTTCGAACTTCGATAAATGTATG
>CM060316.1:81118935-81141435 GCA_030674155.1 Stramonita haemastoma | reverse complement strand
TCTCATCTCTCTCTCTCTCTCTCTCTCTCCTCTCTCTCTCCTCTCTCTCCTCTCTCTCTCTCCTCTCTCTCTCTCTCTCTCTCTCTCTCTCTCTCTCTCTCTCTCCTCCTCTCTCTCTCTCTCTCCTCTCTCTCTCTCTCTCTCTCTCTCTCTCTCCTCTCTCTCTCTCTCTCCTTCTCTCTCTCTCTCTCTCTCTCTCTCTCTGGTCGAACTGTAAGAGAGAGCGAAATAGCCACAGAAGGCGGCTTTCATTTCGCTCTCTCTTATTTTCAGTATGTACT
This sequence comes from Stramonita haemastoma, assembly GCA_030674155.1. Classification (NCBI taxonomy): domain Eukaryota; kingdom Metazoa; phylum Mollusca; class Gastropoda; order Neogastropoda; family Muricidae; genus Stramonita; species Stramonita haemastoma. The sequence goes on along the minus strand of CM060316.1, from coordinate 81,141,154 downwards.
GCTGACCAACTACATATAATGATCTGAAAGTTTGCAGATCAAAAGATATGGTATCGGTGCAAAGAATGTACAAAATTCAAAACTAAATACTATGTAGTTTGCCAGATAATTGTCAATATAAAAAAATGTTTGTTTGTTGACGAGGCATACCAACTACACATTTTTTTCATCATGTTAACAGGCAAGCTGTTTTCAAGCCAGGTGAACACAGCGCTCATGTTTACATTTTTTCGGGTGTCGCGCAAACTGGCTTACTGCTTATGCACTGTTGTTCTGTTAAGCGGCAGTGATATTGAGGTGAACCCTGGACCCGATGAAAATAATGTTTTTCAACATGTTGACTGGAGATTTTCTCAACTGATGAACTGTTTCCAGCTTCATTCGTCAAAATACCTTTAGGTTACTTGAAGAAAAAATTTCAAGAGCAAGATGTGCATTTCTGACGTCTCACAGCAGAAATAAACAAGCTGAAGGTAGGTGTGCAGAGAAATACGGAAGATATTACAGAACTTCCAGAGGAAAGACAGTTGATGACAGAGCGAGTCGACCGGATGGAAACCGCTGAAGTATAAAATAAGAAAAATAACAAAGTTCTTTGGCATTGATGAGCTCGGCGCGGGGATTGAAATGAAATTGAAATGACAGGTGAAGAACTGATTGTCGACATCTTAAACTATCATTCCTCTGATGTTGTTTGGAGGCAGCCCACACCAGGACGACTCGCCACGCCCTCTGCTGGTTCAGTTCTGCCGGTGGGGGTACAAGATCAGCATCCTCCGGGACCAGGAGCTACGTGAAGCTCTGCGCAGGAACAGCATACGCGTGACTTCCGACCTCACATCGCATCAGAGGGAAATGATGAATTTCTATAGGTACCAGGGAAAGTGGCATATTTTGTAAATGGTCGACTTCACGTCAAGGACAAAGTACCGCTAAAGCCACGCTACAACTCTCACCGCCACTATCAGTAGCAGGAACCACGGGGTGCCAGCCATGTTCTACAGGGGGAAGAATGGCCACGACTTCGTCAACAGGACCATCGGGGGGACCGTCAGTGTAGCCGTCAGGGAGACCATCGGGGAGACCGTCAGTGGAGTTCTCAGGGGGACCATCGAGGGGACCGTCGGGGGGACCGTCATGGGGACCATGGGGGGACCGTCAGTGGAGTTGTCAGGGAGACCGTCAGGGGGACCATCAGAGGGACCATCGGGGGGATCGAGACCGTGCAGGAAGAGGAGCAGAAGTGGAGAAAATGCAGCTTGAGTCAGGGGTGCAGTTCAACGGCCAGCCTCACTCATTCAGGGGCACCAGAGAAGACCCAAAGTCACAAACCCTCTCCAAGATGAAAGACCAAGGCAACAGGACAAGTTATACGCACAAAAGACGGGGTCATACCGCTAAACCTGTGGTACCAGGGATCCTCACGTACAGCCAGGTATCCCAGTGGAACTGCTCACCAGGGGCAGACTCTGACAGAAAATCGAGTCCAGGACTCGCCGCTCGTGGAACAATCACAAAGACAGTCAGTGCACATTCAAGCACATAGAAACACTGGTCTCCTCGAAGAGGCCCTAGGCAAGTTAAACATAGACGAAGCTAGGGACAGAGTAGACAGTGACATCGCACAGACTGACGGCTACATTGGAGACGACAGTGAACTGGACAATAGTGACATTACAGACAAAGACATGGGCGACAAACCTCCAGTCTCCAACAATGATGTTGGAGACCTCCAGAAGACAAATCGGAAGGATTCCATACAAGATCAAAAGGGGAATAAAAACTCTGAAACTGAGAACTCACTCAGTGTAGAAGCCATGGAAGGTACAGTAGGCTCCAGTATTATTATGACAACAACAGAAAGTAAACAAAAGAAGGTAAAGAACAGAGAAGGGGGGACAAAGGGTAAACCAAAGGGATGTGGTAGACAAACAAAGAGTAGAATAGGAAAAGGAAGAGATGCAGCTGGAAGCGCCAGGGGGAAACAAGGGGAAACTGCTGTGGCAATGGCAAGGGATATACACACAGTCCAACAGGCCACCAGTGCCACAGACCCAAACATGTAGGGCAATGACACAGCCCAACACTCAGATACAGTCTCCACTGGGGTGACAGATATGTCCACTTTGGACGATACCCCTGGAAACCACAGGCAATCCAGGATAACCTCCCCTAAACAGACCTAACAGAGAAAGACTGTCAGGGTTGGACAGCTTTAAACGTGTACAGGCAAGTGAGTAAACACAAGGGGCTCAAGATAGAGGATGCACAAGAAAGCCGCACTGAATGGGGCTCTCCTCCACAATAGGAATTTGGCCGGGCCAATGTAAAGAGTTGTAAAATAAAGGGGAGAAAAAATAACAGCAGATGTAAAGTAAGTAGGACTCCTGTAAATACTGTTGTGGCAAATAATGTTCAAAGAGATGATGTCAAGTTCCTTAACTTTAATGTAAACGGTTTGTTTCATAAGTTAGAAATTACAGATTTTGTCAGATACATAAAATCCCATGATTTTATTTGTCTGACCAAAACTTTTGTCGGCTCAAATTTTGAGTCTACCCTTTTCAGTGACTGTTATATTCAGTTCCGTGGCAAAGAAGATTTCCTATCAGGGTAGATATTCAGGAGTAGTCATTGTTTTGATAAAGAAGAAGTTTGCGCAATTTGAAACCAAGGTTGATCTTGATATAGATAACACGATCATTCTGAGTATTGATAAGCAACTTTTTAGAACCAATCTGGATATCTTTTGGATTTGTACATATATACCACCACATGACTCTACTGTTGGGAAAAACAATGAGAATGGATATGGTTTAGAAATATTAGAACTAACGCTGTTGGACTTGTATGAATTATATGACTTTCATTTGTTATTATGTGGAGATCTAAATACATGAACTGGCTCCAGAAATACCGATTGTTGTCATTTAAATGATGGCTTAGATAGAGGAATAAATTATCAGTCTCCCTTTTACAGAAAATCACAGGATGTAAACAAAAACATATTTGGAGATCAGTTACTGGAAATATGCAATTCTTTTGATCTTATTATTCTAAATGTGAATGTGAATATGATGGCAGTTACACCTACCTATGTAACACGGGATACAGCACTGTGAATTATTTTGTCATGTCACATGGTATGTATATGATGTCTCATGGTATGTCCTTAGATGTGGAAGATTCATCGGAATCTGATCATTTACCAGTGGTATTGACATATTCTACAGCATTTAGCGCTGAAAATAATCAAAATAAGAGGGATAACTTATGTATTAACAAAGTGGTATGGCATAAAGAAAAAGAACAGGTTTATGTAGATAATCTAAATAGTGCTAATGTACACGATAAGATTCAGTTAGCGACTAATATTTTAGAAGATGACATAGACAGTGCACTTGATATGTTTGTAGACTGTTTATTATCAGCCGGTAGTTGTATGGTAAGAAAAATTATCCAAATTCACAAAAAACATAGTTCTGAATGGTTTGATGATGAATGTCAGCAGGCCAAACAGAAATGTAGACAATCTTTGAGAGGTTTCAGAAAGCCTAGGACTGAGGAAAATAGAATAGAGTACATTAATGCTAGAAAAACTTACAAGTGTTTACTTAAGATAAAAAAGAGAAGCTATAGAAAGAAAAAAGTTGAATTGCTTGCTGCAAATATCAAAGATTCCTCAAAATTCTGGAAGCAGCTATCTGAAATGGGGTGTGGGAAAGAAAGAGCAAAGCACAAAAACAATATATCTCTCACTGAGTGGTATGTTAATTTTAAAGATATGTTCTCTACAGATTGTAATGATTGCAACGAGGAATATCAAGATCACCTTGACCTCTCAGAAGAAGACCAACACGCACTGAATGCTGAGATATCTTTACAAGAAGTCATATATGCAGTAAGTAAACTGAAGGATTGCAAGGCATGTGGAAAGGATGGAGTGCTTGCAGAAATGCTTAAGACAGGTAACAAAACTTCTATCCCCTTTTTACACAAACTCTTTAATGAAATATTTTTTAAAAGGCATATATTCAAAGGAATGGGTCAAAAGCTATTGTCATACCAATCTACAAAAAAGGTGACACAGAGAATGTAGATAATTATAGAGGTGTCTCTTTACTAAGTACGATTTCAAAATGTTACAGTACAATATTAAATAAACGGCTTTACTCATGGTTCAACACAATTTAATATCCGAGAATCAAGCAGGATTCCGTAAACATTATTCCACTATTGACTATATTTTTTGTTTATACTCTGTTGTCCAGAAGTGCTTGTCCCAGAGAGGTAAGAAGCTGTATGTTGCTTTCGTCAATTTTAAGACAGCATTCGACTCAGTAAGATATGATAAATTATTACATTGTATTAGAAATCAGGGTGTCAAAGGGAGATTTTTCTGTTCAATTCAAGCAATGTATCATATGACAGATCAAATTTTGAATATACTGAGCTTTTTGAGTGTCCATTTGGAGTACGACAAGGATGCGTTTTGAGTCCTACTCTGTTTCAAATGTTTATCAACCAGCTAGCGAATGATATGTCTGAGAAAGGTAGGCATGGCATTCAGCTAATACCAGGTATCATGGAATTGTTTGTGCTTCTTTTTGCAGATGATGTCGTCTTGTTATCATCTACACCTGTTGGTCTTCAAAACCAGTTGAATGTGCTGAACACATGCTGTTCAAAAATGAAATTAAAAGTAAACAAAGATATAACTGAAGTTATGGTTTTTAGAAAAGGCAGTTTTCTGGGAAAAGATGAAGAATGGTTTTTCGAAAATGTTCAATTAGAAGTAGTAAATAAGTATTGTTATCTAGGATTCATTTTTTCAACAAAGCTTAGCATCAAAGTTAGTGTTGAAAATCAAATTATGAAAGGTAAGAAGGCTTTAATTAGGTTAATAAAGGCGATTTGGAAAAATAAGGATATTACCCAGCAGATATTTTAAAAAAAGTATTTGATATAAAAATACAGCCTATATTACTGTATTCTTCTGAAGTTTGGGGATTAAGTCGATTAGATTATATAGAAAAGATTAATTTATTGGCATGCAAGCATTTTCTGGGACTTCCTATCAAAACTCAAAACAAAATGGTTTATGGAGAACTTGGAAGATATCCTTTGTATATTAGTTCAAGCATTGCTTCTTTGCGATATTGGTTTAAAATACTTCAGATGGACCATCACAGATTACCTTGTCAGGCATACGATGTGCAGCTAAGGCTTGATAGCAATGCAAAAAAATGCTGGGTTTCTAACATAAGAGTGTTATTATGCGAGTGTGGTTATAATATTGTATGGTTACGGCAGGGTGTTGGGGATGTACATCAATTTCTAAAAAAAATTCAAGCAATATGTTATTCAGGAATGGCAAAGCGTTATTGGTGAACATGAAAGATACTCTATGTACAGGTCATTTAAAACTTCTGTTTTCGTTCAATGACCAAAAGGAGAGATGGAACTTAAACAACAATTTCGTCAGATTAGAAACACAGTACATATTTTTACTTTGTCAGAATAATATGATTGCTATTTATTTTTGGTGTCATAAAGTTAACAAAGGGTCCTTTTGAAATGGTGATAATTGTAAATGAAGTGATGTTTAAGCAAAGTCTGCAAAGTACTTTGATCATTCATTGGAAGAACTCCATTTATAGCTACTATTATTGACATTCATGGATGGGCTGTTTCATTTTTGATATGTAATTTATGTGTAACCAAAAATATTACTATAATTGTTATTCATTGATGTCTTCTTACATGTTTGATTATATTGGCACTAGGGGCTGGAGGATAATGAATTATCAAAATTTATTCTGCCGAACGTCTAGCCTTGGGGGTATGTATAGAAATCTACCGATGAAAAGTATAGCTGTTCTCCTTTTTGTATGGTATATATTGCCCAACAGCAAATGTACGTTAAACAAGTTCCTAGAACCTCTCTCTCTCTCTCTCTCTCTCTCTCTCTCTCTCTCTCTCTCTCTCCTCTCTCTCTCTCTCTCTCCTCTCTCTTCTCTCTCTCTCTCTCTCTCCTCTCTCTCTCTCTCTCTCTCCTTCTCCTCTCTCTCTCTCTCTCTCTCTCTCTCTCTCTCTCTCTCTCTCTCTCCTCTCTCTCTCTCTCTCTCTCTCTCTCTCTCTCTCTCTCTCTCTCTCTCTCGGGGGGTGAGCTTAGCTCGCGTCGAGTGAAGACGTGTTTTTTGAATCGCTCTGCATTTTTGTACTTTGTTGGCTTTTTCGTTTGTTTATTTCTGTATTTCTGTTGTTTTGTTTTTGTTTATGGTTTATTTTCTTCACTCTCCTTTGGTAGAACGATGGGATGTGGTATACAACTTTACCGTTGTACCATTGGACATTTCGTATCAATACTGATCAAAATTCTAACCAGATACGCCTTGAAAGCTGCAAAAAGAATTCGTGGCCTCAAACTTCATAGCACAGCTGGGATGCTGACTGTAGCAAGCCTCCTGGCATTCCTACTGATGGCAGGCATAGAACCGAACCCTGGTCCCACACAAACAGACAGGGATAGTGAGAAAACCCAGGCGAAGCAATTTACATCTGATGCTTTGGCCGGAGAGGGATTTCCACACCAGTCCCCTCCACACACAGACAGAGAAGATCGACTGACTAATGCTGTGGAAGAAATGGCAAAAGCAATTCGGCAACTTCAGGCATCACAGGAAACGCTGTCATCCCACATAGACTCAAAACTGGAAGAAATGGAAAAGAAACTTGTGGGGGAGGTGAACGAGCTGTATGACAGGTGTGACACTCTACAATGCGACGTGGATGCCATGAACGACATTTGCTGTGAAGTGAAGGAGGAGAACGCTTCGCTACTGGAAAAGATCACACATCTGGAGGAAAGACTGGAAGCTGCAGAAAATCAGGGCCGTCGGAAGAATCTCCTCTTCTTTGGCATTCCTCATGCAGTCTCCGAACAGTGGGCTGACTGTGAAGCTAAGGTATGTGAAGTAATTAGAACTGACTTAAAGATAGCCGAAAACGTGCTCATAGAAGGTGCCTATAGACTGGGTAAGGCCATTTTGGTCAAATTTCAGTCAAGAAAACACAAAGAACTGGTCTTGAGCGCTGCAAGAAAACTCAAACTGGCAACTATGTATGTCAAAGAAGACTTCCCTCCCGAAGTAAGAAGCAAGAGAAACAGCCTACAGCCTCTTCTCCGCTCCCTGCGGGCTGACGGTAGGAAGGCGTTCTACAGCTTTGACAAAGTGGTGTGCGAGGACACAGTGTATACATTCAACACTCACAGCCAGTCCATTGAACATCATACCAGGAAGAAACCACAGTCTGGGGCTGCAGCCATGCCAGCTGGGGAAGGAAGTCCGCAAGCAACCAGACCAGAGCCGGACCCTTCAGTACCTGTGGGCACACGCAGGCCGAACCAGTCTGCAGCAGGAGCCAAACCCAGCGGTTCCTCCCGCGGCCACCATGGACGCCAAACACGCGGGTTTGGCAGAGGGAGAACGCCACCATCTGCCTTCTGGAGGTAGGAATTCGGCCCGCCCTTACGCACGGATGTATCACCGCCCGGGGGTACAAATGAATATCTTCCAGAAACAACTAAGAAAGAAATCTCGGACAGTGTCGGAAACTATGTGTTGCTACCAACTGACGAATGGCCTTGTAATATGCTACCTGGTAATGATAGCGACTTGGGTGATGGGGAACATGAGGAGGAGGTGGAGGAGGATAATGATAATACAAATGGGAATGGCAATACTGAAGAAAATGGTGAAGATGTTGATAACTATAATGACGGTGGGGTTTGGGGCGATGATAGGGTTAATGATAACAATGACAACAACAATGATGATGACGATGACGACGGTGACTGTAATGATGGCAACGATGACTATGACAATGATCTGTCATCTAAACATCATAATTTGGATGAAAATATAAATACAACAAACTCCACCAACAGTGTAAAATTCCTAGTGTGGAACATTGGTGGCCTTGCCAGCCAACTAGGAGACAGTGATTTCATAAGCTATGTCAGTAGTTTTGATATTGTGTGTCTTATGGAAACTTTTCTACAAGATGTTTTTGACTTATCCTCTCATTTTGTAGATTTTGTTAAATATACTTCTCCTGCAATTAAACTTTCTAATCAGGGTCGCTGTTCAGGGGGTATCTTATGTATGGTAAAAAAAGGTATTGCAAAATACGTAGATGCGATTGATTTGTCTCTTGATCATATGTTGGTTATGAAATTGTCAAAGCTATTGCATGGTGGAATGAAAGATATTGTCTTCATACCTGTATATGTACCACCTTGTAATAGTCCATATTACCATACGAAGAATTCATCATGTTATATAAATGATATAGAAATCTCGGTAGGAAACATCATGGAGGGACAGGGAGACAGTGAGATACTTCTTGTTGGAGATCTCAACTCAAGGACAGCAGACTACCAAGTTAACACACAGAATATGTTAGGTGCCTTTGTACAAAACCAGGACTGTAATGAGGAAATGGTTTTTCATGGTCGGGTATCCGAAGATGATGTCTTAAATGGTTTTGGTTCTGCTCTCTTAGACTTCTGTGTCATTTTTGATCTGACTATTTTGAATGGCTCGTGCAACATAGCAGAGTCTAGCAAGTACACCAACCTGTCTCATCAAGGTAACAGTGTTGTTGACTATTGCTTGTCAACTTACTGTTTAGCAGATAGTATAAAGGATCTGTGCATTGGTACAAGAGTTGAATCATCGCACATGCCCCTTACATTTGTGTTTCAGACAGAAAGAGAACAATGCAATGTAAAACAACAACAACCAGGTAGAAAACTGATTTGGAATGAGGATGAGAGGGAGAATTTTTATAACTCTATCTCATCATCAGAATTCCATGACAATATAAATGAAGCGATTCAGATGATCGATTACGATGCTGACAGAGCACTGCACATGTTTAATGATCATCTAAATAACGCTGCACAGAGTATGTTTAGGAAGGTTGGAGGCAACAGCAGAACGTTTACTCAGAGATCCAAGTGGTTTGATCAGGAATGCCTACTAAAGAAAAGACTTGCTCGAAGGCAACTGAGAAAGTATAAAAGAACAAAAAAAGGTGAAGACAAAGCACATTATATCATATTGAGGAAGGAATATAAAGCCACAATTAGACAGAAGCAACAAGAATATAAAAAGAATAGAGTCGAAGAGCTTGTAGACGCCTCTAAAAATCCAAAGCGCTTTTGGTCCATCATTCGTAAATCCCGGCGCAGAACCTTACACCACACTGAGATAACAGCAGAAGAATGGTGTGAGCACTTTAAGTCCCTACTAAATGCAGGTGCTGATGTTGGTGAGATAGAAGAAGAGGACATGCAGTCAGAGGAAGGTATGGGAGATGACTACTTAGACAGTGACATAACAGAGGACGAAGTCAGAGCAGCCATTAGGCGGCTAGGGGATGGGAAAGCAGCTGGTTTTGACGGTATTCCAAATGAGATTATTAAAGCAGCAGAAAATGTTATTGTACCTTTTCTTCTTAAGCTATTTAATTACTTGTTCAAAAATAGTGTGTATCCAGTTGAATGGACAAAGTCCGTCATTATACCTCTGCATAAGAAAGGAAGTACCGACAATCCAAATAACTACAGAGGAATATCTCTACTCAACACATTATCTAAAGTTTTCACTGCTGTCTTAAACAAAAGGCTATACAAATGGGCAGAATCCAATAATGTTATAGATGAGAGCCAAGCTGGATTTCGCAAAAACTATTCAACAATAGACCATGTCTTTACTCTTCATGCTTGCATCCAGAGGCAATTTTCAAAACATGCTAAACTGTATGTGGCATACATAGATTTTTGCAAAGCATACGATACAGTTAAACGTCCTGTGTTGTGGTCAGTTTTGTGGAGAACCGGTATACAAGGTAAAATGTTAAAAATTTTGAAGAGCATGTATGGGACTGTAAAGACTTGCATTAGAAATGGTAATGAATATTCAGATTTCTTTGACTGCATGCAGGGTTTAAAACAGGGCTGTGTAGCGTCACCAGTGCTCTTTTCCTTCCTTGTAAATGAACTCGCCCAAGAAATACTAAGTCAAGGTAAGCACGGAATACGTCTTTCACCAACTGAAATGGAACTGTTTATCATGTTATTTGCTGACGATATTGTTTTGATGTCCCACTCTATCACTGGTTTGCAAAGTCAACTAAATGCTCTCTTTTGTTCATCCAGCCGACTAAACTTAAATGTTAACCTCGAAAAATCCAAAGTGATGGTGTTTAGGAAAGGTGGTTTTCTGTCATCAAAAGAAAAGTGGTTTTATGGTAAGGAAAGAGTGGAGGTCGTTAACACTTACAAGTATCTGGGTGTTACCATGTCCACAAAAATGAGCTGGAATGTAGCAGTAAATGACAGAATAACACGAGCAAAGAAATGCACTACCGAAATACTATCATGTTTATCAAAAATGCATTGCAATTCTGCCAGAGTTTTCTTCAAAATGTTTGATACCCAAATTACACCAATGTTATTGTATGGTTCGGAAATCTGGGGTTATACACAGTACGAGTCTTTAGAGAAGGTGCACTTGTTTGCATGTAAGAGATTTTTAAAGATTTCATTGAGAGCTTCTAATAACTTGGTTTATGGAGAATTAGGCCGCCATCCACTATATCTAAACTCTGCAGTAAACTGCATACGATACTGGTTCAAACTTCTAAAACAACATAACGGTAAATATTCAAAATGTGCCTACAACATGTTACTGGAAATGCACAATCAAGGACATGTTAATTGGGTTACACGCATTCGGGATTTACTATGCCTTAATGGGTTCTCATTTGTATGGACCTATGGCAGCGTTGGAAATGAAAAAATGTTTCTACGGGAATTCAAACTGAGATTAAAGGACGTGTTCTGCCAGCAGTGGTTCTCGCACTTTGAGAGAACAGATAGAATTCAAATGTACAGCGAACAAAAGAGCTGTCTTGACAGAGAAAAGTACGTTGAACTGATCAGCTTTAACATATATAGAACAGCTCTAGCACGATTTAGGATAGGAGTTTCGGAAATAAACTGTCACAGATTTAAATATACATCGCTTGCTGAGAAAAGAAATTGCCCGTTTTGTAAAAATGTATTAGAAGACGAAATTCATGTTGTTTTTCTGTGCTCACTGTATCGAGACATACGCCAAAAGTATTTAACTATTACTGATACGAGGCCACTTAAAACACAGTATGCTAAATTTTTAAGGTCTCAGAAGGATGAAACTATCTTTAACTTCAGCAGATTCCTGTATTTCATGCTGCAGGAGCGACGGAGACAGATGACCATGTAATATTGTCAGCATTGTTAGCCCTGCCTCTAGCCAACGAGCACACATGTACATGTGCTACATCATTTGGAAAATGTGTTGACATAAATAATGGTGAACCTATATGGCAACAACTTAGGAGTGCCCACACGTGTGTGTGTGTGTGTGTGTGTGTGTGTGTGTGTGTGTGTGTGTGTGTGTGTGTGTGTGTGTGTGTGTGTGTGTGTGTGTGTGTGTGTGTGTGTGTGTGTGTGTGTGTGTGTGTGTGTGTGTGTGTGTGAGTGAGTGATGTGAGTGAGTGAGTGAGTGAGTGAGTTTTGTGTGCGTGCGTGTGTGTGTGTGTGCGCGCGCATGTGCCGTGTGTATGTGTGTGCGCGTGTCTGTGTGTGTATATGTGCGTTGGTGCGTGCGTGCATGCGTGTGTGTGTATGTGTGCGTGCGTGTGTGTGTGTGTGTGTGTGTGTGTGTGTGTGTGTGTGTGTGTGCACGCGTGCAAGGAAATGACATTGCCCAATATGTGTACTTTTTCTCTGTAAACTGTGTTGTAATTTGAAGAACCTTGTTTCTCACTTCATGATGCATGATTGTCAGTTACTGATTTGTGTATTATTGAAACCCCAAATGTACGGGGCTGTTGGCCTTAAACATTAAAATTTCGTATTTTCGTATTTTCGTATTTTCTCTCTCTCTCTCTCTCTCTCTCTCTCTCTCTCTCTCTCTCTCTCTCTCTCTCTCTCTCTCTCTCTCTCTCCTCTCTCTCTCTCTCTCTCTCCTCTCTCTCTCTCTCTCTCTCTCCCTCTCTCTCTCTCCCCATTTTCCAGCCCGTAGTATGAGTGGAAAATTTTCCATGTTGTAATATTTTATTGCTATAGTATGTGTAAAATGTGTCCATGCTTTCATTTTCACTGCGATAGAACTTTATCCATTTTTTCAATTTTTCATTGCTATAGTATGTGGGAAATTTTTCCATGCTTTCATTTTTCATTGCCAAAGTAGGTGTGAAATTTATTCATGCTTTCAATTTTTATTGCTACAGTACGTGTGACGGTTTCACATTTCATTGTTATAGTATGTGGGAAATGTATCCATGCTTTGATTTATCATTGCATTCATTTTCATTGCTATTGTATATGTAAAACTTATCCACATAACCACATTCCCATGATAATTTCATCAATGCATTCATTGTTATTGCTATAGTATGTGTGAAATCTGTCAATGCATTCATTTTCTTTGCTATAGTATGTGTGAAACTTATCCACGATTTCATTTTTCAATACCGTTGTAGGCATGAAATTTATCCATGCCTTCCTTTTTATTACTATACTATTATGTGAAATTTATCAACGGTTTCATAATTCATTGCTATAGTATGTGGGAAATGTATCCATGCTTTGATTCATCATTGTTTTCATTTTCATTGCTATAGTATGTGTGAAACTTATCCACGATTTCACTTTTCAACGGTTTCACATTTCATTGTTATAGTTTGTCGGAAATGTATCCATGCTTTGATTTATCATTGCATTCATTTTCATTGCTATTGTATATGTCAAACTTTTCCACATAACCATATTCCCATGATAATTTCATTTTTCATTGCCAAAGTAGGTGTGAAATTTATTAATGCTTTCAATTTTTATTGCTACAGCATGTTTGACTTGTATCAATGCATTCATTTTTATCGCTATAGTATGTGTGAAACTTATCCACGATTTAATTTTTGTAGGCATGAAATTTATCCATGCCTTCCTTTCTATTACTATAGTATGTGTGAACTTTATCAACAGTTTCACATTTCATTGCTATGTGGAAAATGTATCCATGCTTTGATTCATCATTGTTACAGTATGTGTGAAACTTATTCATGCTTTTTTCACTGCCATAGTATATATGATATTTATCCATGCTTACATTTTGCAGTACAGTCATACCCCAAGGTACCATTAAACCATTTCAGTGTTCAGTGTTCTCTCTCTCTCTCTCTCTCTCCCTCTCTCTCTCTCTCTCTCTCTCTCCTCTCTCTCTCTCTCTCTCTCTCTCTCTCTCTCTCTCTCTCTCTCTCTCTCTCTTTTTCTCTCTCTCCTATCACCTCTGAGCTACGAGATTTGGGACAAAAGAGGAACATGCCCTTTCATTGTGCTATGCAAACATTTTCGCCATTTCTATCAAAATGCCAGTTACTGGTCCTCCAGCCCCTGTTGACTGACAACACTGTCTCTGGCTGGAAAGTATCAGGCAATGAAGATCAAACTGTTTTTATTCTTTCACTGAGGCCAGACAAAGCAATGTCTTGTGTAGATCCTGTTTTACACACCGACACACAAGAGGTTCAATACCGAAAAATCATGCACCCAGTGACCAGTTAATAGCTGCGAAGCATCAACAGAAACAAAAGGGGACAATGACTAGCGTGACAAAGAACTGTCTAGTGCAGACTATCATCAAACAGGTACATACTTCACTCCAGAGCACACCAGAGCTGTCCGAGATAAATGTGGTAAAGGTGAAATGAGAAAAGAGAAACAACCTGGGGTAAGCGACCTGATAAACCTTACCCATAATTTGTGTGATGCTGATTGTGCTGTTTGAGAAGATCCACTAGAAAATGTTTTTGATGTAGAGCTTGCGATCAATGGGTTTGATGCAGCCATTATAGCATTCGATAAAGAAGATTAAAGAAAATATAAAATGGTTTCAAATAAAGATCTGTTATAGAACTGTTTACGAACAAAATATGAAAGAAAATGACAGTTACAGATGATGAGAAATGCTATTTTTGTGACAAGGAAAAAAAGACACTATAAACCTAATGGGAGTATCAGTTTGTACGGAGTTTCTGGAAAGAGCTTGAAGGGACTTAAAAGATAACGGCTGTCATTGCAAGAGACTCGACCTTAATATGAAAACAGTGCTATTTGGCACTGACACCATTACAAAAAGTCATGAAGTGTTTGACTTAATAATACTGTTAGCAAAGTTTTATGTCTACAAATGTCGGACTGGTAAAACAAAACCTAATTTTAAAATTTTTTCTGAACGAACTGAAATACAAATAGGAAATGGAAAAAGCTGGAGCACTGCAAAAAATGCAGTTTACTGATTTTGGAAAAAAAGAATGCTTTCAGTACAGAAATGTCTAAATACTAGTAAAATTCTGTATGTAGTTTATAAAAACTTGCCTTGACAGCGAAAATAATGACTGATTCTTCGTAGTTTATGTAGCAGTTAGCCGTGTCAGTCTATTAAATAGAAATGATGAAATGTTGTCTGGGCGAAAAGTCAGTCTGTTTGTTTTGAAATGCATTCTTCTTCTTCCTCTATCCCATAGTCTGTTTAGACCGTAGGGGCGCCACGGAAGACCTCGCAACCAGCTCTCTCCATTTCCCTCTGTCCTCGACCTCTCTCAGGGTGTCACTCAGCCTGAGGCCCGTCCACTCGGATGTTGTCCTCCCATCTCTTTCTCTGCCTGCCTCTCCTTCTTGGCAAGCCCTGTTGATCTTGCGACGTGCCCATACCACTTCAGTTTGCACATTTTGACTGTGGTCAGGAGATCTTCAAAGGGCCTGATGACTTGACCGATTCTGATTCTCACTTCCTCGTTAGTAATGTGGTCTTTCTAAGAGATGCCAAGGAGTCTGCGAAAGTCTGTGGCCTGTATTCTCCTCTACAGATCTGCTGTGAGGGTCCATGACTCACAAGCATACAGGAATATTGAGATGACCAGAGTGCGCATCAGCCTGATCGAGATGTTCCTGTTCTTCCAAATGGTCTTCAATTTTGTCAGTGCTGTAACTGTCTCTGCAATCCTTGTGAGTATTTCAGGCTTGGATCCCTTGTCTGTTACAATTGCTCCCAGACATTTGAAGCTTTGTACCATTTCCAAATTCTGACCACCAACCCTGATGTTGGTGTTGATGCTGTTGGTCATCAGCTTGGTCTTCTGCGCACTGATCTCCATGCCATAGGCTGTTGAAGTCTTGTCGAGGCGTTCCACTAACCTAACGAACTCTTTTTCTTTCCCTGTCAGTCCATCGATGTCATCAGCAAAACGCAATTTGGTAATTGTTCTGCCTCCAATGCCGACTGTTCCTTCATAATTTTCCAGTGCATCAGTCATGATTCTCTCAAGGAAGATGTTAAAGAGAGTAGGTGAGAGCAAGCAGCCTTATCTGACGCTGACCGTCATCCTGAACCAATCCCCTATGCCACCATTAAAATAGACTGCACTAGTGGCCTTGTTGTAGAGCTCCTCAACGACCCTGATCAGGTTGACATTGATGCTGTACAGCCTCATGGTAGCCTACAGAGCTGCATGCCATACCCTGTCAAAGGCCTTTTTGAAATCCATAAAAACATGGTAAAGGTCTTGCTTATGCTGAAGTATAGTATAGTATACTTAGATTAAAAATCTGCTCTGTTGTACTTCGTCCTGCCCTGAAGCCTGCCTGTTCTTCAGCAATGATCATCTCTGCTTGTAGCTTCAGTCAATTCAGTAGGATCTTCAGCATGACTGCTTGGATGACATATCAAGCTGATTGTGCGATAGTTCTGGCATTGTTGTAGGTTGCCTTTCTTGGGAAGGGTGATGATTAGTGATTGTGTCCATGGTTGTAGGCCAGTCTCCTGTCTGCCACATCTCGTTGCAGATTATCAGTAGGGTGTTTATCATAGCTTCCCCCCCTGCTTGGACCAGTTCTGCAGGGATGTTGTCTCTACCTGCTGATTTCCTCTTCTTCATCGATTTCACAGCTACTTCCACCTCTTCCCAAAGGATGGGGTAGTTGTCAGTGTCTGTCGGTGGTGGGACATTCAGTATCTCTGGATCTCCTGAGGTTTTGTGGTTATACAGGTCTGCACAATATTCTGTCCATCTCTTTAGAATGTCCTGGTCTTCAGTTAAGATCTTTCCATTTTTGTCTTGTATGGTGCTGGTTTTCCCCTGTTTTGTGCCTGTCAGGTCTTTTACTAGCTGGTACGCTTTATTGCTGTCGTAGATGCTCAGATTTTCTTCAATGTCCTGGCACTTCTCTTCAATCCAGGTTTCTGCTGCCTCTTTCATGCTTGTTCTAATTTCTGTCTTGATTGCCTTATACTGCCTCGCTCCTTCTATCTCGTTCTTCTTTTTCTTCAGTTCTCTTCGTTTGTCACACTGGTCAAGGATGTTGGCTGTGACCCAGGGCTGCTTCATTCGTTGTTGCCTGCCAAGAATCTCATTGGCTGTATCAGTTACTGCCTTGTTAAAGGTGTCGACAAACTTATCAATAATCGTGTCATCTGGATTGAACATGGTGAGGGGTGCAATTTTCCCTCCTATCATGGCTTGGAAGGCTTCAGCCACCTCTGGATCCTTCAGTTTCTCGAGATCGAATCTGGTCCTTGTCTGACCCTGCTTCATGACCTTCCTCAGATGAAGGCGGAAAATGCATATGTTTACCAATTAAAAGAATAGATTAAAAATAAACGTTCGTTGCCACATAGTCTGGTCTATCGCTACAAAGAAATATAGACACAGTGATTGTAGAAAAGTTGTGCCTCACCATTCTGGTGACACTGACGTGTTACTGTGTGAGTCAGATGACACTGCACATGAGTATAACCATGTACTTGATTGCAGGTGGTGCTTGTGTTTGTCAGTACATAAGTATAAAAGGAAGAGAAAAATATGCTAGACGAAGAACGCATTAGGCTGGCCAAACCGATGAAGAACCACCATGTACTCTGAGACCCGAAAAGCAGCCTTGCGCCACCGTATACAGTCTTCTGTTCTACTGACGGCGAGCCCCTACTCCCCAGTGTTGCACACATGGCAAATGCCTCCTGTTCTCCGCTGTTATTAGAGACAAATTGTACTGACGTGATTTCTATGTTGAGTTTTCTATATGTCTGTTTGTCTGTCTGTCCGTCCGTCCGTCTCTATCTCTGTCTGTCTCTGTCTCTCTGTCTCTCTCTCTCTGCGTCTCCCTCTGTCTGTCTGTCTGTCTGTCTGTCTGTCTGTCTGTCTGTCTGTCTCTGAGGAACTACATGTTGTTTTATGTTATCCTGCCTTTAATGATATTAGGTAAAATATATCCTATCAAAATATACCATCCAACTGAATGCATTTTGATTCTGCTTGCTCCTAGGATGCAGTAATCCAAATATCATTAGCAATTTAGCTTTACAATTAATTATGTAAAGCATTTAGAATAAGAAATATTATGACGTTATGTCGCTAGGGTTTTTTTCGATTCTGTACATTTGTTGGCATTTGTTTGTCACAGCTGTGCTGTACCATGTAATCTTATAATTAATCATTGAGTTGATCAGCAACCCCTATCATGTATGGGCTGACGGCTTTTTCATCAATACATCTTTTTAGTTCAGATCTCTCTGTCTCTCTGCCTCTGTCTGTCTGTCTGTCTGTCTGTCTGTCTGTCTCTCAAGGTCTTACCGATCTGGTAAGACCAAGGTCTTACTGTAATAGCAACTCACAAAATAAACAATGCGTGATCATGATCATCTCTATTAATTTCCCCTAGACTGTTTTTTGTGGGTATGTGGGAGCTAGTGCGACCTGTCACATGCTTCACTGCTTTGCTGGCAAAAGGAAAAAAACACAACAAAAAACCGAAACCAAAAAAACCCACGCCAGGTGTTATTGACGCTGGAAGTATGAATGGTTTGGAGTTACGTAAATTGTGGTAAGAGGCCTTCATAAAACGCTTTAGGCAGCATGGCGCCTGTTTTACATATCATGTGTGAGAATAGGAGTCTTGCTGAATTTGAGAGAGCCAGAAGATTGGGGAGGGGGGGTGTCTTGCTGAATTTGCTGCTGTTGTTGTCGCTGCTGCTGCTGTTGTTGTTGCTCCTGTTGTTGTTGTTGTTGTTGTTGCTGCTGTTGATGTTGAACGTTCTACAGCTTAAGAACCCCGCGGGTCCTGACTCCCTCATCCCACCTGGGAATCGAGAAATTTCCGTGAATGAATGTTTTTAAGTATATCACCATATAGGTAGCCATACTCCAAATTGAGATGTCACGCACACATAAATTCACACACAAATACACACACGCATACACATACACTCACACAAACACACACACACCACGCGCGCGCGCACACACACACACAAACAAACAAACACACACACGCACGGGCACGCACGCACATACACACAAATACACACAAATACACACACACACACACACACACACACACAACACACACACACACACACACACACACACACACACGCGCGCGCGCGCGCGCGCGCGCGCGCATACATACACACATATACATACACACACGAACACAACCAGATAACTCAGTTCTTCCCAGTTTTAAGATCAAATCTAATTAAACAACCTCCACAGAACAAACGCAATGAAGTTCTGACCCCTCAGTTTGTTTTTATTAATTCTTGCTAACGTCATCTTGCTAAAAAAAAATCTCCAATGCTGATGGGTGTGCTGTCAAATGCGTGGCTGCATTTGCGAATATATTGAGAAAAAAGCCCTCCAGGTGATATTGACCTTAAGAAATGTCCGTGGGTCATTGTTATCACCATCGGCCCCTTGACCTCTATGGCTGGTAGGGGACACGTAAGATGCTTGGTTGACAGTTTTCTATGGGCTGGTCTGTCCTCAGCCTTTTGCAGCCAACACAGCCATGTCAAGGCCGGCTCAGATTTTGATATGTCTCAGGGTACGGGATAGCTCGGAGGTCAGAGCGCTCGCTCTCCCTAACCGAAGGTTGAGCAGCATTGAACCAAGTGGATGAATGACTGTTAACGCGCTTTGGCTTCAATATAGTCCTACGAATTTACCCAGCTGTAAATGGGTACATGCCCTCTTTAGGGACGCTAATGGGAAGGTGAAGCAGCGAGGGAGAGGAGATGGGAGCCACCCTTAATATGCTGAAGGAGAAGCTGAGGTCTATGACACATCGCTCCCCAACGACGGCACAGGTTATGGA
Source organism: Stramonita haemastoma (assembly GCA_030674155.1). Classification (NCBI taxonomy): domain Eukaryota; kingdom Metazoa; phylum Mollusca; class Gastropoda; order Neogastropoda; family Muricidae; genus Stramonita; species Stramonita haemastoma. Next base: position 81,121,887 of record CM060316.1, on the reverse strand, counting down.
TACACCTTTGCCTTTACTTCTTTTTTTTTATCTTTATCTTCCTATGCCTGTCTCTGCGTCTTCCTACCTAAAGTGTGCCCTGCAGGATGGTCTTGGCAAGAAAGCTTTGACACATCCTCGGGTGAGGATTAAGCAAACTGTCATCAGGTGACTTTACTGATGGCTCTTGGCTCTGTGGCGTCTGTCATGAGTCATGGTTATACATACGAGAAGGAGGAAATAAGACGGAATCGGTAAAGTGTTGGAGGGGAGAAAGAGGCTAAAATATAGACAGCTAGACAATGTCGATGTCGTGAACTCTCTCTCTCTCTCTCTCTCTCTCTCTCTCTCTCCTCTCTCTCTCTCTCTCCTCTCTCTCTCTCTCTCTCTCTCTCTCTCTCTCTCTCTCTCTCTCTCTCTCTCTCTCTCTCCAAACACACACACACACACTAGCGCACGCACGCACGCACGCACGCACGCACGCACACACTCACGCACGCACACACACACACACACACACACACACACACACACACACACACACACACACACACACACACACACATCCACACACATATCCACACACACACCAAGCCCATTCAATTTTACAAAATGCATGATCAAGTTCAACAGTCTTCAAAAATTAAGCCATCAATTACAACTGCACAGTTTCCCGTTGTTAATTCTTGTTGTCCTAAAACATTATTTTTGGAAACATTTCAACAAACTAACTTACGGCTATCAAACGTTTGACTTGACATTCAGAGCTATTGAAAAAGGTACCTCTAATCTTTATTGACCCTGAACAGAGACACAATTAAGATGTTTCTTAATTGTCTAGCACCTACCATGCACCATCTTCAAAGATAAGATCTAGCTGAGTATCATAAACAACACGGATTTTTTTTGGGGGGGAGGGGGGATGGGTTGTGAGGCAGGGACTAAAAATTGAAATTCAAGAATAAGAGCGAATACTTATATATATCCTGTCAAGCCTGCCCAAGACCCATTGCCTGAAGTTTTCAGTGCGGTGCCTTGTTGCTGTCTTGAGAAAGTGGGGAGAAGTTAAGTGCAAGTTACTGTCAAGCTGTGAGCTCTAGAGAAACTGTAAACAGAAAACACGCAAAGTCAGCATTTCCTGCCTTTGATTATGCAGAAAGATATCATTGACTGGACAAAAATATGAAAGCATGCCTTTAGACTTTGCTTTTGCTTGGTTATGATATGCCTTTGTCTTGGGACTAGTGTATATTTTTACTTCCAAATCTTATGAGCAACGTCAGACTGTAAACTGTTCAAAATATTTCTTTGGTGATTTCCATTTATTACTCTACAAGTCAAACATTGAACCATTTCAACTTTTCTCTCCATTCCTGTTATCTCTACCATCCACTGACACATGCAAATAAGCAGAGAATGTTCCTATGCAGGCGCTGATTACCACACATATCCCTCTGTTCTCTCTCTCTCTCATACTCTCTCTTCTCTCATCCTCTTCTCATCTCATCTGTCTCTCTCCTCTCTCCTCTCTCTCTCTCCTCTCGTCAAGTCTCTCTCCTCTCCATCTTCTCCTCTTGCTCTCTCTCTCTTCATCTCTCTCTCTCTCGTCTTCGTCTCATCTCTCATCTCTCTCTCTCTCTCTCTTCATCTCTCTCTCTCCTCAGTCTCTCTCCTTCTCTCCTCCTCATCTCTCTCTCTTCTCTTCCCTCTTATCTTCTTCTCTCTCTCTCTCATTCATCTCTCTCTCTCTCTCTCTCTCTCATCTCTCTCTTTCTCGCTCAGTCTCTCTCTCTCTCTCTCTCTCTCTTCAGTCTCTCTTCTCTATCTCTCTCATCTCTCTCTCTTCTCATCTCTCTCTCTCTCTCTCTCTTCTCATCTCTCTCTCTCTCGTCTCATCCCTCTCTCCTCTCTCTCTCTCTCTCTCTCTCGTCTCTCTCATCTCTCTCTCTCTCTCTCTCTCTCTCGCTCAGTCTCTCTGTCTCTGTCTTTCTCTCTTGGGCTATAATGTATTAATTTTCAGTATATGATAATTATGTGTTTTGTGCCCTGCCCCCCTCCCACTGTCCCCTTGTGAATGGGCTTTCCGCTTACACAATAAACCCTTTGTCATTGTCATGGTCTTTCTCTCTATGAAAACAGACGAAACTCTCAAAACAAATAAAACATCTTAGCTATTTACAGATGCCATTACATTTTGTTTGATGCTAGTTATGACATGCGGCACTTCCTGTAAAGAACTTTTTTTGCTGAAAAACGCCTGGTGTTCATGCGCTGCTTGCTACAAACACCTGATTCTTTTAAATTTTTCTCATTTCGCGTGTGTGAGGAAAGTTTTACAAGTTTCTTTTGTGATAAAAACATCTTTAATTTCTTGGCACTTCAGACTTGTTATGGATACCTACAATAAACTGATTGACATTTCGAAAGAAATATTGCTGCTTTGGTGCAAAAACGTCTATCTTGGGCCACACTAAGGTGTACCTAGGTACTGTCCATAGTGACTGTGATTAAGGTCACTCTCCCCAAATGGTCTATACAGAGCATGAATAAGCAGAAAATGGGCCTTGAGGCCATAGAGGAAGTGGCGAGAATAATTATGAGAGTGCAGTCGTACGAAAGAACTGAGTGTACAGACTGCTTTGAGCATTAATAATAATAATAATAATAATAATAATAATAATAATAATAATAATAATAATAATAATATAATAATAATAAATAATAATAAAAAATGGAATTTATATAGCGCTATATCTTGCAAAAACAAATCAAAGCGCTTGCATTCAACCAATTCTTGCACATGCAGCCAACAACAATTTAGATTTTTAACGAAGTCAATACACACACACACACACACACACACACAAAACACACACACACACACACACACACACACACACACACACACACACACACACACACACACACATATAGAGGTTAAACACTTTGGCAGCGTGGTGGATAGTTCGGCTG
>CM060316.1:81081435-81113935 GCA_030674155.1 Stramonita haemastoma | reverse complement strand
GATAGGTAGATAGGTAGGTCGATAGGTTTGATTTGATTTGATTTATTTTTTTTATATCGAGGATAATGGAATAAGCACTCTTGTGCTTTTTAACATCCAGTCCCCGTGTGTATGCAGTTTTGTGAATGTCATCTGTTCCCACCGGCACACAATGGCCTACTCTTACGAAAAGCGGATCAGGATTTAACGTGTGCGCAAGATGTTCTGCATGCGTTCGCACACGGGGCCTCGGTTTAGAGTCTCATCCGAAGGACTTTTGGGGAGAGTGGAGTCAGCACTGATGTTAATAGATAGATAGATAGATAGATAGATAGATAGATAGATAGATAGATAGATAGATAGATAGATAGATAGATAGATAGATAGAGATAGATAGATAGATAGATAGATAGATAGATAGATAGATAGATAGATAGATAGATAGATAGATAGATAAATAGATTTTTTTACTGAAGAAAAAAAATACAACACTCTACGGCATTTTTATATCCAACCCTCAGTGAAAAACTATTTAAGATTTAAAAAACCGAAATAAACACACCTCTGAAAGAGAATCAATCACGCAGTTATGTCAATATAAAAACTGCCAATAGTAATCAAGTAATCAGTAAAAAGAATAAAATGTCAAAAAGTTATTAAACGGAATGAAAGACAAATAATCAATATCCATAAGATGACATCATTCAAACACAAGACGAAGAAAATGAGCAAACAGCAAGCAAAAATGTTTAAGAAAAGTGATGACAGAGACACAAAAGCAGAGAAAGCTATAAAAATATCAAGATGGATACATAGGTAAAGAGGGATATATGCATAGATAGATAGATAGATAGATAGGTAGACAGACAGACAGACAGACAGACAGAAAGAAAGAAAGAAGATAGATAGATAATTTATTTATTTATTTATTTATTCTTTTATATCAAGGATAATAGAATAAGCACTCATGTGCTTTTTTTACATACAGTCCCCGTGTGTACGCAGTTTTTGTAAATCATGTCATCTGTTCCCACCGGCACACGATGGCCTACTCTTACGAAAAGTGGAACAGGGTTTAACGTGTGCACAAGATGTTCTGCGTGCATTCGCACACGGTTTATAGTTTCATTTGAAGGACTTTTGGGGGGAGTGGAGTCAGCACTGATACTAACTCCGAGGGAAAAATCCCCTCGAACGGGAATCGAACCCGGGTAGTCAAATTGCAAGCACAATGTTAGATAGATAGATAGATAGATAGATAGATAGATAAGATAGATAGATAGACAGACAGATAGATAGATAGATAGATAGATAGATAGATAAAGATAGATAGATAGATAGATAGATAGATAGAATAGATAGATAGATAGATAGATAGATAGATAGACAGATAGATAGAGATAGATAGATAGAGAGAGAGAGAGAGAGAGAGAGAGAGAGAGAGAGAGAGAGAGAGGAGAGAGAGGAGAGAGAGAGAGAGAGAGAGAGAGAGAGAGAGAGAGAGAGAGAGATGAGAGAAGATAGAGAGAGAAGAGAGAGAGAGAGAGAGAGAGAGAGAGAGAAGAGAGAGAAGAAGAGAGAGAGGATCTAGATAGATAGATTTTTTCTTTAAATTCTTTCCCTTCTACAACATAAATAAAAAGAAAGCTTTAATTTGTTGATGTACTACAGCAAGGATACTAACTTGCTATTAAGTTCTCTCTCTCTGTCTCTCTGTCTATGTCTGTCTGTCTGTCTGTCTGTCTGTCTGTCTGTCTGTCTGTCTGTCTGTCTCTGTCTGTCTCTTAGTCTAACACATTCTACGATCATATCGAACTGCCCTATAAAAAAAACAGACAACATGAACTTGTTTATCCCAACTGCCTAATTTATCTGCACTCATTCTTTACTTCTTTCAAAGCATTGTAGTGGACGGCTTTCATCGCCACTGAGAGACTGTCAAACACCTGATTGCCTTCACTGGGATACCGTGGAAAGATATCTCCAAGTTGTATTGACTCTTTTAGGGGTGTCAGTGGCTTAGAGTAACCCACAATGTCAGCAGATGTCTTCATTAATGGTTCTTAGCTGTGTAGCATCGGTTATGGATTCTTTTCACACACAGGCAATTTGATTTGTTTGCTTTACAAGATTCAGCGCTATAAAAACATTAATATATTATCATTCTCCTTACATTATCATAAATCTATCCACTGAATATTTAGGGGTCTTGAGATAAAACCAAAAAAGTGAGATGCAAACTTGATAGTAAAAAAAGAAAAAAATTCATGTAAAAACACACATTACCTCTCAGTTTTAGTGTTGTGATACAATGACCCCTTAGGGAGTTGGGAGAAAAGTCAAGTCAGTGTGATTATCGTATCGTCAAATCATGACAGACAGGATCTAGAAAAGGTCACAAGGGGAGAGCGACAGAGAGAGAGAGAGAGAGAGAGAGAGAGAGAGAGAGAGAGAGAGAGAGAGAGAGAGAGAGAGAGAGAGGAGAGAGAGAGAGAGAGAGAGAGGAGAGATTCTTTTATATCCAGGATATTGGAATAAGCACTTATGTCCTTTTTTACAGCCAGTCCCTGTGTGTATGCAGTTTTGTAAATCTTGTCATCTGTTCCCACTGGCACACAAGGGCCTACTCTTACGAAAAGTGGAACAGGATTTAACGTGGGTGCAAGATGTTCTGCGTGCGTTCACATACGTGGCCTCGGTTTATAGTCTCATCTGAAGGACTTTTGGGGAGAGTAAAGTAAGCACTGATGTTTACTTCGGGGGAAAAATCCCCTCGAACGGGAATCGAATCCAGGTCGTCAAATTGCAAGCGCAATGTTCTGACCACCAGGTTATCCCATCCCGAGAGAGAGAGAGAGAGAGAGAGAGAGAGAGAGAGAGAGAGAGAGAGAGAGAGAGAGAGAGGAGAGAGAGAGAGAGAGAGAGAGAGAGAGAGAGAGAATTGAATTGAATTGAATTGAATTGAATTGAATTGAATTGAATTGAATAAATTTTATTTAAAGAGGGTAATGGCATAAGCAAACATGCTTTTTTACAACCAGCCCTCTGGGCATAAAAGAACACAAATAACCAACAAAAAACATCTCAACCAAACAACGAACAATTTTTTTAAAAAGAATACGAAAAAAAACAAAGAAAATATTAGGAATACAAATTTAAATACCTGGCTGGAGAGAGAGAGAGAGAGAGAGAGAGGAGAGAGAGAGAGAGAGAGAGAGAGAGAGAGAGAGAGAGAGAGAGAGAGAGAGAGAGAGAGAGAGAGAGAGAGAGAGAGAGAGAGAGAGAGAGAGAGAGAGAGAGAGAGAGAGAGAGAGCGCATAATTTTGCAAATAACATTTCTTTAAAAAAAATATTAATTTTTCTTTTTTTTTTAAAAAGCATCAAACCATCTAGTGATGTAAATAATCATATTAATAATAATAAGAACGTTGATGATGATGATAATTATGACAACACAAACTACGATGAGGATGACAAAAAAGACGCTAATGAGGATGATGGTGTTGAGGATGATGATGACGATGATGGTGATGATGATGATAATGATGATGATATGAACAACGACTTCGACAAAATGCAAGATTCATGCTGAGTGACAATGATAGTGTTGATAATAGATCAGTTCAATACATGTTTGGGTTCAATACATGTTTGGAGAAAGGAATGTCAAATCAGAGAGATTCATTAAGTAATTAAACAAGCTGGTTTTAAATCTCGAAAAATTTGATTCACATTCTAGGAGCTCCATAGCCATCCTCCAGATAACATAAGGCTAGACTTATAAAGATTAAATGTTGTGAAAGGATCACTTATTTTGTGTGAATGTCGATAAATATTATAAGTGAACATATTCCTAAGAGAATGCGGAGTCTTACCATGGAGTACTTTATACATGAGGATGCCTTTATTGTATATTAATCTGGCTGAGAGGGGAAGTACTTTTAGCAAATGTTTAAGTACATTTTTACTCGCTAGATTCTAGAGTGTAGATGCATAATCAATGTGAGATTGTATATATGCATAAAACAATAGTTTCTTAGCATGTAAATTTAAAAAGTTCTTTATTTTTCTAAACTGATACAGTTTTGATGCTATATTTCTAGACATTTTTTCTAAGTGTTTAGACCATTTGAGGTTATTATCTATTGTTACACCTAAAACCTGGGAAGGACGGTGGCAGGATGGTTAAGACGTTCGCCTGCCAATATGTAAATCGTGAGTTTCTGGGTTCGTACCCAGCCTCGCCCTTTCTTCCCAGTTTGACGAAAAAATCGAACTGAATGTCAAAGTCATTCGGATGAGACTCGAAACCGAGGCCCCGTGTGCGAATGCACGCAGAACATCTTGCGCACACGTTAAAACCCCGCTCCACCTTTCGGAAGAGTAGGCCATCGTGTGACGGTAGGAGCGGATGACAAAATTATAACAAACCAGCATGCACACAGGTGTCGTGTTTAGACACCATCCCTGAGGAAAAATTGGGGAGTTGGAGTCCCAGAGCGGCTCGGGGCTGTAGGTATATGGCAACGTTCTGGTGGCTCCTGCGACGGTACTGGAACCATTCGTATCGGTCAATGCCCTTCCAATGGATCATTCCAGTGCCGTGGAGAGGGGGGGGGGGGGGGTCTGCTGCATGGGTAACAGCTTGCCCTCCATACATACTTGCCCAGGCTTTGCGCTCTAAAGACTAGAGTGCAACTCCATAGTCTTCCGAGACTGAGTGCCTACTACTACTACTACTACTACTACTACTACTACTACTACTACTACTACTACTACTACTACTACTACTACTACTAAAACCTTATGATTCGTAACTTCATCGACTTTTACATTAGAAATATATAGAGAGAGTAAAGACTGGCTGAGGTTTTGACGCTTTTGTCTATTGGTAATCAACATAAATTTAGTTTTATTGGGATGAAGAGACATGTGGTTTAGGTGTGTCCACTGAATAAGGTTATTGATACTTTTTTGCATTGTATGAATAACCTCATGCGCATCAGAGTTCGTTGTTTCAAGGGTGGTGTCATCAGCAGACATGTTGCATTGAGTACCTATGGATAAAGGAAGATCATTGATGTAAAGCAGAAAAAGTAGGGGACCAAAAACTGAACCCTGAGGCACACCACAAGTGTTTGGGAGAAAATCAGAGATAGGTCTATTTAAAGATACTTTCTGTTGTCTATCAGAAAGAAAAGAGGAGATCAACTCAAGAGTACTACGAGATAATTTGTAAAGTGCGAATCTTTTAAGAAGTTTGTGATTTATAACATCAAATGCTTTTGCAAAATCAACAAACAGTATTCCAGTAAATTCCTTTCCATTTATATTTAATAGCCAGCGATCAACCAGCTTTGTTAAAGCTGTGTGACAGGAATGATATTCTCTAAATCCAGACTGGTTGGGATGTATCAGATCATGTTGATTTAAGTGAGAAAGAAGACGTATGTAATCTAGGATCTAGCGAGTAAAATATGTTGCTCCAGAGGCTTAGAAAGAACAGATAAAATAGAAATTGGTCTGTAGTTGGATGGATCGGTCTTGTTTCCAGATTTATATATGGGAATAATTTTTGCTTGTTTAAAACCTTTAGGGAAATAGTTTTGATCAATGCAAAGAATATAAACATATGTAAGAGTTTCTGCTATGATTGGTGCTGAAAGCTTAAGAATTTTTCCATCAATTCCGTCAATGCCACGGGTGCTTGTCTGTTTGAGCTGTCCTAAAGCAGTGTAAACTTCTTGAACGCATAGGGGTTGTATTTTCGCAAAAAGGCGAATATTTTTGTCTTCACAATACTTTCGCAGTTCATGTAAATTATTTTCTTTCGAGTAGTTTTTTTTTAATTACTTGTTTCGCTACAGTTGAAAAATGGTAGTTTAGTTTGTCAGGTGATATATCGTTTTGCGTACTGGTTGAATGGTTAGCATTTTCATTTGTTAATTGATGCATGGCTTTCCTGAGTAGTCTACCATTGTTCTTCTTGTTCAACACGTTTAGAAAATATATCTTTTTTTCTGTTCGACCGAGGGAAACTACTTTATTTCTCTGTCCTTTATAACTTTCACGGGAGCTATGTTTCGGCAAATAATCTCTATGGTATATGACTTTCTGTATTTCATCTGTCAGCCATGGAGGTTTTATCCAATATTTAACTCTCTTCGTTTGCAGTGGAGTATATTTGTTGTATATGCTATACAAAAAATCTTGTTCCATACTTCTAATGCCATATCAGGATCTGTATACTGATATACACTATTGAGAGAAGAATGTGTCAGATCATAAATAAAGTTTTCACTCTCGCATTTTGAAAAAAAATCGAAATACAATGGTTTTATGATTTAACTTTGGTGTTTTTGTGCCTTATTTTGACCATGTAAAACAAATCGGATAATGATCACTGCAACCACACTCTGGGACAGATGTTTCAATAATAGTCTTAGGATCAGATACATATAAATGATCAATACTAGTTACTCGCGTTGGTGATTGTATTAACTGTGTTAGTCCATAAGATTTATACGTTAGATTCCACTGCTTATTGTCCTTTAGTAAATCTATATTGAAGTCTCCTAATACAATGATATCTTTACACTGAGTGTATGCGTGGTCCATCATTGAAACAAAACGATCGTTCCAATCAATTCTTTCCAATGGATTTCTGTATAGTAAATAGATTAGAAATGGCTTGGTAAATGTTATCTGAATTTCGACCCAGAGTGCTTCTACGTTATGTTACTCTTGAATCTCAGTGACTGATGCATATAAAGGAGTAAACCAGTTTTCTTGTTTTGTGATGGATCTTTGCGATGTGCAATGTAACCAGGGAATGATATATCACTATCGAAAATCTGAGAGGAAGGACGAGATTCTGAAAATCCGAATACATGAAAACTCATTCCTGAATTTGTCAAAATAGAAGATATCTCAGTTAATTTGTTTATCATATGATTTATATTTAAATGACCTAATATGAATCCCTCTTCTTTTAGCCAGGAATTATTGCTGTCTGACATTGTGACACAGCATTAAAGAAGAAACATGATAAAGGACCAATATAATCATGATTTATAAGCCGTTGAGAACCTTAGAAATGTACGCGGATTGAGTATTTTGAAGAAAACACAAAAAATGCACACCCTTACACTGATCCCAAGGGATAACGTGAATTACAAGAAGGAAAAATAAAAATCAATTTGAAAAAAGTCTTCGGCAAAGAAATACGCAAAGAAGCAAATTTACAAGCAACAAGTGACCAAAGTAATGATATGTAGTATGACATGTATATATATATATATATATATATATATATATATATATATATATATATATATATATATATATATATAGAGGAGAGAGAGAGAGAGAGAGAGAGAGAGAGAGAGAGAGAGAGAGAGAGAGAGAGAGAGAGAGAGATGGACAGACAGAGACAGAGACAGACAGGCAAACAGACAGACAGACAGATCAAATGACATCAGGTTAGGTAGAAGCTATGACAGCCAAACATGGTCCTCAAATTTTAAAATATTCCTGAATAAAAATGAGATATGATTTCTATCTATGCATTTGATGATAGTTTAGGGACACCAAATGCGAAAACAACGTTAAGGATTTCTGCTTTGCTCCAAAGAATTGCTGTACGATTATTCATGTAATCCACTATCTAAAATTTTAATATGACTGTAATTGATGTGTGACCTACACAAAGTAAGAAATGTCAAATTGAAGTTCACATTATTCCTTATTTTGCTCAGGGGAGTCAGCATTTTTTTGGACGTGTGGGTCAAACTAATGCTATTAGAACGAACAAAACAATAACGCCAAATATACACGCTCTTCATAACAATTGATAACTCATCTACGCTTTATTTACTCAAGTATACATGATACATGATGAGAAGGACATTTTGCTCTACTTATAAAGGCCTTCCAGTGTTCTCTGAAGTGTGATGGTCATTACAAACTCATCAGCAAAAATAGTATCGTTTTGTGTTTTTTTCCCCAAGGATGTGCTTCATGCAGAATAGTTTAGCCAAAAGTTCCAAAGAGGAAACGTTTGTTCGGCAGCATAACTCAATTCTGGTGATAACTCTATGCTTGGTGTTTGCACATTTTAAATCTACTCAACATTTGCCTGATAATTTACTGGCTCAGTCATCTGTATGCACTTTTCTTCCTGAGCCTGAAGTGTCAAAATCTCAGCCTTTTGTGCATATACAATCTTTCAGTGACAAAAAGCCAACATGCGGCTTTAGATGTTTGCTTTACTCGCTTCTACCAGTTGTCTAGAGACTAGGCCCATAATTCCCCGACTTCCCAAACATAGTAGTTAGTGCGTGGATATAAGTTCCGAACTGTCTGCACTGAAGTATTGCTGTGGTGATTCCCCTTTGGCATGTCTGGTTGATCGTCATACAAATCCAGCATTACTCTCGTTTCACACCTCCTACCTTTTCCATTATTGTTATCACATGACATATGCAGTACATAAGTATGCACTGTGAACGGATGACAAAGTTTACACAACTGCACACACACGGGGATTGGATATGAAAAAGCGCATGAGTACTTATTCCATTATCCTCGAAATAAAAGAAAAATTAAAAATAAATAAATGAATAAATGAATAAAACTCACATACATAAATACATACATACACACACATGCACACATACATACAGGGTGGACAGAACATTGCGCTGGCAATTTGACGACCCGGGTTCGAGTCCGGTCGAGGAAATTTTTCTCCTGGAGTTAACATCAGTGCCGACTCCACCCTCCCCAAAAGTCCTTCGGATGAGACTTTAAACCGAGGCCCCGTGTGTGAACGCACGCAGAACATCTTGCGCACACGTTAAATCCTGTTCCGCTTTTCGTAAGAGTAGGCCATCGTGTGCCGGTGGGAACAGATGACAATATTTACAAAAACTGCATACACACGGGGACCGGATGAAAAAAAGCACATGATTGCTTATTCTGTTATCCTCGATATAAAAGAATAAATATATAAAAGAATAAAAAATAAAAATAAATAAAATACACACACACACACACACATACATACGTACGTACGTACGTACGTACGTACGTACGTACGTACGTACGTACGTACGTACGTACGTACGTACGTACGTACGTACGTACGTACGTACGTACATACATACATACATACATACATACATACATACATACATACATACATACATACATACATACATACATACATACATACACATATACATTAACACCCCCGCGCGAGCGCATCCACGCTCACACACACACACACACACACACACACACACACACACACACACACACACACACACACACACACACACACACACACACACACAGTAATTCGGATGAGACTATAAACCGAGGCCCCGTGTGTGAATGCACGCAGAACATCTTGCGCACACGTTAAATCCTGTTCCGATTTTCGTAAGAGTAGGCCATCGTGCGCCGGTGGGAACAGATGACAATATTTACACAACTGCATACACACGGGGACTGGATGTAAAATGCACACGAGTGCTTATCCCATTATCCTCGATATAGTAAAATAAATAAATAAATAAAAATAAACACACACACAGATATAAAAAATATAAATAAAAATAAACACACACACAGATATAAAAAAATGTATATATACACCTCTGTTATTCTATTAATTCTTAACTGTTTTGTGAAACCGGAAAAGTAAAATATCTCAAAGCAATGAAGTCATCCTTTTTTCAGAGATACCATTTTTTGATGCCGTTGCTATATGACATGATTTTTTTCAGCTATTAAAAAAGTTCGGTGCTCATGTACTGTCTGTCACATAGACATACATCTTTTCTGCATTTTTTCCTTTCTTGGCTATGAAAGGGAAGTTTGCAAAGCTCTCTTTGTTCACAAAAAAACCCAAATCCCTTTTGCTGTCACTTCAAAAGACATACTGCTGACCCAGTGCCACAAAGTCCGCACTGGTCCACGCTGAGGTCCAAGATGACATAGACTGCTGTTCTTACACACAAGTCCGGAAATGGCATGGCTAAGCACAGAATGTGCCTCTAGGCTACAGTCAGACTCTGGCGAGAATATCCGATTGCCTCCAGGTAAGAAAAGAACAGGGTATGTAGATCAGTTCGGCAAATCTGATAGCGGCGAACTTGTCACTGCATACTTGTCTCTATCCGATTTGCCCAGAGCAGTCTGTACTCTCTACCCTTATGCACTTAAAGCGGCTGGTACATTTGCAGATTAGGCAGTTTCCCTGTATAGAATGCAAAGCGACTACAGTTGATTCAAGACGGAGATCATTCAGTTTGGCATGTACTACTTAGCCCACAGCAGCTGAGTTTCCAGCAGCAGTGACTTTTGGTAAAGCCATCCAGGAGTTGGGTAGGTAAATACATAAACACTTTTTCTTCTCCCGTCTCTTTATATCCGTATCTCTCTATCCGTACTTTTGTCTGCCCCTTTGTCTGTCTGTGTCTGCCGCTTTCCGTTTATCTAAGTCTCTAATTCACTGTAGATTCATGCGCAATACATAAATACTTCTGGTGTATGCAATGCGACAAAAATATAATGCATTACCTAATATTATGTTCTCCATGACAACAAATCTAATGTGCTCTCGTTCTCTCGCGTATATTTCCACAAAATGTAAACCATATTTTTGTGCTTTTCATGCTTTGTAAACTAATCTTTCATTTGGAATTAAGATTTTTTTTAATAAAAAAGGTGAAGTAGTAAAGGATATGGATAATTCGCCAGATGTTGGCACTTACAAAAGAGGTAAGTCTCAGGCTTAAAATAGATGGCTTCAAAACATTGCACAATCACCAATCAAGTTGTTATGTGCGCAGTTGTGTAAAAGTGCACAAAATACACCAACATGAAATGCAGAATCTCTCTGCAGTTCTTTAAAATACATTTCTGTCACACTTCTCTAACAAGGCTAACAGACAGGCAGACAGGCACACAAACACACACACACAGACACACACACACACATGCATGCACGCACGCACAAGCGCACGCACACACATGCATGCACGCACGCACAAGCGCACGCACGCACAAGCGCACACACACGCGCGCGCGCCACGGACAAGCAAACACACACGTGTATAACTGCACGTGTTGATACGCGTTCATACGCACAACAAATGAGTACACATAAAAAGAAAAGCACAAACATGTGCAGAGAGAGAGAGAGAGAGAGAGAGAGAGAGAGAGAGAGAGAGAGAGAGAGAGAGAGAGAGAGAGAGAGAGAGAGAGAGAGAGAGAGAGAGAGAGAGAGAGAGAAGAGAGAGAGAGAGAGAGAGAATTAAGTGCATGAAGAAAGTGACCTGATCAAATGGCCTGGTACGACAGCCAAATATAGAAGACTAGTTCACCGACCTCAGATCCTACATGGGGGTACTAAGTAACTCCCTTTTTAAAGTTGAAAATGCCCTTCTTTGATAGCATGATCTAAAGCAAAACAAGCCCGCTGTTGTCTGTTGTTTGTGAAAATTAATGTCTTGGGGTCGAACACAAAAATGGAATCTTCACAAAACTATAGAAAGTAGTGTTACTGTATTGTATCACGTGAGGGAGACATGTACGACTGCAGTTGGTTGTCGACCTGACTACTGTTGTCTGACAAAATCGCGTTCGAGGAAATTATCCACGTTCCACTTATGCGATCGCAGTGACGCCTTTCCCCAATAATGTCTTCTAAACCGACGATAAATTGATGCAAAATATAGAAAGTAATGAATGATTAAGCATAAATAAACTAGAAACCATTTATACAGGTGTTATTTCTTTGCTAATTTACTTCAACATATAAAAAAAAAAATTAGACTGAGAAGGAATTTCATCAGGACTAGCCTTAGATTCGTAAACGGGTAACGGTACAAAGAAACCGATCTATATTGGTGAGATTACTTACCTTCTTTTTCTGTGGAGCGAAAGCATGCTTGTCTTGAATATGGTATAACTGGAAGTGACATACGAACTTATATTGACCTTAAAACTGGAACTGTGTAAAAAAAGAAAAAGAAAAAAAAAGAGGCCTTTCCCGACGAAGACCGACGGTCCTCAAACGTAGAACAAAACTTTTGGTAGATGGGTGAACTTACAGCTTTTTTGTTAGTGCGACGGTAAATCCATCGACAATGACGTGCTTTTGTCAAACCGGTCCCTACATTGATGTCTAATAGACATCAATCTAGTCTACTTTAAAAAGAATACATAGCCGGATTTTTTCTCAATTTTTCTTTCAATTAAATATTACAGGCATATGCAGGAACGGGTGTAAAGGGGGAAAAAGTTTGGCTCGGAGCCGGAGGTGAAACTAATTATTATCTTGAGGCAAAGCAGGCATAGTCCAATCGAACTAGAGTTTTAATGAGACACAGTGCACTTTCCCCTTTCTTTGAGAAAGTAGTATCCCCCCTCCTCATTGTACTTCATGTCAAGGTTTTGTTCAGAAACTGGTGTTTTTTCGTCTTTTTTTTCTTTTTCTTAAAAATTCTTCCTCTTTTTCTACTACTACTACTACTACTACTACTACTACTACTACTACTACTACTACTACTACTACTACTACTACTACTACTACTACTACTACCACTACCACCACACAACTACTACTACAACCATTGCTATTACTACTACTACTACTACTACTACTACTACTACTACTACTACTACTACTACTACTACTACTACTACTACTGCTACTGCTACTACTACTACTACTACTACAGCTACACAAATATTATCACACAACTACTACAACCATTGCTGCTACTACTACTACTACTACTACTACTACTACTACTACTACTACTACTACTACTACTACTACTACTACTGCTACAACTACTGCTACTACTACTATTATTACTACTACTACTACTGCTACTACTGCTACATCTACTTCTTCATCTTCTGCTTCTACTACTACTACTACTACTACTACTACTACTACTACTACTACTACTGCTGCTGCTGCTGCTGCTGCTGCTGCTGCTGCTGCTGCTGCTGCTCTACTACTACTACTACTACTACTACTACCTCATAACTACTACTACAATCTCTGCTATTACTACTACTACTTCTTCTTCTTCCCTCAGCTCTCAAAGGAGGTAGTGGGCACAAAACCAAAGAGTTGTACACTAGATTCCTTCACATATTCTAGATTTTGCTATAGCCTGTTCTCCCTCTCATTATGTATTAAAGAACCATATTTATCTTTCTATACCCCGGCAGTTGTATATCTGTAGTGTGAAAAATCAATAATCTTAGATAGATAGATAGATAGATAGATAGATAGATAGATAGATAGATAGATAGATAGATAGATAGATAGATAGATACAAACAAAAAAAACAAACAAGCATGCATGCATGCATACACACACACACACACACACAACATACATACATACATACATACATACATACATACATACATACTACATACATACATACATACATACATACATACATACATACATACATACATATTCATAATAGATAGATAAACAGACAGACAGACAGACAGACAGATAGATAGATAGACAGACAGACAGACAGACAGACAGACAGACAGACAGACAGACAGACAGACAGACAGACAAACACAAACTCAAACGTTTACAGTCAGGCCCTTGGCCCACAACAGGAGACAACATTAAAAAAAAAATTCACATATTCATTCACACAAGAGTACATAAAGCATCAGAACTTGAAAAGTTACTTCAAGGTGTGACAACATATAACCTTTTTTATCCTGATATTATCTCTCGCCTCTGAAAAGCTTTATATAGATATACAGCTAGATTTTTTTTACAACGGTTTCTTTTCTTGATGTTAATAGTAAAGTCATTCGAAAGGCACAAGGATCATTATAATATTTTGATGGGATCAATTCTTCTCTCAAATCTAAATAAGCTGAGCAAACATATACAAAGTGTTTTTCGTCTTCAACACCAGATTTACAAAGTGCACACATTCTGTGTAAGTCGCTGCCACCTGAGTATCTTAATGCATGTACAAGGATCGAAGATACACCTAATCTAAACTTAGTAAGAATACATGTTCATGTCGAGAGATAGATATGGTTCAAGTTCACAATTATGTTTAAATGTTCTATACATAGAGTATCTTTCTTTACTGGAAATACGGTCATGCCAGTTTTGCATTTTGCAGTCTATTAACCTTTGTTTTAAGCTCTGCAAGAAAACGTCAATGTTCTTAACACCTTGCATTAACCATATATGACCATATCCATATGATAACAAAAATTCACGGATTTTCGTGGCCCAAGTTTTCTTCCCCTTCAAATCTAAATGATACAACATGATATAAGTTTTATAAGGCAATCGGTTTGAATCCATTCTCGTAAGTTTTAGCCAATATTTAATACAACGAATATAGCATCCGACAGTTAAACAATATCTTCCAGTTTCACCACATATTAAATCATTTGGTGTGCGTTGATCTATTTTCAAGTATCTCTTAAGAGCAAAAGTATGTACTTTTTCAATTAACAAACTTTCATTTCTAATACCCCAAACTTCAGATCCGTAATACACACCTGTGCATCAAAAAGTTTTATAAAAAAATCAAAAGAATGACAGTCTATCTTATTCAGTGTACTTAATATATTGATACATGCTTTTTTGGCTCGAGTGACAAGTTCGTTCAAAGCTGCAGAAAAACATAATCTAGTGGAGAAAAAAATACCCAAATATTTATAGCTATTTACTACTTTCATCTCAGTGTTTCCATAGAACCATTTTTCCTTAGCTGCAAGATGACCCCCTTTTCTAAAAACAATGATATTGCTTTTATTCATGTTAACTTTTAACTGTAAGTGTTGTGATGAAGTATACAATGTATTTAACTGGTGTTGCAGTCCTATAGGAGTTTCAGATATGAGGACAATGTCATCAGCAAATAGCAAAATGAATAATTCTGTTAATTCTGGCATTACTACACCTCCATGTTTACCATTGACTGTAATATCATGAGCAAGTTAATTAATAAACAGACTAAAAAGAACAGGACTACATATGTCACCCTGTTTAACACCTCTGTTACACTGGATGTAATCTGTTAACTCAGCACTTGCCTTAACTTTAGCTTTAACAGAAGAATACATGCTTTTGATACATTCGAACATTTTTCCATTCAAACCATTTTTTCTCAATATTGACCACAAAATTTCTCTGGATACAGAATCAAAAGCTTTTTCGAAATCTATAAATGCTATGTACAATTTCTTATTAGATACAAGCTGTTTCTGAACAAGAGCAAAAAGGGTGAAAATATGGTCAACGATCGAATACCCTTTTCTAAAACCAGCCTGAACTTCACCCACTATGTTGTTTTCTTCAACCCAATTTTGAAGTCTACTGTTAATTACTGAACCATATATTTTGCTACAAACATTAACCAATGAAATACCTCTGTAGTTATTCGTATCACCTATGCTACCTTTCTTGTGAAGAGGAAAGATAATAGACTGTCCATTGCTCTGGAAAAGTTCCTGTATCAAATAAAAGATTGAAAAATTTCAGCAGAAAAGGTACAAAAACGCCTTCGGAGTACTTAAAGATCTCGCTTATGATTCTGTCTGGTCCTGCTGCTTTATCATTTCCAAGAAAGCGAACAGCTTTAATGATTTCTCCTTGTGTTATAGGAATGTTCAAAGATTCATCATATGCACCAGTAGCATCAACATCACTATTATATTCCTCAAAATTTCTATCAGACAGAACATTGGATTGTAAGTCAACATTCAAGATTTTACTAAAATGATCAAACCAGGCACTTACAGAAATATTGTTATACACTGTACTTCTTCCTTTTATCTGTTTTACATTCTTCCAAAACTCTTGTTGATTGAAAGAATTTAACATGTCACATTGTTTTACTTTCAACTCTTTCTGTTTCCTCCTGATTAAATACTTATATTCTCTATGCTTTACATGATATTCATGACCAAGATCACAGTCAAATGTTTTGCGATATTTTCGTAACAGACGGCGAACATGTGGTCGGAACATTTTACATTCGTTATCAAACCAAACATTACATCGCTTTTGCTTAAAATTCCGAACAGGACATTCCATACATTGTGCACATTCCAAAAGGCATGCATTGAAAACTTCTAACGCTTGATTAATGTTTCCATCTAGCAGTCGTGAAGCTTCTGCTAGTTTAGTCTGTGTCTCTTCTGAATGAACATTGTCAAGAAACTGCTGTACGTGTGATGTGTGCCATCTTAGTCTGGCAGGGCTTTGCACAAAACAAGTGCTTTGCTCTTTGTCACCTTGTTCATCTCCAATCTGGAGACGTTTAAAGGACAATTCTAGTGGCATATGGTCGGATTCTATCCTTTCGCCAACACATAAGTTACACACATCAACCAATGCAAAAAATAATTCATCTGAAGCAATGAAATAGTCAACAACACTGTTTCCAAAGTTAGATAGGTACGTATAGTTGCCACCTTTATCACCATCACACACACCATTTAAAATACCAAGATTGAAAACAGAACAAAGGTTGAGCAATAAGGTACCATAGTTATTTACAGTGTGGTCTTGTGAAGATCTATTGAACTGCAAGTCATCAGAATCTGGGTATACATGTACATCCCCCAAATGTGGAAAAACATCACCAGTTCTGGCATGAAAATCCCCACACAAAAGAAAATAGGCATCATAATCAAGAGATAATTCGGCTATACATTGTTCAAGGACGGCCATGCCATTATCTATACCCTTTGCTCTGTAATATGGCGAATCAACAGGTGGTATGTATGCACATACAAAAACAACATCTTTACTCAGACTAAACACTTCTTTGTTAACTTTAAACACAATCATGTTATCATAACTCACTTTTACTTCATTTACAAAAGCCATACACTCATTTTTTACTAGTTTTATGGAAGGACTACAAAATGCAGTATACAAAGAAAATATATTTGACGTGAATTTTTCAATGAATGTTTCAAAAAGACAAATGACATTAAAGTTGTTCAAGTAATTTACTACTTCATTATCTGAAAGCTTTGATGTGATGCCACAAATATTCCAACTTAAGATTTTCCATGTATCTGGTATATTGACATAGTAATGAGTATTAACTGTGTCAGTGTTTTGCGTGTCTGCTGTAGGCCGGCCAGACCCCTATTTAGATTGATTTTTCTTATTTGAGGAAAAAGAGTGAAGCTGTGACTGATTTTGGTGATGCTTGTCTTTGTGATTGACGTCGGACTGATGGCCAGGAGTTAGAACGGCCACTGTTTGCACCAGGTCTGTTCCTCTGTGTATCCACATTGTTGGCACCACGTCCTCTTCCCCCAGCACAGATAGGAGGGATTTGGGAAGGAACCCTTGAGCCAGCAGTGTCAGGTGAGCATCTTGAGGTAGAGTCAAGTGAAGGTCCAGGATTGCTGTTCACCACACCATCAGTACTCTGTGGAGGGGAATCACCATACTGCTCACCACCCTCACACTGACTGGTACTGCCATCAACTCCTGTCTCCTCCCCGTCAGCAGACACTCCCCCAACAGCAGCAGTAGCAGCATGCCTTCTGGGTGACTCCAGTGATGAAGATGTGTTGCCAGGATCAGCAGACACGCCCCTGACAGCAGCAGCATACCTTCTGGGTGACTCCAGTGATGAAGATGTGTTGCCAGGGTCCGCAAGCACTCCCCCAACAGCAGCAGCACGCCTTCTGGGTGACTCCAGTGATGGAGATGTGTTGCCAGGGTCAGCAGACTTGCCCCGAACAGCAGCAGCATACCCCCTGGGTGACCCCAGAGGTGGAGATGTGTTGCCAGGAGCAGTAGCAGTTTCTGCATTGCCACTTGAAGTAGGAGAGGAATGCGCAGCCTGCTTAGGCAGACTCCCACCGGAGGTTTTTCTTTGCTAAGGATGTCTGTACGTACCCCCTTCAGCATTGTTGTCACTGGCAGTATTTCTGGCAGCCACACTGTTGTTCTCCATCCTGTCCCTTCTGTCTTGGACAACAATGAGGCGGGCACCACGAAAGAAGGTCGTCTGTCCCTGGTCACGAAGATGTCGCAGCTTCTGTGATTGGCGCATTGTCAGGTCATCACCGATTCTGATGTTTCGGTTCTTGAGCTCCGCACGGAGCTCTTTGCTTCTGATGAGGGACAACTTGTCTTCCCAGCTGACCATGCGGACAATCAGTGGACGTGGTCTCCTATTGTCGTTGGTAGTGCCTCTGGGATGGCTGCCCACTCTGTGAGCATGCACAATGTCAGTGTCCATCCAACAATCACCATCAGAACATGTGTTTAACAAGTCAACAACTGCTTGCTTTGCAGGAGTTGAAATCTTCTTTTGGAAGTTCTGGTACACCATACAGTTTGAAATTTTCACATCGAGAGTATATTTCTAGCTTGTCCAGGCTTTCTTCCATGTCCGTCAGTTTTGCTTTCAGATACGTGTTTTCTTCTCTCAAAGACTTTATTCCAGAAGAATTATCCTGAACAGAGTGTTCAACTGCCACATTCTTTCATCAAATCGATGCATGAATTGTTTGATGTCTTTGAGTTCAGTCATGACTTTTTCAAACATGACAAGAGTTGTGATACCTGTGTCCCCCATCACTTTATTTGTATCCTCTCCACAGTCACTTCTGTTCTTGCTTGGTGTACTGTCACTGTCACTGCCATTTGCACCAGGTGACACTGGCCCTGGGTTGGATTCTATATCCCTGCATTTCAGCAGTGCCCCAGCAATAAAGACTATGACACACGTAGCAACAAATGTACAGGGTCGGAAATCTTTGCAGAGTGTAGAACGAGCGTGTCCTTGACTCTCTTTGAATTGCACGTACCTCCAGTAATACATAGGGCATGAAGCACGGACCACCGTGCAACACGGCGCTGCAAAGTCCCAGTGTCGCGGAGCAAGGTAAACAAACTTGGGGGACAGCATGGCTGACCTACCTCTTTATTTCCATCGAAAACATAAAGTCGCACAGAACAACCCACACATAATTCGGAATGTCTCGAAACTTGCAGGCATTGTTCAGATAATGTTTAGAGACAAAACTGAAAACAAATGATGAAGATACGAATAAGAGAAACTGTCTAATTAACCAAAATTAACGGAGAGCATTTGCATGCGACTGTACAGTTGTAGTGAACACTGTTCGTCTACAGACAAACACAGAGATAGAGAGACAGAGAGACAGAGACAGAGAGACAAAGAGAAAAAGACAGACAAACATATAGAGAGAAAGAGACAGACTGACAGACAGACAGACAGACAAACACAGACAGAGACAGAGAGACAAAGAGAAAAAGACAGACAAGCATACAGAGAGAAACAGAGACAGACCGACAGACAGACATACAGACATATAGACACAGACAGAACAACAGACAGACATCGGTGCTGACTCCACTCTCCCCAAAAAGTCCTTCAGATGAGACTTTAAACCGAGGCCCCGTGTGCGAACGCACGCAGAACATCTTGTGCACACGTTAAATCCTGTTCCACTTTTCGTAAGAGTAGGCCATCGTGTGCCGGTGGGAACAGATGACATTTACAAAACTGCATACACACGGGGACTGGATGTAATAAAGCACAAGAGTGATTATTCCATTATCCCCGATATAAAAGAATCACTCACTCACTCACTCAGTCCCATGTCCCAAAAGACGTAGGGGGGATATGAGAGAAGACGCAACAGAGATCTTTCTCCATGCTTCACAATCCTGTGTGGCTAGTAGGAGGTGTTGCAGGGGTTGGGCGGTCCAGTCTTTGATGTTGTCAACCCATGATTTCTTTTGGCGGCCTCTTCTTCTCTTGCCCTGGTCTGTTCCTTGCAAGATAGTTTTTGCTAAGGTGTTGTGTCTTGTGGTGTGACCAAACCACATCAGCTTTCTCCCCTTTATGGTGGAGAGCAAAGGTTCTTGGGGGCCCACACGCTTTTTGATTTCTTCTTTCACATAGTTATCAGTCTTGTGTTCTTTGTATGATATTTTGAGGAGTCTTCTGTGGCACTTGCTCTCGAATGCTTGGATTCTCCTCTCTAACTCTGCTGTCAGAGTCCATGATTCACAGCCATATAGGAGGATAGATATCACGAGGGATTTGTAGAGGTGGTATTTGGTGCAGAAGCTGATGTTGTTGCTTCTGATGATCCTCTCGAGTCTGACTAGAGCAGATGTTGCTGTTGCAATGCGAGCTTTCACTTCATTGTTTGATGTGCCATCTTTTGTTAGGATAGAGCCTAAGTATTTGAATTGGCTCACCTCTTCCAGTATTTTCCATTCATCTTTATTTCCGTGCTGTCATTACTTGTGCTGTTGACCATGATCTTTGATTTCTCTGTACTGACCTCCATGCCGTATGCGCTCGCTCGATCTGATAAATTGTCTGTGAGGATTTGCAGTTCTTGTTTGCTGCTGCCCATGAGGTCAATGTCATCTGCAAATCTGAGGTTGCAAAGGGGTCTTCCACCAATGGAGATGGAAGTGTGGTGGTTTTGCAGT
Organism: Stramonita haemastoma; assembly: GCA_030674155.1. Taxonomy (NCBI): domain Eukaryota; kingdom Metazoa; phylum Mollusca; class Gastropoda; order Neogastropoda; family Muricidae; genus Stramonita; species Stramonita haemastoma. The sequence continues at coordinate 81,093,417 of CM060316.1, read as the reverse complement.
GTCTCTGTCATGATGTTTTCGAGGAAGAGGTTGAAGAGTACAGGTGAGAGAAGGCAGCCTTGGCGGACCCCAACCGTGGTCTTGAAGAACTTGCCCACGTGATTGTTCATGAAAACTGCACTTCTTGCGTTCTCGTACAGTGCCTTGATGACTTCAATTAGGCAGTTGTCAATGTTGAAGTGCCTGAGTACTTGCCAGAGGCCGTCATGCCATACCCTGTCAAAGGCCTTTTTGAAGTCTATAAAATTGTGGTACAAGTCTTTTTGGTGTTGGAGATGCTTCTCTATCAGAATTCTCAGATTGAAAATCTGTTCCATTGTGCTGCGTTTTGGTCTAAAGCCCGCTTGTTCTTCTGCCAGGAGTTTTTCCGCTTGGTTTTTCAGTCTGTTGAGGACTACCTGCAGCATGATCTTGCTAGGATGGCTTACGAGACTGATGGTTCTGTAGTTCTGGCATTGCTTAAGGTTTCCTTTCTTTGGCAGGGGTATTACAAGAGACTGTGTCAATTCTTTTGGCCATTCTTTGGTGTCGTGAATCTTCTGACAAAGTTCTGTGAATCGCCTTGCTGTTTCATTCCCTCCATTTTTTATGAGTTCAGCTGGGATGTTATCGATTCCTGGGGACTTTCCCATCTTCAATTGTTTAATAGCTGTGTCTACTTCACACCTTAGTATTGGTGGGTCTTTATCTTGGTGTTCAGGGGGTTTGTCAGAAACTATGTTGGTATCTGGGCGTAGTGGGTTGTTATACAATCCCTCACAGTATTCTGTCCAGCGTCGGAGGATGGCATTGTTTTCCGTTAAAAGATTTCCTTCTTTGTCTTCAATAACAGAGGCGTTAGGCTGTGTGGTTTTAGTTCGTGCTTTCAGAGTGTCGTAAGCGGTTTTGCTGTTTCCCTTGGCCATTCCAGCTTCGATACTGTTGCATTGTTCTTCTATCCACGCTTCTTTGGCTTCTCTCATCTTTTTCCTCACTTCTCTGTGGCTATCCATGTACTTGTTGTTGGCTTCTTGACTTGTGAACTTTTGTTTCTTAAGCTCTCTTCTTTTGTCACAGAGGTCAAGAACCTCATTTGTCACCCAGGGTTGTTTCTTTGTTCTGCTTCTTCCTAATGTTTCTTCTGCTACTGTCGTTAGCACTTCTTTGATGTTGTTGGCTAGTGTGTCCACATCATTGTCGATGGCTGTAAGTGCGGCGAACTTTCCTCCAATGTTGGCTTGGAAGATCTCAACCACTGTTGGGTCTGAGTTTTTCCAGATCAAATCTTCTGTGTGGGCTTTTTGGCTGTTGTTTTGCTTTCAGTTTTAGTCTGATGGTGAGTACAAGTACAAATACAAGTACAAGTACAAGCCTGATGGTAAGTACAAGGTCGTGGTCACTGCCAATGTCAGCTCCTGGGAATGTTCTTGTGTTTGCCTTGTTTATGCTGGATTTGAATCTTTGGGGTGACAGAACGTAGTCAATTTGGATGTGAACCAGGCCATTTGGTGAGTGCCAGGTTGATGTTCTAGATGGCTTGTGATGATGGAGTGTGTTAGCCAGAGTTAGTTTGTACTTCTTTGCGAATTCCAGCAGCCGCTGTCCTCTGTCATTTGTTTCTCCCAGTCCAAATTGTCCTGTGGTTCCTTTCCAGGTGTCATAGGCATCAGGTCCCACCTTAGCATTCCAGTCGCCTTCCACAGTAAGGATGTCTTTTTTGGACGGTTTGGAGATGACGTTTTCAAGTTCTTCATAGAATTCTTCTATCTGGTCATCATCGTAGTCAGGTGTTGGAGCATACACCTGGATGATGGTGAGATTCTTGGGTTTTGCAGAAACTCTGATTGAGATGAGTCTGCTGGATACTGGTGTGCAGCTGATGATGCTTGACACAATCTCTCTCCTGACGATGAAGCCTACTCTGTGTTGATGTAGTTTCTCTTCTCCACTATACAATATCTTGTGGCTGTCTTGCGTGGTTGTTTCTCCGAAGCCAATCCATCTGACTTCCGCAAACCCTAGGATGTCCCATTTATATCTCTGTAGTTCATGTGTGAGTTCCTGTACTCTTCCTGTTTGATACAGAGTCCTCACATTCCATGTTCCAATGGTTACTCCTTTACCTGGAAGCTTTAGAGTTGGTTCTGCCCCACTAGCACACTTGTCGCTCCCACCCTGGAGGCTTGCAGTGGGTAGCGCGGTCGTTGTTGATCCGGGCCTCGACTGATCCGGCATGTCTTTCTGTTTTGTTTTTCTCATCATGTCCTTGCAGTGGGTTTGAGGAAGCTTGGTGGCGCCCATCTCCTCTCCAAGACTCCTACTGGTGAGTAAGAATGCACCAGCCCCTCACAACGTTTCGCCCACCAGTAGAAGCGGTTACCGGGGTGTGGGTTGGTTAAGGACCCGGACCCAGAAATGAGAGTTGAGTGCCAAGTGAGGACCAGTGCTCCCGTCCATCCCGAGGGATGCTACTGCCAGGTTTACAAAGGTGCCACCTCTCCTTGAGGACCCCATACAGCATAAAAGAATAAATCAATCAAATCAATCAATCAATAAACATAGAGAAACAGAGAGAGTAGTCTCGCACAAAACATGACAAATCAGATGATGCGTTCTTATCCACGTAAGGGAACAGATCCCATCAAAATACAAACAAGATTCCGATGAGTGCCTCACATAATGTCTCGCCTCAAGGTACCTTTGCTTTTTGGAAAGACAAATGGCTCTATGCAGCCGGCTTTATTCTGACACTAGAGCTGCGTGTTGCCGTTATACCTCTCTCCAACTTTTCTTTCTTTGATCTGTTTTCACATTAAGAATATCCGTTTTGTATGTTGAAATGTAACCACACTCTTTTCTTTTTTTTCTCTTCTCCAAAACGTGGTTTTAGTAATGTCTGTTTTTCAGCGCTTTGATTTGTTTTGTTTTTTACAACGTATAGCGCTATATACATAATAATAATAATAATAATAATAATAATAATAATAATAATAATAATAATAATAATAATAATAATAATAATATGATGATGATGATGATGATGATAATAATAATAATAATAATAATAATAATAATAATAATAATAATAATAATAATAATAATAATAATAATTAATAATAATAATAATAATAATAATAATAATGACAACATTGACAACAATGACAATAATAATAATAATAATAATAATAATAATAATAATAATAATAATAATAATAATAATAATAATAATAATAATAATACCATTATCATCATCATCATCATCATCATCATCATCATCATCATCATCATCATCATCATCATCGTCGTCGTCATCGTCATCGTCATCGTCATCATCATCATCATCATCATCATCATCATCATCATCATCATTATTATTATTAAGCTAAGGCGCCTAATCTAAGACCAATTCTATTGCTTTATCTACGTTACAGGCCTTAAATGCTCTGGTTGAACACAATATAAGCTCTCAGCTTCTTGTTGTTCTCCGTCTTTTACCGTATAGTATGATCTAGTCTTCTTTTTATTATTTGTTTTAAAGAATTTAAAATGTTTATCATCTAAATGCTCCGGCGGCTGTTTCAGAACTGTCTTCACAACAGTCTGACAGACTCCGGAGAGTCAGTCTCACCGGACTAATAACGTTCCAGGTCGTTGGGGGCTGAAGTGATAAACTACCGGACTGTAAACTTTCCAGAGCGGAGGAGGCCTGAGGTGATTACCATTACATCACTATTTCTACAAAATGCGATAACTGGAAAAAACCCAGAACATGGCTTCGTTTTACCATTACATTTTTTTTATATAGTGTGTTCACTTCTCACGTGTAGACGGGAGACGGGATAGCTTAGTGGTCAGAACGTTGCGCTCGCAATTTGACGACCCGAGTTCGAATCCCGTTTAAGGGGATTTTTCCCCTGGAGTTAACATCAGTGCTGACTCCACTTCCCCCAAAAGTCCTTCGGAGGAGACAATAAACCGAGGCCCCGTGTGCGAACGCACGCAGAACATCTTGCGCCCACGTTAAATCCTGTTCCGCTTTTCGTAAAAGCGGAAAAAGGCCATTGTGTGCCGGTGGGAACAGATGACAAGATTTACAAAACTGCATACACACAGGGACTAGATGTAAAATAGCACATGAATGCTTATTCCATTATCCTCGATAGAAAAGAATAGATAAAAGAAATAATACTTCTTTTTCGCCTTTTGTCCTTTAATGCACCCTCAAGGAGTGTTTTGACATCCATCTGGCTGCTGTAATTTGAACATAGGAATTAAATACTGGGGGGCGCCAAGGAGTACTTCTTTATTCGTGAAAAGGAAAGAGCTAAACAAAGAAATAAATAATCAAATAGTTCGCCCGCTTTCTTCTATTTTACTTCCATTAGAATAGATCAATGCTACTTTCTCTGATTCACCACCATGTACTTACAGCTGAGTGAAATAAACAACATGAATGATTCACTTGCACGCTACTACTGCACATTAAGCAAGTTTAATTTGCTTGATTCTCCTATTCTTTAGAATTTCGTTGTTTGGAGAAGTTTTGCTTTGTAGTTCGGGGGAGTTTCTTCCTATGATACTACTACTACTACTACTACTACTACTACTACTACTACTACTACTACTCTACTGCTACTACTACTACTACTACTAACTACTACTACTACTACTATACTAGTGGATCGGTGGTCTAGGTGGTCACGCGCCTTGCCTAGAAAGCAAAAAGTCCGGGTCGGAGTGTGCGGGGTTCGTACCCCGTTTGGACCCGAAACTTTTCCCCCATCCATTAGACCATGAGTGGTGGTCTGGGCGCTAGTCTTTTGGATGAGACGATAAACCGAGGTCCCGTGTGTTACTCATCACTATTTAGCGCACGTAAAAGAACCCACGGCAACGAGGGGGTTGTCCTGGCAAAATTCTGTAGAAAAAAGCCACTCTGATAGGGAAACAAATACAGTTGCATGCAGGAAAAAAAAAAGGGTAGGCGCTGCACATGTGGCGACGCGCTCTCCCCGGGGAGAGCATCCCGAATTTCACGCAGAGAAATCTGCTGTGACATAAAGTGGTACAAAATACAAAATACAAAAATACAAACTACTACTACTACTACTACTACTACTACTACTACTACTACTCTACTACTACTACTACTACTACTACTACTACTACTACTACTACTACTACTATTACTACTAGAATTTACATAACGCTTTATTTTGTAAAAATACATCAAAGCGCTTTGATATCAATATCAATTCTAGATTCCGACATTAACGTAATTATTATGGCCGGCTAGAAAAGAAAAAACTTACAAGGGATGGAACTTTCCACGCATCCCCTCCCGTCCACCGACTTCCTTCTCCATTATTTCTGGTGCAGTGGGCAGAGAAGCCAGGTGGCCGGAGCTCACTTGCTGCCCACAGGAAGGTAGGCTTGTTGCCTGCCTGAAAGATAGGCTCGTCCAACTACCCCTCAGACGAGACAAGGCAAGGGAGGGAGGCCTTGCTGGTGCTCAGTCACCCAATCACACTAGAACCCCGACACGTGGTCAGGAGAGGCCAGGCTAGCGCAGACCCCAAAGAGCGGAGAGACACTAAGAGGCCACCACACACCAAGGCTACCACACTAGAATTTGGAAATAGTAGAGGCAGTGATAGGAAAGTGAGCCTTAGCAGTTAGAACAGTGGTGGTGCCAAGAAAGAAGTGAAGAGATAAGAGTGAATCTAGAAGAATAAATTATATTTGTAGTAAGCAGTGGGGGATTCGAACCTGTAGCAGTTGTGTGTGAAGTACAGTGCAAGAGCCTCAGGAGGCCCTGTAAGGGAACCTATTTTATGCTTTGCCTGTTGTGTTGGTGTGTTTGTGTAATCATCACTTGCGTTTGTCCGTAATAAGCGTGATTAATAATAAATGAATGTCAATTCTGAAACGGCATCTAGATATCTTGATTGCATGTGTCTAGGATGACCCTCCCTCTCTAAGCCATCTCCTTCTGCCTGTCCCATTTCCTGTGACGTACATGAAAACTACATCGCCCTTGAAGCAAGTTCATAGGTCATAACATCAGGACCTAAATTCCAGCTTATCTGCTTACTACTGGGTCCACGAGAGATTTAAGCCTAGATTCCAAAGAAAAGACCCTATCAAAACATATCTCCCCTCTCTCTCTCTCCTCCTCTCTCTCTCTCTCTCTCTCTCTCTCTCTCTCTCTCTCTCTCCTCTCTCTCTCTCTCTCTCCTCTCTCTCTCTCTCTCTCTCTCTCCTCTCTCTCTCCTCTCTCCCCCCTCTCTCTCTCTCTCTCTATCTCTCTCTCTCTCCTACTTCCTCATCTCTCTCTCTCTCTCTCTCTCACTCTCTCTCTCTTCTCTCTCTCTCTCTCTCTCTCTCTCCTCCTCCCCCTCTCATAGTTGTAGTCTGATTCCAAAGTTTTTTCCAAATGCACTAGACCTGGAGTGGTGGAATGGGTGCTAGTCTTTTGAATGAGATGATAAACTGACATCCTGAGTACACCATGCATTTTAGTGCACGTAAAAAGACAGATGATTCGGATGAGACTATAAACCGAGGTCCCGTGTGTGAACGCATGCAGAACATCTTTTGCACACGTTGAAATCCCGTTCCGTCTTTCGGAAAAAGCAGGCCATCGTGTGCCGGTAGGAGCGGATGACAAAATTATTTTTAAAAAACCAGCATGCACACAGGTGTCGTGTTTAGACACCATCCCTGAGGGGAAAAAAATAATGGGTAGGCGCTGCACTTGTGGCGACGCGCTCTCCCCGGGGAGAGCAGCCCGAATTTCACGCAGAGAAATCTCCTTTGAATAAAATGGTATAAAAAAAATATATATCAAAAATAAAAAATAAACTCAGCATCAAAGCATTTTTTTTCAGGCAGAATGCTGTAGAAAAAAATCCACTCCCATCGAAAACAAAATGTAATACACTTGCAGACAGCAAAACAAATAGTTGATAGCATCGCCCTTGTGGCAGCCCAAGCATCACACGGAGAAATTTGTCATATGTAGAATACAATATAAAATACTCATATACAAAGCTACTGTTAAGATTAACTTATTGAAAAAAGATGGAATCCGCTTGATATCCAAAACTACTGGAAGTCTCACATCAAGCAATATTTTCTTCATCAGTGAGGGATAAAATGTTTGTCTAAGCGTGCACGCACACGCACGCACGCACGCACGCACACGCACGCACGCACGCACGCACGCACGCACGCACACAACACACACACACACACACACACACACACACACACACTTGTGCAGCTATATGTTCAGCATGAAGACTCCTATAGGATAAAACTGAAAGGATTTATACCAAAATCCAGTTTTTTTAAAAAAGTGAATAATTTCCCTTTGTGAGTAAAACATAAATACTCATAAAGCATTTGAATGCAACATAAACGCTGTAAAATCTTTATTTTTAACGTTATTGTGAAAGTTTCCATACCAGCATATTCAGTTATTTAAGATTGGCACTTTGTATTGCGAAAGGTCTATTGCACTGTCCTACAAGACATAAGTAATAATCACATGGAAGTTAATGACGTATTTTTGGTATGCTATATTTCCTATTGCTTTGTCCAGTTTGTTTTGTTTTTTTATTCTTTATATCAAGGATAATGGAATAAGCATACGTGTGCTTTTTTACATCCAGTCCCTGTGTGTATGCAGTTTTTTCAATCTTGTCATCTGTTTCCAACCGGCACACAATGGCCTACAGTTACGAAAAGCGGAACAGGATTTAACGTGTGCACAACATGTTCTGCGTACGTTCGCATACGGGGCCTCGGTTTATAGTCTCATCCGGACTTTTGGGGGAGTGGAGTCGGCACTGATTTTAACTCCAGGAGAAAAATCCCCTCGAACGGGAAACGAACCCAGGTCGTCAAATTGCGGGCGCAATGTTCTCATCACTAGGGTATCCCGTCCCAGGTTTCTGGTTCATGTGTAACTCTGTTGATGTCGTTTTATTTCTACATATTTTTCAGTAGTCACTCTCCTACCAGCCCACTTTTTTCACCCGTGTATTAGCACTAAGAACTCCGCCATTGCCTGGTCCCAAGTCCAGGATGCGATAAGGAGGAGGCGTGCGTTGGGCTAGCAACCAACCACATAAAGAAATCTACGCTACAGAAAAGCCAACAAAATCTTCAAATCATCAAATCTTGGGTGATGAGCTGGGGACTGATGCAGCAATGCATCAGATGAAGAGTAGAGATGAAAGCCGAAAGGAAGTTTCTACTCCGACGGAGTCCTTGGCGAAACCCAGACAACAAGTGAGAATGGCAGCATGGAATGTACGAACGATAAATGAAAGTGGAAAAACAACACAAATTGTGAGGGAGATGGAAAGATACAACATTAACATTTTAGGCATCAGCGAGATGAGATGGACAGATTCCGGAAATTATGGCTCTTGGTACAGGAGAAACAGTGTGCTATTCCGGGCGTAATGATGGACAACACCAGGAAGGAGTTGGAATCATTATGGACAGGCAGACAAGAAAGAGTTTAATGGGATGGGAGCCAGTCGCCAGGTTTCTTCTCCAGGTATGCAAAGACCACCTTGATACAGTGCTATGCACCCACAGACCAAGCTACTGAAGAAGAGAAAGACCTGTTCTATAGCAACCTCCAAGAACAACTCGACAGGACACCTCGACATGACATCCTTCTTCTGATGGGCGATTTCAATGCAAAAGTTGGAGCCGATAACATTGGATATGAATCATGCATGGGAAAAGAAAGTGAGGGAGAGCGAAACGACAATGGGCAGCGTTTTGTAGATTTGTGTCTGTGAACGGCCTAGTGATAGGAGGCACCATCTTCCAGCACAAAACCATACACATAAGTTGACAAGGGTGTCACCGGATGGGAGGACGAGCAACCAAATAGACCACATTGCCATTAACCAAAATGGAGGAAGACAATGAAAGATGCCAAGGCATTGAGAGGGGCAGACGCAGGCAGCGACCACCATCCTGTGTTGTGCAAATTACAACTAAAGCTGAAGAGGACACAAAAAAAGAACGGAGAACAACTTTTTGACTCTGGGAGACTGAAAGATCCAGGAGTAAAGGCCCAGTTTACAGTGCAATTGACCAACAGGTTTAAAGCTCTTGAAGACTTTCCAGCAGATGATATCAACACCCTTTGTGACAGTATGCAGAAAGTATTTACTGATGCCAGTAAAGATGTACTGGGCTACAGGAAAAGAGAGAGGAAAGAATGGATCTCAGAAAGCACCTGGAATCTTATTGACAAAAGAAAAGCAGCAAAACAACTCATGCTGACTGGCAGTGTGGAGGACAGATCTACAGCTGCAGAGATTTACAGAGAACTGAACAGAGCAGTCAAGAAGAGTGTCTGGAGAGACAAAAGGAAATACACAGACACTTTAGCATCAGAAGCACAGTTAGCCTCTGAAAAAGGTGACAGCAGAACTGTGTACAAGATCACCAAGACTCTCACCGGAGGATTCACCAGCAAGACAACAGTAGTCAAGGACAAGGAAGGGAAAGTCCTCATGAAGGAAGAAGACCAACTCAACAGATGGGCCGAACACTTCACAGAAACACTGAACAGACCAGATCCTGATGAAGAGGCGATCATAGAGGACTCAGGGTTCCTCATTGAAATGAAAAGAGGACGGATCACACAGCAAGAGATTCAAGAAGCCATTAGACAGGCAAAAGGGAACAGAGCACCTGGTGAAGACAGAATCACTGCAGATATGGTGAAAGCAGACCCCACTGTGAGTTCCAGAGCATTGGAAAATCTCTTCAATAAAGTGTGGGAGGAAGAGAAAGTACCAGACACTTGGAAGAAAGGAATTATCGTCAAGCTTCCCAAGAAAGGCGATTTGGCAACATGTGGAAACTGGAGGGGCATAAATCTACTCTCCGTCCCTGGAAAAATATTTTGCAGAATTCTCCTGCAAAGAATGAGACAAACCATCGAGAGAGTCCTCAGAGAGGAACAAGCTGGATTTAGAAGTGGAAGAGGATGTACAGACCAAATGTTCATCTTACGCACCATTGTGGAGCAGTCACTTGAATGGAACTCGTCACTCTACATCAACTACATCGACTTTGAAAAGGCATTCGACAGCATCCATCACCCCTCACTCTGGAAGATTCTCAGAGCTTACGGATTTCCGCCAAAAATCATCAACATTCTCAAAGATATGTACGCTGACAACCAGTGCTGTGTGCGCCACAATGGACAACAAAGTAAATGGTTCCATGTGAAGACCGGTGTCAGGCAGGGCTGCGTGATTTCACCAACGCTCTTCCTTGTCGTCATAGATTGAGTGTTGAGGAAAGCTACAGAAGACCGACCAAGAGGACTGGTATGGGGACTGACATCCCGGCTTGAGGACTGTGACTTTGCAGACGACATTGCTCTCCTCTCACACACTCAGACGGACATCCAGGAAAAAACAACAAAAGTTGATAAAACAGCAAGAAGCGTGGGACTCAAGATCCACCCAGACAAGACAAAGGTCATGAAAGTAAAGACAAAGAGTGCACGGAAGACAAATGTGCGTGACGCAGACTTGGAAGAAGTACAACACTTCAAGTACCTTGGCAGCTACATCTCGTCCAACAGTGATATTGAGGAGGTCTCAACTAGAATTGGTCTTGCAGCACAGGCCTTCAACAGACTACAAAACATCTGGAAGTCAACAGTCTTGCAGACCAACACAAAACTAAACGTGTACAAATCAAACGTCCGCTAAGTCTTCCTCTACGCCTCAGAGACCTGGAGAACCAACAAAAAGTTTGAAAGCCGACTCAGAGGCTTCGAAAGCAGGTGTCTTCGCCGCATCCTCAAGATCCACTGGGAACAACATGTTACCAATAGAGAAGTGAGCAAAAGGACTGGCATCAAAAGCATCATAGAAGAAGTGAAACAAAGGCGATGGAGGTGGCAGGATGAACAAGACCGACATCCACATGCTACACTCAGATGGGCACCACCTGGGAAAAGGAAGAGGGGCAGGCCGTTAGGTACATGGAGGAGAACTATAGAAGAAGAAATTAAAACAATGGGTAAAACATGGCTTGCCCAAGACAGAGATGGCTGGAGGAGACTTGTTGGCGCCTTTTGCTCCACCCGGAGCGAGGAGGATTAATAATAATCAATTAGCACTAAGAGTGAGCAGACAAAATCGAAGGCAACAGGAAAAAAAAATTAAATGAAAAAAGACGAGGAAAAAAGACACGTAGACGGCAAAGGATTGCTGCAATTTCTGAGAAGATTGCCTGATCATGTATGTCTTGTGTGTAATCACTGTCAGACACACACACACACAACACACACACACACACACACACACACACACACACACACACACACACACACACACACACACACACACACACACACACACACACACACACACACTACACACACACACACACACACACACACACACACACACACACACACACACACACACACACACACACACACACACACACACACACACACACACATACACACACACAATATATATATATATACACACATATATATGTGTGTATTATATATATACATATATATATGTATATATATGTATATATTTTTTGTTGCTATTGTTACGTTTGTTTTGTTCTTGTTGCTGCTGCAGCTACTGTTGTTATTTTTGTTGTTGCTCTTGTTCTTGTTACTGCTCTTGTTGCTGCTTTTTTGTTTGTTTTTATGAAAAGTTACCAGGAAAAAGCATTTCACCCTTTGGCAAAGAGACTTTCTAGACAAAGCAAAGTTTGTAAGGCTTGCAGGAATGCATGTTGTGTATTATACAATAATTGAAAAAGATTGCTGCCGTCAGTAATAATTCTTTCAATTGTTAATCTTACAATCTAAACTTGTATGTGATACCTCAAGGTGTTGTACAGTTGCTTTGTCTCGAAAATACAATCACGTCCAAAAATGAAAACTTAAACAGAACACGCACCGAATAATTATATATGCAC
>CM060316.1:81063935-81068935 GCA_030674155.1 Stramonita haemastoma | reverse complement strand
CACACGCGTGTTCGCGCACTCATCCACACATGCACAGCACGTATGTACGTACCCGCATGCACACAAAGTTTTTAAAGAATCATAAAGTGTCAAACAAACAACTTATATCAGTTACAATGTCACCAATACCATTATTTAAGACTTAAAAAAGAACCCATGAAATGTCAATAAGCAAATTATTTCAGGTTACTGTATCTCCATACTTTAGTTCATATATTAGAAGGAAGAAAAGGGAAAAAAAACCGCAACAATACCATCTGCACTAAGAGGAAATAACATAAACACTAACAAACATACAAACAAAACAAAAAACAAAAACAAAAAAAGCCAACAAAAACCAACCAAACAAAACAAACAAAAACAGAAAGGGGAGGGGGGTTGGAAGGGGTGGGGAGGGGGTATCAAGGAGGATGGGGGAAAACATAAACAGCAAACAGAAACATTATAGTAATGATTTATGATTAAATTAATAAATACCCCCCCCCCCCTACATATATGAAAAAAAACAAAAAACACCCAACAAAGCAAAGCAAAACAAAAAAAGAAAAAATAAGAAAGGCCTTAACCACTAGCCACAGTAATATAAATTTAATAGTGCTAATAGTCCCATTAGTAAAAGTAATAAAATAAATTTTAAAACCGTTTATGCTGAAAGCTATTGAACTGGGTGAGAAAAAGTGCATGAAAAAATGTCACCAATCAAGCCATCAGATCAGTGGTTTGGTTTTCTCCTTTTAAATTTGCAGATTGTACATGTGTTTACATACATCACTTATACCCTTTCCTGTTCATGCATAAATTAAAAAAACAAAAAACTTGTTCCCCTTTTCCCCCTTCCACATACATATACAGCAAGCAAACTGTAGATTTTTCAGTCACAATAAACCACATGTGAAAGATTTTTTGGGTGAGCAGAGAGTACCAATATATTTAATCTAATCTAACTATGGTTGATTGGATTCATGATTAGTTCCTAAACATTTTTGCATAAGGGCATTAAGTGATTTTTCAACTGATTTTTTAAATGATTTTTATTTTTGATACATTTTAAACATTTTGGGAGCTTGTTCCATAAATCGCTACCTGAATATAAGAAGCTTGTTTTGTAAAGATTGTTTCTGGGTCTGGGAAATGTTAGTAGATAGTTATGCCTGTGCTCATTAATTTTGAATCTATTGGTGATATTGGGAGGGGCATTTCCATAGACAACTTTTTGTACAAGTAGAGCTTTATTGAATTAAAGCCTGTTTTGGAATGTAAGAATATTTATTTGCTTATAATCATTAATAGTTAGGGAGCTTGATTTTGATAGGACAAGTTTTAGTGCTCTTTTATATAATCGATGAAAGAATTTTAAATTAGTTTCACTGCTGTTGTCCCAAAGAGATGAGACATAGCTAACTATAGGCAAGATATGTCGACAAAAAAAAAGAGTTGGCGTTAATGATTTAATAGGAAGTGTTGGTTTTTTTTGTTGATAACTGACGTACCTTGTGTGTAAGACGTTTTCCTAGTGCCATCACATGGTCGGTCCAATGAAGATTTTTGTCAATAATTACACCCAGAATTTTGTGTGAGTCAACTTCTTCAATAATTTTTTGATCTATAAACAGACGTTGAAATTTACTTTTCATTTTTTGCCTCTTTTGTCTTGCTAGTACGTACATACTCTTAGTTTTTAGTACATTTAGGGACACATGGTTTAACTGAGTCCAAGAAATCAATCTGTTGATATTGTTTTGAAGTTTGTCAGTCTGTGGTGGTCAGTATCACTACAATAGATGGATGTGTCATCGGCAAACATTTCACAGCTACAATCTAGAAACAGGGTAAGTCATTTACAAAATATTGATCCTTGTGGTGCGTGAGTATGTGAGGAGAGAGAGAGAGAGAGAGAGAGAGAGAGAGAGAGAGAGGAGAGAGGAGAGAGAGGAGAGAGAGAGAGGAGAGAGAGAGAGAGAGAGAGAGAGAGAGAGAGAGAGAGAGAAGGAGAGACAGACAGACAGACAGACAGACAGACAGACAGCAAGACAGACAGACAGACAGACAGACAGAAGACAGAGACAGAGAGACAGAGACGAGAACGAGGACAGAAAGACAGACAGACAAGACAAAACAGACAGACAGACAGACGAGAGAGAGAGAGAGAGAGAGAGGTGTGTGTGTGTGTGTGTGTGTGTGTGTGTGTGTGTGTGTGTGTGTGTGTGTGTGTGTGTGTGTGTGTGTGTGTGTGTGTGTGTGTGTGTGTGTGTGGTGTGTGTGTGTGTGTGTTTCAGGGGAGGGGGACATCTGCATGCATGTTTAAGTATAAGTTTGTGTGTGTATGTATATAATTATATACATCTAGACTCTGTGCGTGTTGTTTGTTTGTTTGTTTGAGTTGTGTTTGTGTAGTGTGTGTGTGTGTGGTGTGTGTGGTGTGTGTGTGTGTGTGTGTTGTGTGTGTGTGTGTGTGTGTGTGTGTGTGTGTGTGTGTGTTTTGTGTGTGTTGGTGTGTGTGTGTGTGAATTAAAAGAGTTTAAACAACGACAGACCACGCAAGGGAAGTTGGGAACAGCTACAGGGCAAGTATACTCAGCTGTGCAGCCGAATAGGATCTATCAAAATAAGCCAAGAAGCCGATGAGTACATTGCGTGACACCTCATCTCAGGCAATTTTTGGCCAAAAAAAAGCCAAAATAATCCTTTTAAAAATTGGATTTCTTTTGAAACCGCTGAATTCTAACACAGAAGCACTGGGCGTAATGTTATCTTTCTTTCATTTGTAATGGGGGCAAAATAGCTTAGTGGTTAGAGGGTGGAACTCGTGACATGGCCTTAAACAGAGGCGCAGGTTCCAGTTTCACCTAAAGTGTTCAAGGGAATGTTTCTCCTGCATTGGTGCCGACCTCATTCCCCCAACAGTCCTTCAGAGGAACCTATAAATCGAGATTCTGTGTATAAAAGCACACAAAGCAACTTGCACATAATGTATGTAAAAAAAAACCCACTACCTTCAATTTCTCTTTAGAGAAGCATATATTATGTTGAAAACCCATCCACCTTTCAGAAAAAAACAAATAGTATGTTAAAATTCCACCCACCTTTTAGATAAAGTATATAGTATATTAAAACGGATTCCTCTTTCAGACAAATAATATATATATATATATATATATATATATATATATATATATATACATATATATATATATATATATATATATATTTTTTTTTTTTTTAAACCAACCTTTCTGAGAAACATGTAGTATGTACATGTTAAAGCTACACTTCTTTCAGAGAAACATACAGTATATTAAATCCATTTACCTTTCAGAGGAGAGTAAACCGGTGGCCTAGACAATGTGAACATACCCAGCATGCAAAGTGGGATGGGCTCTGTCACGATTAATTTACCTAAGACATAGTACCTAACAGATTTCAATGTAATGCCCCCAATGATTTTTATAAGTGTTAAGGGAAACAAAAATTGGAGGAAGTTTTCAAGTTTTCAGAAATAGCTAAATCAAAACGTGCAATTCATCCACAGGCTTTCATTGCTTGCTCTGGTACAGCTGTTTCGTTCTCGTGAAAAATGTTTTTAAACGTTCTGGGGTTTTGTTTTTCTGTTGTTCTTCCTCGGCTTCACCAATTTTGAATTTTTTTTGTGTATGCAAAAAAAACTCTTTTTGTCCACCGTTAAGATAACGGAATTATACACACAGTTTGTTTTTTCTTTTTTGGGGGGAGGGGCAATGGGGGTGGGGGTGGGAAGGCCATATGTTGTTACCGAAACAAATAGCCTACTCTTGCAAAAGACAGATCGGGACTTAACTTGCATGCAAGTTGTTCTAGGTGCGTTCGCACACAGGGCCTAGGGTCGGTTTCTAGTCTCACCCGAAGTGCTGGTGTGCAATCCAGAGGGAAAAAATCTGTTCAACGAGCATCTCGGTGGTAGCTCGAACCCCCGCCCGATCCCAGGCAGTCAAATCGCGAGCGCAACGCTCTAACCACTAGGCTACTCGCCCCCCTCTCCCCTCCCTTTGCTTTGAGGGACTACTCATTGTACCATTCCAACACCAGCCTTTACGTTTTAAAGATATTATCATTATTACTATTACTATTACTATTATTACTATTATTATTATTATTATTATTATTATTATTATTATATTATTATTATTATTATTATTATTATTACTACTTTTTATTATTATTATTATTATTATTATTATTATTATTATTATTATTATTATTATTATTATTAAAATACGGATTACCTTTAAATGCTTGTCTCCTAAGCCGTAAGTCCACCTTCTTTTAAAGATTGCCAGTAAGCAATTATGTATAGACGTTTTTAAAACCTAAACAGCTAAACAAAATGTCTAGATTTTAAAAAGGAAAGGGAAGAATGAAGACAAAAGATAGAAAAAAAGAAAACAAATTGGAAGTCAACTAGACATTCGAGTAAAAGAAACAGAAGAACAGAAACGAAAAATGGAGGGACGGGGGGGGGAGAAAGAAAGAAGGAAAAGAAAAAGAAAGAAAGAAAGAAAGAAAGAAAGAAAAAAGAAAAAGAAAGAAGAAAAAAAGAAAGAAAGAAAAATAAGAGAATACAGAAAAAGACGAAGGTAAGAAAGAAAGTCGATTTGGCGATTAGTTTCCGATTCATCTATGTATCCTAACGAATTCTCTTCACGTGGACTAATCAACCTCTGGTAATGATGGCTCGCTTGATCTGATGTCCGGTCTTGCTCGTGAGTAGAAATTAAACTGATTGAGATGAATATGCATGAGCACGCTGGACGACTCATTTACATATTACAGAAAGTGTATTCTCCTGGAGGAAGATCACCGGTTTTCATGCGTCTAATTTACTGACTACATGAAGTGTGCATTGTACTCCCTATAGCTATGTTTCTGAGTTCCACGTGTTCCTGATTTGCATTTTAATCAATCAAGTTAAATACTAAACGTGCTCATGCACGCACGCACGCGCGCATACACACACATACGCGCGC
>CM060316.1:80993935-81056435 GCA_030674155.1 Stramonita haemastoma | reverse complement strand
CGAGGGATTTGTAAAGGTGGTATTTGGTGCAGAAGCTGATGTTGTTGCTTCTGATGATCTTCACGAGTCTGACTAGAGCAGATGTTGCTGTTGCAATGCGAGCTTTCACTTCATTGTTTGATGTGCCATCTTTTGTTAGGATGGAGCCTAAGTATTTGAATTGGCTCACCTCTTCTAGTATTTCTCCATTCATATTTATTTCCGTGATGTCATTACTCGCGCTGTTGACCATGATCTTTGATTTTTCTGTACTGACCTCCATGCCGTATGCGCTCGCTCGATCTGTTAAATTGTCTGTGAGGATTTGCAGTTCTTGTTTGCTGCTGCCCATGAGGTCAATGTCATCTGCAAATCTGAGGTTGCAAAGAGGTCTTCCACCAATGGAGATGGAAGTGTGGTGGTTTTGCAGTGTCTCTGTCATGATGTTTTCGAGGAAGAGGTTGAAGAGTACAGGTGAGAGAAGGCAGCCCTGGCGAACCCCAACCGTGGTCTTGAAGAACTCGCCCACGTGATTGTTCATGAAAACTGCACTTTTTGCGTTCTCGTACAGAGCCTTGATGACTTCAATTAGGCAGCTGTCAATGTTGAAGTGCCTGAGTACTTGCCAGAGGCCGTCAAGCCATACCCTGTCAAAGGCCTTTTTGAAGTCTATGAAATTGTGGTACAAGTCTTTTTGGTGTTGGAGATGCTTCTCTATCAGAATTCTCAGATTGAAAATTTGTTCCATTGTGCTGCGTTTTGGTCTAAAGCCCGCTTGTTCTTCTGCCAGGAGTTTTTCCGCTTGGTTTTTCAGTCTATTGAGGACTACTTGCAGCATGATCTTGCTAGGATGACTTATGAGACTGATGGTTCTGTAGTTCTGGCATTTAAGAACTTAACCAGCGTTAAAGCTGTTCTCTCTTTAATATATATTAAATGAAAGCTGTTTAGCAGCAGCTCATTCTTACAACAGTGTTTGTGGTGTGAACAGCACGCTGTCAGTATGTTTTGACATCTGGACGGTGAACAGTCTGCTTGATCTTCTGCTCTATAATGTACACAAAGGAGGCTGAAGGAAAGATGCATTGACAGGTCTGCACGCAAGTTGATCTGGGAGATCATGAAATTGTCAACACCTAATCTATCATGCGCCGATCGCTCATCATGACTTAAGATCAGTATTTAATCAAAACCATGTTGCCTAATTCATTGTAGTCAGATATAATGAATAAGCAGAATAATTCAGTATATCCAATCATTGTACCAATCTTTATGACATCTTTTGCATCATGGCCTCTATTTCCTAAATTAAAAAAAAAAATTCAGCAACCAAAAAATGCTCTTACAGGTACTTAATTGGAATGTGTGCGCGGAAACTGCATACTGGACCAACATACATTTTATCAACAATGCAACCTGAGATACAAACTGTAAACCTGCATCCGAGAATACCGATCGCCCGGTATTCAAAATATACAATATCGATTACGTGGGTTATGCGATGTTCATGATTTTGTCACACATTTTATGGCTTTTTTCACAGAAAGCTGTAAACTTCCTGGTAACTTTGACATCTGTATCGAGTACGATGTCAGAAAAAAGGAACACATAGGCTGTATATTATATGCCGTGACAAAATGTCATTTTAAAATACGTCATCTGTAAACTGACACTAAAGTCAAGGTGCTTATCCGTTTTGCTGTTCTCATTTATGTGACATAAACATTAATTATTGCCCAAAAAAAGTTTGTGTAATAATGAAATTCGAAAATAAATCTTTCTTGATTTTAACTCATAACTAAACTGTACTACAAAGTAAGACGACCTTTTGTAAAAAAAAAAAAAAAATATATATATATATATTTAGAATAAAATAAAATAAACCTATCCTTCTCTAAATCCCATAGGAGTCGTGACTCGTTGGGACGCCCTACAGAAGAGTTGTTAACCAATATTCTCCACTTCTGTTGGAATGTGTTAAAGCACGAGTCTCTTCAAATTGTTTTCTAGCTCGTCTGTTCAACAAAATTGTCTGTCCGCTGATTTTTTTTCACCTCTCCGTCTGCTTAAGCAAAATTAAAAAAAATATATAAACAAAAAACCCAACTAAACCAACAAAAGAGACAACATCCACCACACATGCAAAAGTGCGTGTAAAAATCGAAACAAGTAGGCCTCTCTGGCGACTGTTAGCATCTATAAAGAAAATAAAACTTCAATAGTAGGCCCACGATTTGTTAGTCAACCGTGGGTTGACTGGCTCGTCTGATGTATCTTGTAGAGCACAGAACTTATGTACCAAGTAGTTCAAGGCGGGACAGAAAATTTACAGATGTACGATAATTCGTGATTTTTAGAGATGGATGGATGGATGGATGGATTCACGGATGGGTTCATGGATTGATGGATGCACGGAGAGAGCAAACTGAATCACGGACTTTGAAATACGTGCAAAACTACACAGCAATCGTGACAAAGGTAGACACTTGTCGATTCTAATATAGTGGCAAATGATAGATAGGGACGACAGAAGCCCTCAGGACATGAAGAGTGCACAAACCCATGAGTAGGAGAAATTATACATGCTATGACACTAACTGATTGAGTCATGGATGGATGGATGGATCATCCGATCGTTGGATGATTTCCTCATTCTCTCATTGATTCACTGACTGACTGATAATGATAGGGTGTGTTGAGCTGACTTTTGAGTTTACGCTTTGATACACCAACAAACTAAAATGCAAACATGTTGACATCTGAAACAATCAAACAGTTTTGACTCCTAATAACGCATTTCTTTATCGTTGTTTCTATAACCCCTGTGTTTATAAACACTTCCTTTTACTCAAAAAAGAAAAACAACCAAACGAAACAAACCAAACCGCTAGGCAAACAACTAAGTAGCTAAACTTCAATAAAAATCTCGTCATCCTCAACTTCATGCATTCTAAATCCTATACGATTTCGCCCAAGAGGGATGCCAGGTTTATTTTCTATTTCGTTTGTTTTGCCTTTTCTTCTAGTCATGACAAACACCCTCATCTTCTGGGAAATTATGCACTCTTGTTTTCTTTACTCCTTTTCTCTTTATTCCACTTCAGCCGTTTCCACCATGTTTCTTTTTTTTTTTTTGCTGCCTCGTCTTCTGTGACGTTCCCGTACTGCTGTTCCCACGCCGCTCATTTCAATCTCCCCACCACAGCCATACCCTGATTCGTTGTGTCTCACCCCCGGGGTCGGGAGTCCACAGGGAGCTCATCAATATTAGGCCGCCGCGGGGACACCAGCCAGAGGGGTCCTGCACTTCTGCTGGGTCACTTTGGTGGTGTTCAGTGGTGCCTAACATACGCAGGACACCACATACTAAGCCCCCTACTAACGACAGTATTAGCTCAGTCGCGGAGCCAGACTGAGTGAGCCACCCACCCAAGGTGGCGACCACCACAACGTCCCTCCAACGACCGCCTCCCCGCGAACCTCCAACCCCAAAGGCTTTGACACAAATTCATCACAGGCACAGAAGCGTATGGGGAAACCGAATCTGAGGTCACCATGAGACCAGAGCAACGGAGGCCAACGAATCAGAGGCAATTTTTATTATTGCATGATGATCAATGAGGATGATGTAATGATGCTGCTGTGGAGGTGCATCCGCTTTGAGACTACTTGACAGGATTGTTCTCTACGCTTACTTTCATAATATATCCCGGCGTCAACCAGGCCCGAGAGATACAGACACCTGGCAGTGTTGGTCAGGTAATTAGACCAACACTCTCAAATTCGCATCCGTAAAGTGGATGAAGCTCGACTGTGTGGTCCCAGTCTCCCCACTGAGCCCACAGCACACTCACTCTGGGTAGGAGCCGGCCGGAGCCCGAATTCCTCCATGTTTCTCAGCTCTTTTGTTACAAGGGCGATGTTTGTGTCGTGTTGTGTTTGTGCTGTGTTTTATGTTTTCTGTGGTGTGTGTGTGTGTGTGTGTGTGTGTGTGTGTGTGTGTGTGTGTGTGTGTGTGTGTGTGTGTGTGTGTGTGTGTGTGTGTGTGTGTGCGTGCGTGGTGTGGTGGTGTGTGCGTGCGTGCGTTGTGCGCGTGCGTGTGTGCGCGCGTGGCGTGCGTGTGTGCTGGGGTGTGTGTGTGTGTGTGTGTGTGTGTGTGTGTGTGTGTGTGTGTGTGTGTGTGTGTGTGTGTGTGTGTGTGTGTGTGTGTGTGTGTGTGTATGTGTGTGTGTGTTCGTGTTTGTGATTGTGTGTGTGTGTGGGGGGGGGGGGGGAGGGTGTAATTTATTCCTTTTCTTTTATTTTGAGGAAAATGTATGGGTAGTCATGTATTTTGTACATCCAGTCCCCCGTGTGCATGCAGTTTTGTACATTTTTTCATCTGTTCCCACCAACAACAATGACCTACATGTTTTAACGTGTGTGCAACATCTCCCACATGCATTTGTACACGAGACCTCGGTTTATAGTTTCATACGACTGTGAGCGTCCGTGTGGTTGTGTGTGTGTGTGTGTGTGTGTGTGTGTGTGTGTGTGTGTGTGTGTGGTGTGTGTGTGTGTGTGTGTGTGGTGTGTGTGTGTGTGTGTGTGTGTGTGTGTGTGTGTGTGTGTGTGTGTTTGTGTTTGTGTGTGTAAACGCAATAGCAGTCTAAATGAACAAATCTTGTCAGAAACAAATCCATCATGATTTAATGTTGTGCTCATATATGTCTCCTTGTCTACGTTTACTTTCGTCACACTTGTCAAAACATTGAACCTGACTCATGAGGAACAATGGCCTTATAATAAAAAAAAGTATATGATTATACTATGTGTCTATCTATCTGCCCGTCTTTGTCTGTCTGTCTACCTGCATGTCGTTCTATCCCTTGATCCTATCTATTATCTATCTATCTGTCTATTTGTATGTCTGTTTGTCTGTCTATCTAACTGCAAATCTATTAATCTATCTGTTTGTCTGTTTGCCTGTTTTTCTATCAACTTCATGTTTTTCTATCTCTTTATCTGTCTGTCTGTCTGTCTGTCCATCTGTCTGTCTATCTATCTATCTATCTATCTATCTATCTATCTATCTATCTATCTATCTATCTATCTATCTATCTATCTATCTATCTATCTATCTATCTATTATCTATCTATCTATCTATCTATCTATCTATCTATCTATCTATCTATCTATTATCTATCTATCTCTCTTATCTCTCTCTCTCTCTCTCTATATATATATATATATTATTTAGTTAGTTAGTTAGTTAGTTAGTTAGTTAGTTAGTTAGTTAGTTAGTTAGTTAGTTAGTTAGTTAGTTAGTTAGTTAGTTAGTTAGTTAGTTCGTTCGTTCGTTCGTTCGTTAGTTACTTAGTACTTAGTTACATGGACTTGGCCTACAATCTACATTATTGTGTATCAAAATTCATTCATTTCTTCATACATTCCATCTTGTCCTCCTCCTCCTCCCCTTCCTTACTTCCTCCATCTTCCTCCTCCTCCTCTTTCTTCTTCATCTTCTGTCAGAACATACCAACATTACACCTATCAGCACTCCTGTCTAAACGGATTGCCCTCACATCCGAAAAGAGACCATTCGTGTCACAAAATGAGAGACCCAGCAAATCTGATCCGACAGGACAGCCCTGAGAGAGACATTGTTGGAGCAGCTATTGGAAACAAAGCCTGATGATATGATGTCCATCAGATATGTCAGAGATGGGAAAAACTAAAAATAAAGAAAAAGGTCCACAAAAATTACTGCTGGAGAGCAATTGACAATCAAAATCGTAGTTTCTCAGACGAAAGTGGAATTGAAGTCTACTTACATGTTGCAAAATAACAGCAAAAAATCGAAACCCAGCAACAAGATCAACCATAACAATGGCAGCAAGATCAGCAACAGCTACAACAACAGTAATATAAAAAACAGTAATTAGAACCCAAGAAGCCAGCAACAAAGAACTGTACCCCCAACCCCAAAAGGCGTCAAACAACAAGATTGTAGCCCCAAAATAAAAGCGTCGACTTTCCATACTGACTATTGCTAGCTGTATGAAACTATTATCACCATTAAGAAACCTTTATGGCCAGTTTAGATCAAACTATAAAACCGGAAAGACAAAAAATGTATACTTCAAAGGGACCCTCTCTCTCTCTCTCCTGTTTGGTTAACGTGTTTCTACATTCTATATTCGGTTGCAAGTTAGCACATAACTGTAAGGAAAATGGGAAACAAACTAGTGCTTCCTATGCTTTTTATGAAAGCCAAGAATAAGTTTGTATAGCATTTCCCACTTTCTTCTGAACCCTACAGGAGTGCCTTGGGGTGCTGACTTCAAGGGAAAGACCATTTTTGTATTGGCACACAGGGGCAGCGGCTTGCAAGACAGAAATAATAGGATGTTGCTAAAAGAAGCAGTTGAATGTGTGCGTTTTTTGCATCCATTCAATTTTTTTTTCCAGTTATATCTCTGTGTGTTTCTATCGCTTTCTTCGGCACAAGGGTGCACCCACGTACACTATATGTTTGCAAACACACACATTAGACAGATATGGGGGGACGAGAGACAACAAACTCAATTTTTAAGAACTCACTTCAAAAAGAGTGAGCTCAAACAGCGTAAAGAAAGACATTCCTGGACGAACTAGTGGGTTTAAGGAGGGACATAGCAAAACACACGTGCAGATAGAATGCAATGAAAGCAGTGAGAAAGGAAGAAGGTCAAGTAGAAAATATGCCACACTAAAATTTCTGCAAGACCGACATTAAACTTCAGGGACGAAGACACTACAGTTGATTCCACAAACTCTTACGTTGTCTTCAACCACGTGTGCTGATACCTTCTACACCTCTTTCTATCCACCTACCCCCCCCCCCCCCTCCCAGGCCTTTGTTTTCTTTTCCTCCCCTGATAGATTTTCCTTTCACCTAGACATCACAAAACGCGTGACTGCATCGCCTCTGCACATAAACTGATGCTCCAACATTCACTGAATGTGTCAGAGAAAACAGCATGCGAGGAGTGACAGATTCAAAGAAGAAATAACGGAAGTAATCAGGCAAATCAGTGTGGAATATTACACGCGCGCGTGCGCACACACACACATACACTCACACACAAACACGCACACACATATCTATCTATCTATATCTATCTATCTATCTATCTACTATCTATCTATCTATCTATACTATCTATCTATCTATCTATCTATCTATCTATCTATCTATCTATCTATCTATCTATCTATCTATCTATCTATCTATCTATCTATATGTACACTCACACACACACACACACACACACACACACACACACACACACACACACACACACACACACACACACACACACACACACACACACACACACACAGCAAAGATGAGTAAATAATACTTGTTTTGATCTGGTTGTCGCCTGATAGAAAATATGTTTGTCAGGAAAGCACAGTCCTGATGTAATGTGTTCAAATGATAGCATCAAATGGTGGGTTAAAGATAGAGCCAACTCTTGTATTTGTCAGTTATATTCTAAATATCCTTTATATACATGAAAAAGAATTTTTAAAACCTAATGCACATCAACATCTAAAGTTTCAAGTAAAAATTCCTTGAATTATCATTTATGTCTTTGAAAAATTAAAACCGAAAGGTAGAGAATTTTTAAAAATATTTTTACGAACGGAGAATTATTGTCTGTCTGATTCAGAGATTCTGTAAAATTTGAGAAAATTGTATATTTTTAAAGCGAAATATACCATATGTACAATATTGCGTTGATACCATTTGTCTGGATTTTTTGTTTTTAGCGAAATGTACCATATGTACGAGATTGCGTTGATACTATTTGTCTGGATTTTTATGTTTTGTCATTTTGTTTTTTGTTGTGATAGGTTTGTTTGTGGGTTTTTGTTGTTGTTTTATTGGGGGAGGGGGGGGGGGGGGGTTGGTGCACACTTTATGGCACTGCTGCTAACCTTTCAAAACACAGAACGCCAAGCAGATATCCTCACATAGCTAATTTAAAGGTGGCGTGAAAACTGCTTTCTTTTCTTCTTGTCACTTTATTATTGTTGGTCTTTACTTTGATACTACTCTAACTACCAAATCAGAATTTCTCATATATACTTTTTGCAAGTTTATGATACGAGTATAACTGTTCGTCTCAGGAAAAAAGGTATAAAGAAGATATTAAGAAAGCTCTAATATTGTCACAGTGTGAGCTTCCAGTGGAAAGAAAAGCTCAGTGTCACCTTTACTACAGTAAAAAAAAAATCCCTTAAAACAACAAAGGCTGTCATAACTATTCCTTTTTGGGAACATCTAATCTGGATAATGAAAAGGTTTTTGTTGTCCTTGCCTTTTGTCCTGCTTTTTCATTTACAAAGCTAAATGTTTAATGAATGAGGGGTGTATTTGGCATACAGAAACCTCACTTGTAAAACTAAAAGCCACCAAAAGCTCCCTTAAGCACAAAAACAAGAATCATGGTGGTTAAAAAGAAATTCGGTTTGATTCAATTATTGCATATGTATGCAATGTCTTACTGGTTGAGAAAGGTGAATGAAGCTCATGTCTAACATAGAATAAAAAAAGTCAGCAGGGGAATAAAAGAAGACATCAGATGTAAAATATAATAATCAAATTCACATATTCATTTACCAATTAAAATAGACAAAACAATTATAAATAGGTTTTTAGAATAACAAAAACCAAACACCTAAACACCCAAACAAAAATAATCTATAAAAAATCCTTGAATAGATCAGTAAATACCTACCTAAGTACATGGTAAATAAGTAGATCAATAAACAAATACAGTTGCAGAGGGGAAAAAAATATGGGTGGCGATGCACTTGTGGCGACGTGCTCTCCCTGGGAAGAGCAACCCGAATTTCACGCAATCCGCTGTGACATAAAAGTGGTATAAAATAGATAAAAAATAAAAATAAACTACAAAAATGAATCAATAAATGAATAAATCGATCAGTAAATGTAATGACTAGCAATACGGAGCCAACACACGGAGCGATTTCATAAAGATACACAGGAGAGGCTCATAGTGTTCAGAAACACTCTCTCTCTCTCTCTCTCTCTCTCTCTCTCTCTCTCTCTCTCTCTCTCTCTCTCTCTCTCTCTCTCTCTCGATAGGGTGAAAAATGTTCACTGAACAGGTCGGACGCATTTTCACATCGCTCTCTGTATATTAGTTAAATTGTTAATTATCCAGTGTTAATTAGACTTTAAAAACACCATGACGTGTGCACTCGATACCTATCGAGCGTCTATCGGCAAATTTTCCGCTCTTTTGTGCAAACTTTTGTCCAGAAAAGCAGAAATCGCAAGAAAACGAATCAAAGGCCTGCATGCTGACAGTGTTGCTGCAAAGTTGACACTGGCCACTCTACTCACCTTGCTGTTGATCGGCTGTGTTGAACCTAACCCTGGCCCTGACACTGTACACAGTGATAGTGCAAAACAGAAGACAGGAGTGCAAAATGGAAATCATTCCAACCAGACTCTGACTGATGGTAACTGCAATTTTGCAGAGTTACAAAAAACACTGCAGTCTTTGACAGCAACCATGACACGGGTGGAAACATCACAAACCAGGCTTGAGTCTTCTCTGGGAGACCAGCTCCAGAGACTTGATAAAAAATCAGCTCCCGACTTGATGAAGTTTCCCACCAGCAGGACATACTGCAAGCTGATGTGGATGAACTGTTCAACAAATGTGAAGCGGTTGAAGCAGAAAATGAAAAACTTCATTCCCGAGTTGCTGACCTGGAGGAGAAGTTGGACATGGCTGAAAACAGAAGCAGGAGGTGTAATCTGCTGTTTTGGGGCATCCCTACGGCAGTCCGGGAAACCTGGGAGGACTGCGAGAGAAAGGTGGGGGACATCATCCACAACACCATGGGGATCAAGGACAACATCGTCATCGACCGCGCACACCGGGTGGGAAAGGCGGTCATCGTTGCCTTTCGGTTTTTCAAAGACAAGCAGCGTGTCCTGAGCTATGGCAGCAAACTGAAAGGGACAAACTTCACTATGCGGGAAGATTTCTCACAGGCAGTTCGACGCAAAAGACAGGGAGAATGAGTTGAAGTGGGGAAAAAGGCCTTCCTCAATTTTGACAAGCTGAAGACGGATGACGCCATCTACACGTTTGACCTGTCAGACAACACCATCAGAAAGGAGCCGACAAAGAAAACGGTGCCAGTGACGCCCCGTGGGTTTGAGTTGTACAGCGACGCTGTGCGTCATCCCCATCAAGCCAACGTCAACCTGCAAACAGCCAGCAGTCAAATCAACCCTCGGACAGACAGCGCAACACACGACAGGGGGGTAAACGGAAACCCTACAGAACTGAGAGATCAGTTCCTATGGACGTCTCACAGCCCGGCACCAGTGGTGTGCCCGGCACTACCACCAGATAGGGGTGTGGCCTGCCTCAGGATAGTCCGTCCTTCAGGTGTATGAACCTGTCCTTTCTGTCCTACAATGTGTGTGGGTTAAGTAAAAAAGTTTGTGGAAAATTTCGATTTTGTGACCCTTGTAGAAACATTTATTGATTCCTCCTTTGATTTAACACATCATTTTCCAGACTACATTAAGTTTCAATTCCCGGCAACTAAATTATCAACGTTTGGCCGCCGAGCTGGTGGTGTGCTTGTCCTTGTTCATAAGAGACTGGAACAGTTTGTGCAGCAGATCAGTGTGGCTACAGAGAATGTTGTAGTGCTAAAGATAGCAAAGGAATTATTGGGGTGGGAAAAGGACATTCTTTTTGTTTCTGTCTATATCCCACCTGCATTTTCTGTATTCTATAATGAACGCAACACTCGTTGCCATATTGATGAACTAGAAAGTTGTATTTGTGATTTATGTGGAAATGTCAACAACTATGTGGTCATAATGTGCGGTGATTTTAATTCCAGAACTGGCGAATGTCAGCCCCACTTTCAAAGCGGGCAGCTGTATGTTGATGACCCCTCCATGACCAGGATCTCCTGGTGGAGTCCAGATCCTCTCTGGATAAGACCATAAACGATTTTGGGAAAAGGGTTTTGCAAATGTGTGTGTGTCTTGACTTGTACATATTGAATGGTTGCACAAATGGGGATAGAGATGGGGCTTATACTTACATCTCTACACATGGGAACAGTGTGATTGATTATTTTGTTACTTCACAATCTCTTGCTTCTTTATTTGTTGAATTAAAAGTAGAAGACAGGGTTGATTCTGACCATATGCCATTGCAAACAACTTTATCCTGTCCCGAGTCTGTTGTCTATACTGACAAAAGTAAAGAAAATGACGTTAATGTACGGGATAAGTTTGTATGGGACGCAAGCTTGTGTGACTTGTTCAAACAAAATATCTCCTCCACCGATTTTGTACATAAATTAACTCTTGCGTCACTCGAAATTGCAAACAACATCAATACCTCGCTTGATATTTTTACAAAGGCTTTGCTGGAAGCAGCCAACTGTATGAAAAAAGTCTATGTTGTTGGGAAAAAAGTTTACAAAAAATCACCATGGTTTGACCAGGAGTGTCATGTTCTAAAAACTGAAGCTAGACGAGCACTACGCAAATTTAGAAGAACTAAAACAACTGAAGACGTAATTGCCTACCAAAGAATCAGAAAACAGTACAAACAATTGCTGCGTGTTAAACAAAACATGTACAAGAAAAACCGCCTGGACGCTCTTTTGAACTCGCTTCATTGTCCGCGAGAATTCTGGGAAGAGGTACGTAAAAATAAACCTAGATCGTATGTGTCTAATTCTATCAGTGACCATGAATGGATTGAGCACTTCAAACAAGTGCTTAACGGTACTACCGAGCAGTCAGACTGCACGCAACCTGACTATGACTCGGAGATTCCGACAGTTAACAACGATTACGATGACATGCTTGATGGGGAGATAAGTCAGGGTGAAATTAAAGCAGCGTTGAAAAACTTGAAAGCAGGTAAAGCATCTGGACCGGATGAAATTTTAGGAGAGATATTAAAATCGGCTGAGGATGCTATTCTGCCTTTTTACATAAATATTTCAACACTTTGTTTTCTAATGCTCTTTTCCCCGTAGAATGGACGAAAGCAATAATCGTACCCTTATTTAAAAAAGGAGACAAGGAAGATCCAAACAATTATCGAGCTATCTCTTTATTAAGCGTTCTGAGCAAAGTATACGTGCACATCATTAACAAGAGGCTCACGACGTGGTTGGAACATAATTCGGTCATTACAGATGCACAGGCTGGTTTCCGTAAGAAACGCTCAACAGTAGACCGAAAAATGTTTTACAAAAAGCACTAATAGACCATGATCTAGGAGAGGGAACCCCCCCCCCCCCCGGGGGGATTTTTGACTTTGTTTTTCTGAAAGCTTATGATGTTGGTAGAAGCATTTGACATGTTACCCTCTGGGATACAGGTTATTTCAGGAGTGTGAGGTGTATCAACAGTGCATTTTCCCCTCTTTGCGCCCTATATTTAGGTTTTTGGGGTAGAGATGTTTACGCTGCGATTATTGCACAAAATCTGGCTTAACTTCTCATAATTTTATTGTGAATAGCATCTAGTATAATTTTCCCGATTATATAGGCACAGTTTTTTGCTGACCTATTTAAAACAAAACTACAGTGATGACTTTAATGCGCGGCCGTCCCAACCGCACGCAGCTGAAATCTGTCTTACCACTCAACCACAGCTGAGCGCTGTTCCGTTCTCTCACTATCAGTTGAGCGGCACTTTCTCATCTCACGCCTTGTGTGTCCGGTGCCAGAAATGTATCCAACTATCAGTATGTTCCACAAAGTATGAACAAATACGTCTAGATCAAGATGTTATTATTGATCAGAGAATATCTGTAACACACAGTAAGTACTGCAACAGCCATATGTATGATTAACGAAGAGGATGTGTTAACCACAGCGCTTTGAGTCTATGATTTTTTTTAGTTTCTTTTTTTTTCCTCAAGAAATTACACATAATATGCAGATCAGTCGCGCGCGTGTGCACACGTGTAACACACACACACACACACACACACACACACACACACACACACACACACACACACACACACACACACAACACCACAGCACATACAAGGGACACACGATAACATACATCTAAAAATAGAACAAAGCGCGGTCATAATTCGTTGTTCTTTTCAGTTCTGCGTCCTCCACCACAAACGTTGGGGATAAGGCAAACTGTTGAGTAGTACTTTTAGTATCCATTTTAACCAACATATTTCAGGTCATTTATTTTATTTATTTTAATTTTATTTTATTCTTTTATATCGAAGATAATGGAATAAGCACTCATGTGCTTTTTTCATCTAGTCCCCGTGTGTATGCAGTTGTGTAAATATTTTCATCTGTTCCCACCGGCACACAATGGCCTACTCTTACGAAAAGCGGAACATGATTTAACGTGTGCGTAAGACGTTCTGGGTACGTACGCACACGGGGCCTCGGTTTACAGTCTCATCCGAAAGACTTTTGAGGAGAGTGGAGTCATTGGCAAGTGTGCAGTCTCTCACTGAAAGTGTATTTCATTTTCCCCATGTGACGTTTCCTGTATAAAATGAACATTTCAACATGGCAGATGAACATCCAGTGATCTTCAAAAGTACACTTAAGTGCAAAAGAAAAACTTCCAGGGGTGGGATAACTTGTATAATTAATTTCCAAAATAACAGAAAAGACTGTAACTCCACTAACTGAAGAAAGCACAAAAAACTATTTAAAAGTCTCTTCACTTGAGACGTTCTTTAGATGTGGCATGTCATAGACTAGATGAGATTTGTAATTGTATTCCAGAAGACCTTGACTTTACACGCCATGGTTATCACAGAAGCTATTATGCACGGTTTACAAGTGTGAAATTTGCCAGGAAAAGAAAGCGTGAGACAGGTAGCTTCACTACCTGTCTCACGCTTTCTTTTCCTGGCAAATTTTTCCTGGCAAAATTTCCTGCAACCTCTTCAAGGTTGCAGGCCCATCAAAACCTAAAGGACTGTTGCTACTTCAGGCCCATTGCTTCCAAAAGACAGTTGCATTTTTTGCAAGATGAAATTCAAAAAGAAAGTTTCAAAAGGGGTTCCATGTTTTGGAAAACTTGTAAAATGTATCACCAAGACAGCAGAACAGTCTATACAGGATGCAGCCAAAACTAAACAAGATGACATTTTCACTCATTACCAAGATACAGATCTTGTAGTACGTGAAGCTCACTATCACGAAGGTTGTAGAAAAGACTATCTGAGATGTGAAGACAGGCATGCTGAAACATCAACAGACCAGAAAACTACTGAGCAGCTACAGGCACACGAGAGGGCATTTGAGTACATATGCGAGTATGATGAAAATGTAATAATCAGAGGTTCACAGGTGGAGAGAATGACCATACTAGGTGATAAGTACTGTGAATACATGCAACAACATTCTCTTGACTTCTACAACCCAGGATACAAGACGTAAAAACTGAAAGAAAAAATAATGAAACATTTTGGCTTCAGAATTAAATTCTGGGCTCTGAACCACCGCAGTGATCTTGTTTATTGTGATGAACTTGCCCAGGGTCAGGCAGTTAAGACAGCATTTGTGTCAGCAGCTTCAGAAGAAAGACGTCTTGAGGAATCTGCATAATTATGTTCTTCGCCGATACATTATGGATGCTTTCAGGGCAACACCTGATATGCCATGGCCTCCTTCTGCAGAATTTCTTCAGTCTGATGCTGTTAAACCTCCAGTTATCCTCACAGACTTTCTAAAAACACTGCTATCTGGAAACAGTAGTTCTATGGAGCAACCCAAAACCACCAGATTGGCATCCTCAATTGCCCAGGACATATGCTAATCTGTGACAGGAGGGAAGTGGAAACATGTTTTGCTTGGAATGTCTGTCAGACATGTAACTGGCAGCTCTGAAATCATAAGTCTGTTGAATAGGTTTGGTCATGTTGCTGGATACAAAACCATTGTGCGACTTGAGACTGCTATGGCCAATTCTGTACTTCAGTGCGCAAGTCTTCTTCCTTCAACAGTGAGTTTGACAGAGAACAAGGTTATCCATTTTTGCTGGGATAACTTTGACCTGAACGAAGAAACTCCATCAGGAGCCAACACGACCCACTCCACTCATGGCATTGTCATTCAAGAGGTTACTGGGGACACAATGCCTGACACTTTTCTGTCTCAGACAGAACCTCCTCCTTATTATCAGGACCGCCAATGCTCAGTGCAGTATGAGCCACATGATGTTTCTCCATGCTTTGCAAAAGTAAAGGCAGAACCTGAGTTGCATGTTGTGGAAACTCATTTCTCAAACACAGAGGCAGTCTACAAAGCTCAACTTGCTGATTTTTGGTGTGTTTTTTTCTCCAGATTCCAGGCCACAAATGGAAATCAACTTGTCCCTGGATGGGGAGGGTGGGTATCACTCACAGGAGAAGGGACAGAAAAGAAGCAGTCTACTGTGGACTATATGGCACCCATCCACTACCCTGTCACTGAACATAATAATAATAATAATAATAATAATAATAATAATAATAATATAATAATAATAATAATGATAATAATAATAATAATAATATAAAAAAAAATAATAATACATGGAACTTGTATAGCGCTATATCTTGTAAAAACAAATCAAAGCGCTTGCATTCGACCTACACAACACTCAAGCAATCAACAGCAATTTACAGTTTTAACAAATTCGAATGTAAACTCACTCGCACGCGCGCGCGCGCGCGCGCACCACACACACACACACACACACACACGCATGCACGCACGCAGCATGCGCGCGCACACACACACCCCTATAAACGTTATACACTTTGGCAGGTAGATGTTGAAGGCAGGACAGGTTTGTACGGCGTTTTCATTTCAATTTTCTGTTTTGTTTTTAAAATATGGGACAGGCGTTCCTTGTGCAGTGGTGATATTAACATATGTTGATAGCCTGTTTAATACCCTTTATTTTGGTACCAAATTTGATATGAATGTGTAAGAATATTTTTACATAAATAATGTAAATTAACCTCACCCCCTAAATATTTGCCTTCTGAAGGGTTACCATATTGAATTGCTTGTATATCCTGAAATAACCTGGTTACATGAGGGTAACATATACCATAAAGCGTTAAAATAAACAAAGTTTCAGAAAAATGCACCCATAAATCCCCCCCAGGGGGGGGGGGGAGGGGGGTCTATGGAGGGACCAAGGTCTATAAACTCTTTGTGGCCTTTATTGATTTTCAGAAGGCGTTCGATACAGTAAGTCATTCAATTCTCTGGTCTGTTTTGTTTCTGCTGGAGTTAGCGGGCGTATGATAAATGTTCTAAGATCCATGTATGCATCAGTAAAGGCATGTATAAGATGCGATGGTAATCTCACTGGTTATTTCAGCTGTTTTCAGGGACTTAGGCAGGGATGTTTGGCGTCTCCTATTCTTTTTTCTTTGTTTGTAAATGAATTGACGAATAACATAATTACAGGAGGTAAGCATGGCTTACGGTTGTCACCAACTGATACTGAAATCTTTATTTTGTTATTTGCAGATGACCTTACTCTGATTGCATCCACTGTTATTGGTTTACAAAATCAACTGAACTTATTGTACGCTTCTGCTGAACGGCTGAAGCTAAAAGTGAATAATTATACAGAAGAGCAAAATAATTAGTTTTAGAAAGGGGGGACATGTTGCAAAGAGAGAATCTTGGTGGTATGGTGGGAATAAATTGGAAGTTGTGAACAGCTACAAATACCTGGGCCTTACTTTCTCAACTCGGTTAAGTTTTACAGATGCTATTGACAGTTTCGCTTTGAAAGCAAAGAAAGGTACTTTTGAATTACTAAAAACTATGAAAAGATTAGACACTAGTTCAACACAAATTTTCTTTAAGCTTTTTGATACGCAGATAGTACCAAGTTTGCTATATTCATCAGAAATATGGGGGTATAAACATTACGAAAAAGTAGAACGGATTCACTTGTTTGCATGCAAAAAAGTTCTTAATGTCCCTACCCAGACACCAATCGACATGGTTTATGGCGAACTCGGTCGCTATCCACTGTTTATTGTATCTGCAGTGAAGTGTCTCACTTATTGGTTCAGGCTCTTGAAGCAGGCTGATACACTGTACTCCAAGAAATCTTATAATATGTTGCTTGATCTACACGAACGTGGGAAAGTGACGTGGGTCACACATATTAAGTCGTTGCTGTGTCAGAATGGTTTTGGGCATGTGTGGTTGTTTGGATGTGGGCATGAAACATGGTTTAAAAAAGAGTTTAGAAATCGTCTTCGTGACTGCTTCTGCCAGAGATGGAATGAACACTTGAATGTCAGTGACAGATTTTCATCGTATAGCAGTTTTAAGAGTTGCCTAGAAAGAGAAAAATATTTGGATGTTATATATACTAGCATGTATAAATGTGCCCTGGCCAGGTTCAGATGTGGTGTATCCCCTATCAACGGCCACAGATACCGATACTGTAAAGATGCAAATAAGAAAAAATGTTATTTGTGTCCTGACTCGATTGAAAATGAACACCACTTTTTATTCAAGTGTCCAATGTATAACTCTTTAAGGTATAAATATCTACCCCACATTCAAAATGTTCACTTTCCACTTGTAAGGTTAGCCATTAACCCATTTGGTGCTGAAAACATCATAGAGCTCTCCAAGTACATTGCATTTGCCTTTGAGCTAAGGAAAAAGCAACTTTCTCAAACAACGTCTTGATCGCACTTGTGTTATGCTAATATTTGTTTTGAATATTCGATACAACGCACCCCATGTGTGAATGTATTTTGTTTACTTTCATTACTGTTTTGTATTTGATTGGGGCAATGGCCTATATCAATTAAATTTCCGAGTTCCGAGTTCTCTCTCTTCTCTCTCTCTCTCTCTCTCTCTCTCTCTCTCTCTCTCTCTCTCTCTCTCTCTCTCTCTCTCTCTCTCTCTCTCTCTCTCTCTCTCTCTCCTCTCTCCCCCCCCCCCTCTCTCTCTCTGGGTCACATGTGTACATCCCCAATCCACCCAAATCTCCTTATGAAATGGAAACTCTCGTTTATGATATCCTACAGGGCGCACTATGTAAAAGTTTTTTTTTCTGAGATTCTTTGGGCTTATTTTTTTTATACTTCAATCCTAGGCGACATGACTACGTGTGTGTGGAGGAGGGAGGGGTCACAAGCTTGCTTTTACTGGGAGGTGCGCGTGGATGTGTATGTGTGTGTATGCGCGCGCGTGTCCGTGCGTGCGTGCGTGCGTGCGTGCGTGCGTGTGTGTGTGTGTGTATGTGTGCGCGCGCGCACGCGGCTTATCACAACAGACGAAGCAACCTTCTTCCACGTCAACAATGGCATACGCGCAAAGTCAGGAGGAAACACACAGAAAAGTAGGTGTTTATGTGTGAATTGGCCCTATTTTGAAAAAAAACCCTGCTTTCTCTATTGCATATTTTTTCCACACTAACCTTTTAGCTTTCCAGTTGGTCAGCCTGCCCCTTCACTACTTGCTGACATGGCCTACAGCTGGTGCTGTTCATGGCTTTTCACCAATGTCTGTAACGACTTGCTGCGGTAGTTGTCAGTTTGAAATGGCTGCCAGAGGAAAAATCACACCACTCCTTCAAAGAGGATTCAGCACATTTTTTAAACCCATCTCTCAATTTACTGCTTGAGGATGAAGAGCACAGAAGAGGACTGTCTTTTATAACAGATTCTTTTTCTTCATGCTATTTTTTTCAAATACTATAACTAAATACGATACAGTACACTACTATCAATGCATTACAGCACAACACAACACAACACAACACAATAGAATGCACTACAATACAATACAATACAATTCAATAGAATACAATACAACACAATACAATACAATAAATACAATGCAATACATTGCAAGTAGACTGATAACTGCGTCTCGCTGGAGGGACACGAGGGACAATATTCTGAGAGGGTCAACTGATTTGTATCTATTCATTCATTTATATATTCATTTATCTATGATTTTATTTCGAGGATAATGGAATCAGCACTCGTACTTTTTTACATCCAGCCCCTGTGGGTAAATCTGTTCCCATAGGCACGCAATGGCCTACTCTTTCGAAAAGCGGAACATGTTTTAACATGTGCGCAAGATGTTCTGTGTGCGTTATCACACGGGACCTCGGTTTATAGTCTCATCCGAAAAAAAAATTGGGGGAGTGGTGGAGTCGGCACTGATGTTCTCCAGGGCAATATATCCCCTTGAACGGGATTCAAACCCGTCAGCAGATGACGAGCTCAATCTGTTGTTAGGTGTATTAGGTGTTCTCCAGCAAATGTTGAAGCAGAATGGACCCCACTCAACACAGCTGACGTAATCGAGAAACAGTTTATTGTCTGTTTTATTTTCTTGTATTCTGGCAGCATACCACCAACAGCTTTCATAGAGACTGCAGGCTGCAGATGTCTTCCAAATAGTTTTGAAAAGATGGCAGCTCATACAAAAGTGTGGTGTGTGGATACAGAATATTATGGACTCCACTGAATGAAGTGTCACGAACGCAAAGAGAAGCTCGACTGTCTGTATTTCATCTTTGAAGAGAAAAACGTTACAAGCATTGATAGCAAACACAGCCAGAACACACCAAAGCCTACATCTATCCACACGATTTACCCTCAGCACTGAACAGGGACAATGTTTGGCACAAAATAAAAGATCAAAGTATTTTGATTGGAGAAAAGAGGGCGGGGAATATGTTGTCATGGCATTGATCAGAATCAAGGACTGTTGATACAATGTCCGCCACAAAGGACAGATGTGATGAGGGAGTCTGTCAATGTCATCTGAGAAAAAAGAAAACATTTCATGGTGATGCTTAGCAGACAGCACCAGCTATCAATGCCATGATTTTGCAGACAGAGACGGAAATTCAGTTCAGCTTTTATCATTTATGATAAAAAAACCCTAAACAACAAAATTAATGAATATGACCATGACCTTATCAGCAATAACTGCAACGACACCACCTTAAACAGTCACATCCACGCTAACAGCAACAGCAACAACAACAAAAAGGAAAAACCACTGAAGTCGAGAAAATGTATCGTAAAAAGAACATCCTCTGCTCTCTCTTCTCATAGGTATTTCCAGCAGTATCAGCAATACCTACACCATAAGGAATCATTACATACAACTCAAATTAAGGTATAAAAACTTTAAGGACAAAATAAATGTGCCAAAAAGGGACCATATACTTTCCACATTCCCTTTCTGAACACGTATTCCTGCTACAAACGCTTACAAGCTTGCCATAACTATGAAGAAAACGGACAAGTTAGTGCAGCTGTACTTTGTGGCCGTAGAAAAGTACATAACATTTCTTTTCATTCTTTTTGAACCTAAGAAAAAAATGTTTTCTAGCCCTAACTGGGATACTGACAGCAGGGAATTAGATTTGGCCAAAAGCTTTCTTAGCACACAGGGACAGCAACACAAACAGGAACAGACATATTCTTGCTTTCTGCATTTGGTAATCTCTCCATCTCTCTCTCTTCTCTCTCTCTCTCTCTCTCTCTCTCTCTCTCTCTCTCTCTCTCTCTCTCTCCTCTCTCTCTCTTGTGGGGGGGGGGGGGGGGGGTTCGCTCATCAAGTGAAATGCACGTATTTTGACTAGCTCCGTCATAATTTTTATATTTTTCATAAATAAGTATAGTTTTTGGTAAATTTAGTACTACTACATATGACCAGTGTGTAAGGTATAATGCACTGATCATGCCCATATCAAATTTACAGGCAATATGTTCTTGTGGCAAGTTTTATTTTTGTTTTCAAAGTTTCATGTGGAAACGAAATTTGGTGGCAATGCAAGCACGAATGTTTACCGTTTCGCCTCGCTGGCCACTGAGTTTCCCACGTACAGTGTTGACAGGCTGGCTGTTTGTCACTGTGTGTTTCACTGCTGTCAAGAATGGGACAGTCACTGCCTCTTGTCAATCAAACTCTTCTGCTGACTGTTACGGTGCTGTCTGTAACTCCATGGAACAGGTAGGGCGATCGTTTCTGATGTTTGCCTGCGCCAACATGTTTTTAAGAAGGAAGCAAACATTTCAGTCACAACAATGCGGATACAGACTTAAACTTTATCTGAGTGGAGGGCTGTGTATCCTCGTCGTCCTTGGTGTTATCACAGCTGTTTCCATCACAAGCCTTTTGCTCCAATGTGGAGATGTAGAACCAAACCCAGGACCGACATAGGAAGAAAGGCAGAAGCAGGAGACTCTCCCACCAGTTCAAGTAGTGAAAGAACAAAGCAGGATTTTGATTCCCCTATGTCCCTCCTTCACGAGGAGATAGCTGGGGTGAACGACACTGTGATCAAAATGGGAAACGTGAACCAACGCCAAGGAGAGTTAATCCATGAGACGCTGATCACAGTGGAAAACAAGATTGATCGCCGACTGCAATGAATAGAAGAGACCCAGAGTCAACTGGTTGGTAATGTGCACGACATACAAAAGCAGTGTTAGGAGTTACAGAGTGAAAATCTAGAACTGAAGGGTTCAGTACGCCACCTCCAGAATAAATACGACTATTTAGAGAACCAAAGTCGGCGCAATAACCTCATCTTCTTCGGTCTCCCACATGAAATATCATGGGAAAAATGCGAAATGTTGGTGAAAAATGTCATAGAGAAGGGGTTGGGCATTGACCAGGAAATCTTTGTGGTGCGTGCCCACAGCACTGGTACGGCCATTGTGGTGAAATTTCTGTCCTTCAAGCAAAGGTCTCTTGTCCTGTCCCAAGCACATAAACTGAAGAAATCCAAAGCATATGGCAAAGTTTTCATCAAGGAGGATGTATCGGTAGTTGTCCAACAGAAGCAGAGGATGTTACGTACGGTTCAGCGGGATCTACAAGAAAAAGGACAAGCTGCAAAACTGCGCTTTGACAAACTCATCACAGAGGATGCAGTGTATGAGTTTGATACAGACACTCAGCAAGTAGTGACTACAGAGAAAAGTGGAAAAGAAAAGACGGGAATGAACAAATCAGGACAGCGCAGCCACTTACCACAGCGTGGAGACAGACCAGCAGAGTTCCTGCTTCCTGTGGATGACTTCCCTCCCCTAGTTCCTTCAAGAGGCACGCCACCCAACACTGCCAGAAGGCAAAATCAAACTGGCAAGTACCGGCAGACCCAGAGACGGGACAGAGGAGGTGGGACCAGTGACTGCAGGCAGCAACAGCCAGGGTCTGCTGACGTGCCACCTGCTCAGGGAGGCACTGGCACTGGCTACAGCAACAGGGCCAGCTGGCCACACCGCAAGTACAACCTGCGCACACAAGGGATGTCGGAGGATGGGGAAGCAGCCAGGAAGGACAACACCCAGGCAGAGGCAGACTCCTCCAAGCAGTTGGGGAAGAAGAGCACTCCTTCCCTTTCCAGCTCCAGTACTCCCCGAGGCCTTGGAAGAGGATGAGGCAGGACACCCCCAGCCCAGACCCGAATCGACACAATGTTCCGTCCTCCTCAGCCTGCCCCTGCCCCAGTGACAGATGCTGATCACCATCCAGAGGTGACAGGTCAGGCAGAGGATGCCTGTCTCTCAGCCTCAGATGCCGATGACAAGGAGGTCAATGAAGATACCAGCTAGGAGACTGGCCGTCCCCAGGCAGCACCCCATGTATCCTTTTTGGTTTATAACATAGCTGGGCTGATAAATAAGCTGAGTGAAAATGACTGGGTCGAATATATTAATAAATTTGATGTTGTAACATTAACGGAAACTTTTTTTGATGAAAATTTTGATTTGTCTAATATATTTACTGGATTCATAAAGTTTGTATGTCCAGCAGTAAAGTTGTCGCAGCAGGGAAGACAATCAGGTGAAATTCTGGTCATGGTTAAAAAGTCCTTAGAAAAATTTGTGCATGAAATCAAAATTGACTGCAAAAATATCCTTGTATTAAAATTATCAAAAGATCTGTTTAGCTGTAATAGAGATGTTCTGTATTTATCTACTTATGTACCTCCACCTGGTAGTCCCTTCTATAACGAGACCCGGAGCAGTTGTCATACAGAAGAGGTGGACAGATGTCTGTATGACGTGATGGACGGTTACCGTGATGTACATGTCATATGCAGTGGTGACTTCAACGCACGGACTGCAAATTACCAA
Organism: Stramonita haemastoma; assembly: GCA_030674155.1. Lineage (NCBI taxonomy): Eukaryota > Metazoa > Mollusca > Gastropoda > Neogastropoda > Muricidae > Stramonita > Stramonita haemastoma. Next base: position 81,033,254 of record CM060316.1, on the reverse strand, counting down.
GTCAACATGGACTTTCCTTTGTCCAGTGATGAGGAAACAGACCATTTCCATAATGTTCCCTTGTGGGAATTAAGCAGGAAGTCCCAGGACAAAGAAATGAATAATTTTGGTTGGAAACTGTTGGAGCTGTGTATTTGTCATGAGCTTGTAATGTTGAATGGTTTTGTGGCAGGTGATGAGGAGGGTCAGTTTACACATCTGTCAGATCATGGTATAGTGTGGTGGATTATTTTCTAACTGATGTTGATTTTGCTGTTTTGATTGACAGTGTGATTGTAGGGGATAGAATAGAATCTGACCACATGCCAGTGGAGATGTGCTGTAAAGGTCAGATATACAATGAAGCAGATACAAATCCATGCAAACAAACAATTGAAAAATTTGTATGGCAAACAAACAAAGCAGACATTTTTAGAAATACGATTGTGTCACAAACATTTAAAAATGAAATTTTGCATGCAAGTAGTCTTGTAGATGTAGATATAGATGACTCACTTAAAGTATTTAACACTGCACTCCAGGAGGCTGCTGACTGTATGAAGAAATCTTTTGTTATTAATACAACAGCTCGCAGCCGGAAGTCAGTATGGTTTGATAAAGAATGCTATCTGAAGAAAAAAGACGTGAGGAGGTACTTGAGACGATTCAATAGAACTAAAAAGAAAGAAGACTTTAATACATATTCATTGTTGAGGAAAGAGTACAAGACTATGATAGAGAGCAAGAAAAGAGAATATAAAAAAATGTCAGTGACAGCACTGCTGCAGTCTGTCAATGATTCCAAAGAATTCTGGAAAGAAATTAAGAAACACAAGAGAAATAGAATGATTGTCAATAACATAAGTGAAAATGAATGTGTTTCTCACTTTAATAAGGTGCTAAATGAAAATGTTAATCTTCATCAGGAAGCTATTGACATAGAGAGCGAGGCTGACGATGTTAGCAATAATATGAACTCAGAAATTAGAGAATCAGATATAAGAAAAGCTATCAAACAACTAGAGAATAAAAAGCGGCAGGGCCTAACTGTATCCTGGGTGAAATGCTTAAAGCATCAGAGCCCGAAATAATTAATTATTTAAAACTCTATTTCAATAAGCTATTTTCTGATGGGGTATTTCCTGAGGAATGGACTAGATCAATTATTGTCCCTTTGCACAAACAAGGTGATATAAGCAACCCCGACAACTACAGGGGCATATCATTTTTAAGCGTTTTAAGTAAAGTATTCACAAAAGTCATAAATAACAGGTTGTATGTCTGGGCTGAGGAAAATTTTCTGTTAAACAATGCACAGGCAGGCTTCCGAAAAGGTCGGTCAACAATTGACTACATTTTCACCCTGTATGCTGGCATTGAAAAACACTTTACTAGAAACTCAAAATTGTATGTCGCCTTTATTGATTTTAGAAAAGCATATGATACAGTTGATAGGTAGATTCTACTAGCTGTATCAAAGAAATCTGGAATTAGTGGAAGATTGCTAAAGATGATTCAAGCTATTTATAAAACAGTCCAGTCATATGTAATGAGCAAACACGGACTGTCTGAATACTTTAGTTGTGTACAAGGTTTAAAGCAAGGATGCATTATGAGTCCTTTTTTTTTTCTCCCCTTTTGATAAACGAGCTGGCAAATGATATAACTGTTAAAGGAAGGCTTGGTGTGTCTTTTGGCTCCTCAGAGACTGATATATTTTTGTTAATGTTTGCTGATGATCTCACTCTTTTGTCAACAACAGTGATAGGGTTACAGAATCAATTAAACATTCTTCAAGAATCAGCACATAAGCTAGGTTTAACCGTTAACATGGAAAAATCCAAGGTGGTAGAGTTTAGGAAGGGTGGGTTTCTAGGTCCAAGAGAAAGATTGGAACTAAATGGAAAACCGTTAGAAATCGTCAATTCATATAAATATTTGGGACTGATTTTCTCCACACGGCTTAGTTTCACATCAGCAATGGAAGACATTACAGTTAGAGCTAAGAAAAGTACTATAGAAATTCTAAAAACCTTAACTAGAATTAACTGTAATTCAGCTGAAGTATTTTTCAAACTGTTCGATACTCAGGTAGTTCCAGCTTTATTATATGGGGCAGAAATTTGGGGGTTTCAAAAATTTGAGCAAGTAGAATGAATCCATCTTTATGCTTGTAAACGTTTACTTCATGTAACTGATAAAACTCCTAACGACATGATCTATGGTGAGCTAGGCAGATACCCTTTGTGGATTAATTCTGTTTCAAAATGTGTCAAATACTGGTTCAGATTATTGAAACAACCTGAACATTTCTTTTCAAAGAAAGCGTACACAATGTTGTTACGGCTTCATGAACGTGGAACACTTACCAGGCTTCACACTTTCTTATGTGAGAATGGGTGTGAGCAAGTGTGACTGTTTGGATGTGGTGAAGAACGATTGTTTTTCAGGGAACTTAGAGAAAGACTGCAGAGTTCGTTCTGTTTTAGGTGGCTCGATCATGTAGAAAACAGCATTAGGTTTTCAGTATATAGACAGTATAAGACCTGTTTTGGAAAAGAAAAGTACATAGACATATTGTGGATGAACATGTATCGGAATGCATTTGCTCAGTTTCGGATGGGTGTGTCAGAGATTAATGTTCATAAATATAGGTACTCTTAGAATGAAGAACATTTGGAATGTCCATTCTGCAGCAAGACCTTGGAAACAGAGACTCACTTTATTTTTGAATGTCCAAAGTACAAAGATGTAAGAGCCAAATATCTCATAAATGCTTTAAACCCTGCAAATCAAAATCTTTTCATGGAACTCCAAGAAGAACAAATTTTGGACTGTGCTAGATTTTTATTTGGGGTGTATGGGGTGCTTAAGGAGAGGTGGCACCTTTGTAAACCTGGCAGTAGCATCCTTCGGGATGGATGGGAGCACTGGTCCTCACTTGGCACTCAACTCTCACTTCTGGGTCCGGGTCCTTAACCCACCCACACCCCGGTAACCGCTTCTACTGGCGGGCGAAACGTTGTGAGGGGCTGGTGCATTCTTACCCACCAGTAGGAGTCTTGGAGAGGAGATGGGCGCCACCAAGCTTCCTCAAGCCCACTGCAAGGACATGATGAGAAAAACAAAACAGAAAGACATGCCGGATCGGTCGAGGCCTGGATCAACAACGACCACGCTACCCACTGCAAGCCTCCAGGGTGGGAGTGACAAGTGTGCTACTGGGGCAGAACCAGTTATTCTTCATTTTGATTGTTGAGTTGATTGATAATTGCGCTTTAGTGCCTGGTGGATAGTTACATCAGTGTACCAAGTTTGTCCCTTGTTTAAAATTTGACTGTTGATAGACTGATGAGTGTGCTTTATGAACTGATGGTTAGTTACATTACGGAGTTTTCCCTTTTTTTCTTGTTCTGCATTTTGATTGTTGATTTGACTGATAATTGTACCTTACTAACTGGTGGTTAGCTACATTACTGTACAAAGTTTTCCTTTTTTGTTTTTGATTTTGATCATTGGTTGACAGGTGATCGTGCCTTTCTGACTGGTAGTTAGTTACATACTGTACAAAGTTTTCCCTTTTTTGATTTTTTTCAATTTGTTTTAAATTTGATTGTTGGTTGACTGATGATGGTGCTTTACTGATTTGTGGTTAGTTCCATCACTGTACCAAGTTTCTTTTTTCTTTTCTTGTCCTGTATTTCGATTGTTGATTTGATTGATGATTGTGTGTTAGTGACTGCTGGTTACTAACTGGTGGTTTCGTCACTATCCCAAATTTTTCTCGTTTTTGTTCTACTTTTATTATTCTACTTAATTGTTGTTTTACCCATTGATTTTTCTGCTTGTTTAGTTTTCTTGATTGTTGTTTTGACTGTTGATTGTGTTTCACTGATTGGTTTATAGTTACAATATTGTGCTACCTTTTTTTTTTTTTTTTCTGTTTGATAATCCAATCACCTTTTAGTGGATGTGAAGGCCATCAGTTTATAATAATAATTGTTGATATTCAACAAGGTATAAGAGCATCTTTAATACACAGCGTACATATTATATAGGTATACTGTGACTCCTAATCCCACATCAGTCTTGGTGTGAGCCTACATCATCAATCTAAATTTTGTTATTCAAGCTTCAAATAAATTTATCCAATGACAATGTTTTCTACTCTAGATACATGGCCTTCTCAGGAAGGACTTCGTGTAGGATACCTAAATATCAATAGTGCTAGGAACAAGACTGAGGAAATATCATCAATTATACACAATAAAGGAACTAGCTTCCATATATTTTGTGTAGCAGAATCGAGACTCAACAACTTAATTTCAGATTCAGATATGTATATCCCAGGTTATGATACTGCACGACTTGATCCTGTGACTGTCAGATCTACCGGTTTGCTTTTATATTGTGCGACTTCTTTGTCATGGAAAAACTAACACATCTTGAACAGTTTCATGTAGAATCTATATAGGTAGAAATCACGTTTAGACGCTGTAAATCGATTATACTTGGCTTCATCTACAGGAACCCAGCTGAAACAATTGACTGGTATGATAAATTCAACTCAATGATGGATGCCGCAATTCTAGAGTCCAAAGAAATCTTTCTTATGGGAGATTTCAACATAGCTCTGACAGTCCCCGGAACAAAGTGGAATATTAATTACGCCATGTATCACTCACTCACTCAGTCCCATGTCCCAAAGGACGTAGGGGGGACATGAGAGAAGACGCAACAGAGATCTTTTTCCATGCTTCACGATCCTGCGTGGCTAGTAGGAGGTGTTGCAGGGTTGGGCGGTCCAGTCTTTGATGTTGTCAACCCATGATTTCTTTTGGCGGCCTCTTCTTCTCTTTCCCTGGACTGTTCCTTGCCAGATGGTTTTTGCTAGGGTGTTGTGTCTTGTGGTGTGACCAAACCACATCAGCTTTCTCCTCTTTATGGTGGAGAGCAAAGGCTCTTGGGGCCCACACGCTTTTTGATTTCTTCTATCACATAGTTATTGGTCTTGTGTTCTTTGTATGATATTTTGAGGAGTCTTCTGTGGCACTTGTTCTCGAATGCTTGGATTCTCCTCTCTAACTCTGCTGTCAGAGTCCATGATTCACAGCCATATAGGAGGATAGATATCACGAGGGATTTGTAAAGGTGGTATTTGGTGCAGAAGCTGATGTTGTTGCTTCTGATGATCTTCTCGAGTCTGACTAGAGCAGATGTTGCTGTTGCAATGCGAGCTTTCACTTCATTGTTTGATGTGCCATCTTTTGTTAGGATGGAGCCTAAGTATTTGAATTGGCTCACCTCTTCTAGTATTTCTCCATTCATCTTTATTTCCGTGATGTCATTACTCGTGCTGTTGACCATGATCTTTGATTTCTCTGTACTGACCTCCATGCCGTATGCGCTCGCTCGATCTGTTAAATTGTCTGTGAGGATTTGCAGTTCTTGTTTGCTGCTGCCCATGAGGTCAATGTCATCTGCAAATCTGAGGTTGCAAAGGGGTCTTCCACCAATGGAGATGGAAGTGTGGTGGTTTTGCAGTGTCTCTGTCATGATGTTTTCGAGGAAGAGGTTGAAGAGTACAGGTGAGAGAAGGCAGCCCTGGCGAACCCCAACCGTGGTCTTGAAGAACTCGCCCACGTGATTATTCATAAAAACTGCACTTTCTGCGTTCTCGTACAGAGCTTTGATGACTTCAATTAGGCAGCTGTCAATGTTGAAGTGCCTGAGTACTTGCCAGAGGCCGTCATGCCATACCCTGTCAAAGGCCTTTTTAGTCTATGTATGGTTTGGAGCAAATAATTGATCGTCCAACTCGCATTTCTAATAATGCTAGCACCCTTATTGATCACATTTACACTACTTCAAAAACCAACATAGCAGAAACATGTTCAGTGCAGACAGGCTGTAGCGATCACTCTTCCATTTGCTTTACATGGCGGAAAAAAGGAATAAAGATACCCAAATCAGGACACAAGGAGATATCCTACCGCTCCTTTAGACATTTTGATAAAGATGCCTTTATTAATGATATTCTTATTTCAAATTTAGACTATGTTTATCAGATTACAAATCCAGATGATGCTGTTAACTATTGGATAGAGACATTTATAGCTACTTATGATAAACACGCTCCATTTATTAAGAAAAGAATAAAACATTTCATGAAACCTCCATGGTTAACAAAAGAAATCGAAAACGAAATGAATCTAAAAGACTATTTGCTAAAATCAAAGCAAAAAGATGAATATAAAAAGCAAAGGAACAAAGTCAATTCAGTGAAACGCAAAGCCAAAACAAAATACTTTCAAGACTTGCTGTCTTCAGCCCAGAATCCAAAAGCGATCTGGAAAGCCATTAATACCTTAACTAATAAATCAAGACATGGCACCCAAAAAGTCATAAAAGAAATATCAGCAGAAAACCTGAATTCTCACTTTGCAAACATTACTGACTCTATAATATCTAATGATAAAACAAAAACAAACCAGCTGAAAGAATTAAAACAATACTGTTCATCAAAGAGCATCTCATCTGATTTTATTATACCCCCAATAACAGTAACAGATGTGCTTAATAGCTTACTCAAATTGAAACAGTCAGGATCAAAAGACCTTGACAAAATCGATAGTAAAATATTAAAAATCAGTGCATATGCTATAACCGATACCCTAACATACATATTTAACTTGTGTATTGACAAAAATTATTTCCCATTGAAATTTAAACGAGCAAAAGTAATACCCTTACACAAATCAGGAGACCCTGCCAATCCCTCGAACTATAGACCAATATCCATACTGTCAGTCCTATCTAAACCATTAGAAAAACATATACATTTCCACTTACATTCTCATTTTAAAACATACGATCTAATTAATGAAAACCAGTCAGGCTTTCGTGAAAACCACTCTTGTCATACAGCCTTAATACAACTAATTGAGCATTGTCTTTTGAATATCAATAATAATGAAATTACAGGAGTTCTTTTTCTAGATTTTGCTAAAGCCTTTGATGTTATTAGCGACTCTCTCCTCATCAAAAAATTAAAATGCTATAAAATCTCCAACCAAGCATTATCATTTTTAGACTCATTTCTCACTAATCGCCATCAGCTTGTTGAAATCGGTCCTAGGAGATCAACCTTATTACCCGTGAAATATGGAATACCACAGGGATCAATACTAGGGCCACTTCTTTTCTCTATTTATATTAACGACCTACCTCTGCATATCCATTGTTCATGTCAAATGTTTGCTGATGATACATCAATTCATTGTAACAACGATGATCCAAACCAGCTTGTGAATGACATGCAGGCAGATATCAATAAACTTATCGAATGGACAGAACTCAATCATATGTCTCTTAATTCTAATAAGACAAAATGTATGTTTATAACCACTCGGCAAAAAAGACAGAAATTGCGTTCTCCATTCGCGCCAATATATATCCATGGACAACAAATTGAAGAAGTAGTCTCACACAAAGTACTAGGTGCAGTGATTGACAACGACTTGTCTTGGTCAGATCACATAGCCACATTAGGAAAACGAATCTCAGTAAGATTATATCAACTTAGAAAAATCAAGAATTTCCTAAACCTACAGTCACGAAAACTATTCTTTCATGCCCATATTCTATCTCTTATAAATTGTGTCTCTACCTTATGGGATAGTGCAAGTGAAACAAACCTAAAGCATATAAACCGCCTGCACAAAAGAGCTGTGAAACTTATCCGTTTGAATCCTAATACACTGACCACCACCAACTACAAAGAACTAGATATTCTTCCACTCAAAGACAGACTGCAGTTCAACAAATATATATGTATGTACAATATATTAAATGGGAAAGCCCCAAAGAAAATCGTGGAAAAATTTGCTGTCAATAAAAACAGGCCTACCCATAGACTGTTTCTTCCCAGGCCCCATAATAATCTCTATAAATCAAGCCTTGTATATTCAGGAAGAACATTGTGGAATAAATTGCCTCCCTTTTTAAAATCAGTTCCTTCAAAACAAATGTTTAAGAAACTTTTGAAGAAACATCTGATGGACAAATTATAAGTCCGCCCTTATGTTCGACACATTTGGCTGCTGTGTTGTTATTCATACCCATGTTATTTTTGTATTTCCATTATTTTGTCTGTATGACTTGAGTTTATGTTACTGTCTTCAGTGTTATTTTGTAAGATTCTGTTTGGATGAAAATCCTCATTTATTTTAGTTTTCAACCATGGTTGATATATGTCTTTGATTGTTTTAGAAGTCAATTTTCTTGATTTTTTTGTGAGGGCAGGATGAAAAAAAGTTGTGTAAACTTAATCTTTTACCCTCAATAAAGATCATTTTGACTTGACTTGACTTGAACCAACTCTAAAGCTCCCAGCTAAAGGGGCAACCATTGTACATGGAATGTAAGGACTCTGTACCAAACAGGAAGAGTACAGGAACTTACACATGAATTACAGAGGTATAAATGGGACATCCTAGGGCTTGCAGAAGTCAGATGGATTGGCTTCGGAGAAACAACCACGCAAGACAGCCACAAAATATGGTACAGCGGAGAAGAGAAACTACATCAACATGGAGTAGGCTTTATTGTCAGGAAAGAGATTGTGTCAAGCATCATCAGCTGCACACCAGTATCCAGCAGACTCATCTCAATCAGAGTTTCTGCAAAACCCCAGAATCTCACCATCATCCAAGTGTATGCTCCAACATCTGACTACGATGATGATCAGATAGAAGAATTCTATGAAGAACTTGAAAACGTCATCTCCAAAACGCCCCAAAAAGACATCCTTATTGTGGAAGGCGACTGGAATGCTAAAGTGGGACCTGATGCCTATGACACCTGGGCAGGAACCACAGGATGATTTGGACTGGGAGAAACAAATGACAGAGGACAGCGGCTGCTGGAATTCGCAAAGAAGCACAGACTGACTTTGGCTAACACACTCCACCCTCACAAGCCATCCAGAACATCAACCTGGCACTCACCAAATGGTCTGATTCATAATCAAATTGATTACATTCTGTCACCCCAAAGATTCAAATCCAGCATAAACAAGGCAAACACAAGAACATTCCCAGGAGCTGACATTGGCAGTGACCACGACCTTGTACTTACCACCATCAGGCTGAAACTGAAAGCAAAACACCAGCCAAAAAGCCCACGCATAAGATTCGACCTGGAAAAACTCAAAGACCCACTGTGGTTGAGATCTTCCAAGCCAACATTGGAGGAAAGTTCGCCGCACTCACAGCCATCGACAATGATGTGGACACACTGGCCAACAACATCAAAGAAGTGCTAACGACAGCAGCAGAAGAAACATTAGGAAGAAGCAGAACAAAGAAACAACCCTGGGTGACAAATGAGGTTCTTGACCTCTGCGACAAAAGAAGAGAACTTAAGAAACAAAAGTTCACAAGTCAAGAAGCTTACAAGAAGTACATGGATAGCCACAGAGAAGTGAGGAAAAAGATGAGAGAAGCCAAAGAAGCGTGGATAGAAGAACAATGCAACAACATTGAAGCTGGAATGGCTAAGGGAAACAGCAAAACAGCTTACGACACTTTGAAAGCACTAACGAAAACCACACAGCCTAAAGCCTCTGTTATTGAAGACAAAGAAGGAAATCTTTTAACGGAAAACAATGCCATCCTCCAACGCTGGACAGAATACTGTGAGGGATTGTATAACTACCCACTACGCCCAGATACCAACATAGTTTCTGACAAACCCCCTGAACACCAAGATAAAGACCCACCAATACTAAGGTGTGAAGTAGATGCAGCTATTAAACAATTGAAGAAGGGGAAGTCCCCTGGAATCGATAACATCCCAGCTGAACTCATAAAAAATGGAGGGAATGAAACAGCAAGGCGATTCACAGAACTTTGTCAGAAGATCCACGACACCAAAGAATGGCCAAAAGAATGGACACAGTCTCTTGTAATACCCCTGCCAAAGAAAGGAAACCTCAAGCAATGCCAGAACTACAGAACCATCAGTCTCATAAGTCATCCTAGCAAGATCATGCTGCAGGTAGTCCTTAACAGACTGAAAAACCAAGCGGAAAAACTCCTGGCAGAAGAACAAGCGGGCTTTAGACCAAAACGCAGCACAATGGAACAAATTTTCAATCTGAGAATTCTGATAGAGAAGCATCTCCAACACCAAAAAGACTTGTACCATAATTTCATAGACTTCAAAAAGGCCTTTGACAGGGTATGGCATGACAGCCTCTGGCAAGTACTCAGGCACTTCAACATTGACAGCTGCCTAATTGAAGTCATCAAGGCTCTGTATGAGAATGCAAAAAGTGCAGTTTTCATGAACAATCACGTGGGCGAGTTCTTCAAGACCACGGTTGGGGTTCGCCAGGGCTGCCTTCTCTCACCTGTACTCTTCAACCTCTTCCTCGAAAACATCATGACAGAGACACTGCAAAACCACCACACTTCCATCTCCATTGGTGGAAGACCCCTTTGCAACCTCAGATTTGCAGATGACATTGACCTCATGGGCAGCAGCAAACAAGAACTGCAAATCCTCACAGACAATTTAACAGATCGAGCGAGCGCATACGGCATGGAGGTCAGTACAGAAAAATCAAAGATCATGGTCAACAGCGCGAGTAATGACATCACGGAAATAAAGATGAATGGAGAAATACTAGAAGAAGTGAGCCAATTCAAATACTTAGGCTCCATCCTAACAAAAGATGGCACATCAAACAATGAAGTGAAAGCTCGCATTGCAACAGCAACATCTGCTCTAGTCAGACTCCAGAGGATCATCAGAAGCAACAACATCAGCTTCTGCACCAAATACCACCTTTACAAATCCCTCGTGATATCTATCCTCCTATATGGCTGTGAATCATGGACTCTGACAGCAGAGTTAGAGAGGAGAATCCAAGCATTCGAGAACAAGTGCCACAGAAGACTCCTCAAAATATCATACAAAGAACACAAGACCAATAACTATGTGAAAGAAGAAATCAAAAATGCTTGTGGGCCCCCAAGAGCCTTTGCTCTCCACCATAAAGAGGAGAAAGCTGATGTGGTTTGGTCACACCACAAGACACAACACCCTAGCAAAAACCATCTGGCAAGGAACAGTCCAGGGAAAGAGAAGAAGAGGCCGCCAAAAGAAATCATGGGTTGACAACATCAAAGACTGGACCGCCCAACCCCTGCAACACCTCCTACTAGCCACACAGGATCGTGAAGCATGGAAAAAGATCTCTGTTGCGTCTTCTCTCATGTCCCCCATACGTCCTTTGGGACATGGGACTGAGTGAGAGTGAGTGAGATTTTTATTCCATGCTTTCAAACTCCGATCCAATGCTTTAAATGAAAACTAAGGAATACTTATCGAATGAGAGCGTGTGAGCTTGTGTGATCAGTAGAAACATAATTTGGTTTGTAAATCTCAAACATTTTGATTCTATGGGTTGTTTTTGAAAATAAGTGGGAAGTGTTTTTGATGTATTTTCCCCCACTGAAAGGGGCTGTGGCCTATTCAATAAATCTCTCTCTCTCTCTCCTCTTCTCTCTCTCTCTCTCTCTCTCTCTCTCTCTCTCTCTCTCTCTCTCTCTCTCTCTCTCTCTCTCTCTCTCTCCTCTCTCTCTCTCTCTCTCTCTCTCTCTCTCTCTCTCTCTCTCTCTCTCTCTCTCTCTCTCTGAAAAAAGTATGTCATTACCTCTCTGTAACCAATAGAAACAAAAAGCATCAGGGTCAGTCTGTCTGTCTGTCTGTGTCTCTGTCTGTGTCTCGCTGTCTGTCTGTCTGTCTGTCTGTCTGTCTGTCTGTCTCCTCTCTCTCTCTTCTCTCTCTCTCTTCTCTCTCTCTCTCTCTCTCCTCTCTCTCTCTCTCTCTCTCTCTCTCTCTCTCTCTCTCTCTCTCTCTCTCTCTCTCTCTCTCTCTCTCTCTGTTCAGGTTATCACTACGGTCGATTAATCTAAGGCCTACCCTTACTATAGGGGGGGGGGGGGGGGGGAGCGGTGGTGAAAGATGTGCTTAAGTTTAAGGCAGAAATAGGCTTGCTGTTCTTCAAGTAGTCAGTGTCCGAGAGGTGACTGACAAACAGGATGCGTTCTCTTCGTGAATTTGTTAAAACCCTACGTAAATGACTACGGCCGCAATCTATAAACAGACTCAATAGGGACCATTAGATTAAGAAGCAAGATTGGGGAATCAGAGTTAAATATTACGAAAGAATATGGATAGAGAAGGCTTTTTGTTCTTATATAGAATTACCCATCGTTTTTAGTGGCTTCTAATTTTGATGCAACAGTCCAAAAGCTCTCTCTCTCTCTCTCTCTCTCTCTCCTCTCTCTCTCTCTCTCTCTCTCTCTCTCCTCTCTCTCTCTCTCTCTCTCTCTCTCTCTCTCTCTCTCTCTTCTCTCAAGAGTAAAGATCGGTTAAACAAATATATATATGAATAAAATTTAAAATGCAGCAGAGGGACAGACAGGCAATGAGAATGATGGAAACAAAGCACAGTGAGAGAGACAGACAGACACAGAGAGAGGGGGGAAATAGAAAGACAGACAGACAGACAGACAGACAGACAGACAGACAGACAGACAGCGACAGAGGCAGAGGCAGAGAAGGTATCAGAGAAAAGAAGAATCCAGAAAGATGAAAGAGCTAGAGATACAGATAGTGCTGTAAAAGCAAAAGACAGAAACAAAACAAGAGCTGTGATAGACAGACAGTGAGGCAGATGAGGTCAAAAAGAAAATACGTCACCTCATTTTTTCTTGTTTTCTTTTTTGGGCAGAACTGACATTGACCCTACAGGAACAAAAATAGCAAGGCTGCTTCCCATGAGTCTGAACTCCTAGTATGTGTGTTACTAGTCCCTTTTACTTCCGTCCCTTCCCCTTCCTCCCTTATCTCCCCTGATAGTTCTCCCCCTGGCCTAAAGATCACTGCAATGCTTTTGCATGCAAATTGATGTACTATTGACTTACGTTGAGACAAACAGCTGCATGCAAGGAATAAAGCAAGTAAAAAGAAACATTTTTATCGTGCAATCAAACTAGTAGGAAAACAAAAGGATAACTGAGTGACTTATGTGGCAGACATAGATAGATCGATCGATAGATAGATCGATAGACCAATAGACAGACAGACAGACAGACAGATAGACAGATAGATAGATAGATAGACAGACAGACAGATAGATGGATGGAGGACGGACGGACGGACGGACGGACGGACGGACGGACGGACGGACGGACGGACAGACAGATAGATAGATAGATAGATAGATAGATAGATAGATAGATAGATAGATAGATAGATAGATAGATAGATACTGAGCTCAGGCCTTCAAGAAACTGAAGAACGTCTGGAGCTCTGCATCCCTCAGCACTAGGAGAAAACTAAACATACACCGTTCAAACGTCCGCTCGACTCTTCTCTACGGTGCAGAAACGTGGAGAGTGAACAAGAAGTTGGAGAGCAGGTTGAGAGGCTTTGAGGGGAGGTGCCTGAGGAGGATTCTTAAGATTAGGTGGGAGCAGAGAGCGACGAATGAGGAAATCTGGAGGAGGACAGGCTTCAACAACATTGTGCTGCAGATGAAGCAACGGCGCTGGACCTGGCTTGGCCATGTCTTACGTATGAAGAAAGGCAGACACCCTCTTGAGGCCTTGTCCTGGGCACCTCCTGGGAAGCGAAACAGAGGCCGACCCCTTGGGACCTGGAGAAGGACTGTGGAGGAGGAAATGAAGATAATGGGAAAGACCTGGACTGAGTTGCGGTGGCTCGCCCAAGATAGGACTGCCTGGAGGTCCCTTGTCTGTGCCTTATGCCCCCCCCTCCCCCCCCCCCCCCAGCGGGGCCACGAGGATTGAGTGAGTGAGAGTGAGAGACAGAAAAAGAGTGAGGGGTGAGTAACAGTGTAGCTGATGAGTGCAATAAACTCAGAAAAAAAGTTTGGCAACCAGCAACGGTTCTGAAACTACATGTTTGAACCACAGAAGCAAACAGTGGATTAAAGTTTGGAACTTCCTGCAATTCTCTCTCAAATGAGGTGCAAACTGTTTCCGTGTACATGGCAACAATCAATATCAGTGTACATTATTTTCTCTTTTTTTCATTCCTCGGCTATAGCTCCGAGATTTACCAATGGTAATATTTTGCGTATGCATTAAGATAGCTGCAGTCCTACTTCGGGGGATAGTGTCTCCACTCGACACCAGTGTGCATGCAGTGTTTTTTATATAATTTATTTTGTCGTCTGTTCCTCCCGGCACCAAATAGCCTACTCTTCCTAAAGGCGGAACGTGCTCTTAAAGTGTGCGCAATATGTTCTGTATACAGTGCACATCCGGCCGTAGTTTATAGTTTCATCCGAAGGATGTTTGGAGGAGTGGGGTTTATTTATTATTTGTTTATTTATTTATTCTTTTATATCGAGGATAATGGAATAAGCACTCGTGTGCTTTTTTACATTCAGTCCCCTTGTGTATGCAGTTTTGTAAATTTTGTCATCTGTTCCCACGGGCACACGATGGCCTACTCTTACGAAAAGCGGAACATGATTTAACGTGGGCGCAAGATGATCTGCGTGCGTTCGCACACAGGGCCTTGGTTTATAGTCTCATAGTGTGTGTGTGTGTGTGAGTGTGTGTGCGCGCGCGCTCGTGCGTGCGTGCGTGCGTGCGTGCGTGTGTGCGTGCGTGCGTGCGAGTGTGTGTGTTTCCAGCAGAATAGGTTGTGTCGTTTCCTAGTTAACACGTTATGTAGTGTAGCAAAGTTTTTAGAACATTAAAAGAAACAAAGAAGAATTCCTAGAAAGGTTACAAAAGTCTCGTGAGAACTGTCTTTCATTTTGTCTCTTTATAGTCTATCGCTTTCCCCTTAAACCCTTTGTTCTTGCGTCACTTCCTGTATTCAATCTTTCCTGTTTCACAATCTTCGCCACAATTTTAGCTGCACGTGTGCAAATGATGTTTGTAGTAGCTTTAAGTTTAAAGTGGTTAGGGAAATGACAGTTATAGTGTATGAAAAGGGGTTTTAAAATATATTATTTTAAATTTCATTTGAAAGTGGTTAGTGATACAAGTTTTATCGCATGAACAAGGAGGGGGGGGGGTAATCTTTTTTCCTTTTATTTCCAGAATAATGGAATAAACACTCATGTGCCTTTTCACACCCAGTTCCAATGCCTGAGTCGACTGGTAATTGTCTTTCATCTGTCCCCATCGGTATACAATTGCCTACTCTTCCTAAAAGCAGAACAGGCTTTAACAGCAGAGAGAAGAGATAGCGCAGGACCCACTTTCTCACAATCAGCGGCCTGCCACACAAGAGACAAAGAAGAGATTTCTGACATCGTTTTCAGTCATTTGTACGATTTTGATAACTCAAAAGCAGAACCCCTTTTACAGGAGATTTTTTTTTTTTTGGGGGGGGGGGGGGGGGGCAGACTTTTTCTGTATTTGGCCTTCAATCCAGTTCATATAAAAATTAAATAGATAGTGAATCTTCTGATAATTATGTTCATTGGCTAACGAGATGAGGGGTTCATTTAAAAAGATAGAAGCTATCAAAACCCGTCATCTTTCAAACTGGTACAGAGTAAAACCCTGCCAGCTCCAACACAACAAAAGCGCTGCTCTGTTAGAAAGGTCAAGCCAATGATATGTCTTTAATGAGGGCAAAAGATTAAACCTTTCCATTCTTTTTATTCACTCAGCCCTGCCACCACTTTCATTTGACTATTTGTTGGTTCACACAGTGACGCGTAAAGGGGGGAAAGACACGCATTTAAAATCAATAGCAAAAGAAATAACCAACACACAGGGACACAGACATATATCTATCTATCTATCTATCTATCTATCTATCTATCTATCTATCTATCTATCTATCTATCTATCTATCTATCTATCTATCTATCTATCTATCTATCTATCTATCTATATATATAGAGAGAGAGACACACACACACACACACACACACACACACACACACACACACACACACACACCACACACACACACACACACACAGAGACAGAGACAGAGAGAGAGATTGATTGATTGATTCTTTAATATCGAGGATAATGGAATAAGCACGCTTGTGCTTTTTTACATCCAGTCCCCGTGTGTATGCAGTTTTTGTAAATGCCATCTGTTCCCACCGGCACACGATGGCCTACTCTTACGAAATGCGGAACAGGATTTAACGTGTGCGCAAGATGTTCTGCGTGCGTTCGCACACGGGGCCTCGGTTTAAAGTCTCATCCGAATGACTTTTGGGGAGAGTGGAGTCAGCACTGATGTTAACTCCAGGAGAAAAACCTCCTCGACCGGACTCGAACCCGGGTCGTCAAATCGCGAGCGCAACGTTCTGACCACTAGGCTATCCGAGAGAGAGAGAGAGAGAGAGAGAGAGAGAGAGAGAGAGAGAGAGAGAGAGAGAGAGAGAGAGAGAGAGAGAGAGAGAGAGAGAGAGAGAGAGAGATTTAATTCAAAATAACCAAATAAGACACACACTTTAACACAGGAATAAAGAATAGATGATCATAGTACAATTCAATACGCAGAGATGAGTTTAAGGTAAGGTACACACATTTTGAAAAGAGTAGCAAAACGTAGAGAGAAAAAAGAGGAAATCAAACGGCTAACTGAAGTTATAAGACAAAGGATAACAAACTCCCGACAGACAGAATACCCAGTGGACAGGATGCAGCATGTACAAAAACTCAGGGTCAAAGGAAGACTGGCCGCAGGAGGACGTCCCAAGTTTGTTCAAGTCTCTTCAGGATGAGTGTTGCGTGAAAATGTGTGTGTGTGTGTGTGTGTGTGTGTGTGTGTGTGTGTGTGTGTGTGTGTGTGTGTGTGTGTGTGTGTGTGTGTGTGTGTGGTGTGTGTTGACAAATTCTAAAGATACGTGTTGACAACACAGGCGATTCAAAGTTCAGAAAAATGTGCAAACTTTGAAGGAAAGTAATGTAAGGAAAAGTATTTGCTTCAGTGTTTTGGTATTATCAAACAGTCTTCTTTGTTACCACACATTTTACTGCACATTACGGTAAAGCTTTCTCCTGGATCATGTTGCTATTTTGTCACCCCCTGACTTGAGTTACCAGTGTTGCTAGGTGAGAACTTCCTAGAAAAGTTTGTCACTAGATCTCCATGCGCTGCTGCAGTAATTCTATTTTTAAAGAGAGAGAGATTCGGATTCGGATTCGGAGAGTTTATTCATTAGGCCATAGCCCCTCATGAAGGGGATAGTGAACAAACATACATCATGAAAACTGTAAAAAATGAAAAAACAAATCGATTTTGCCTTTATGTTAAGTAACAAACCAGCATGACTATGACATAACCAATTCTCTTAATTTGAACGCTTTAAACAGAAAAAGAGACAAATTCCGTAAGTCCTTATGCCTAACAGATGCCATTAGTAAACTTAGTTTGAAAAGACAGGCTGTTGATAATATTTTGGCAGTATATGTCTTTCCCTAATGTCTTGATAGGCTGGACAGCATAGCACAAAATGTATGTCATCTTCTCTCTCTGTTCTACACGATGGACAAATCAAATCATTATCATTGAACTCTCTGTATCTGAAGTAGTGCGTGGTCAAATCAGACACACCTAACCTAAATCTGGTCAAAATATGTTTCAAGTTCAAATCCATGTCCATTGTCAAGTATACTTTCAATTCATGTGAACTGGAAAATGTTTTATACAGACCGAATCGATCACTACTTTGAATGTGGTCATCCCAGTCTTTGCCATCTGCTATCAATCAAACGTTGACGAAAAGTTTTAATGAATATGTTTATACTACCAACACCTTGATTCAGCCATACATCACTAAAGCCATGTTTATTTAGACAGACACATACATCAGTAACCCAGTTATTTTTCCCTCTAAAGAGAGAGAGAAGAGAGAGAGAGAGAGAGAGAGAGAGAGAGAGAGGAGAGAGAGAGAGAGAGAGAGAGAGAGAGAGAGAGAGAGAGAGAGAGAGAGAGAGAGAGAGAGAGAGAGAGAGAGAGAGAGAGAGAGAGAGAGAGTATGTGTGTGTGTGTTTTATTCATTCTTTTTCTTTTATTTTGAGGATAATAAGCACTCATGTGCTTTTTTCATCCAGTCCCCGTGTGTATGCAGTTGTGTAAAATTAATATTGTCATCTGTTCCCACCGGCACACAGTGGCTTTTTCTTACGAAAAGCGGTACAGGATTTAAAGTGTGCGCAAGATGTTCTGCGTGCGTTAGCACACAGGGGCTCAGTTTACAGTCTCATCCGAAAGACTTGGGGAGAGTGGATTCAGCACTGATGTTAACTCCAGGAGAAAAATCCCCTCGACCGGGAATCGAACTCGGGTCGTCAAATTGCCACCGTAGTGTTCTGACCATTAGGATATCCCGTCCCCCGTGTGTGTGTGTGTGTGTGTGTGTGTGTGTGTGTGTGTGTGTGTGTGTGTGTGTGTGTGTGTGTGTGTGTGTGTGTGTGTGTTGGTGTGTGTGTGTGTGTGTGTGTGTGTGTGTGTGTGTGTGTGTGTGTGTGTGTGTGTCCGCGTGTGTGTCCGCGTGTGTGTGTTTGTTTGTGTGTTCGTTTGTTCGTTCGTTTTTGTATTCAATGTGTGTTTTCTATAAGTGACATTAGACCAGGGGAGGTCTGAGGGAGACGAATAGCAGAAATACTAGAAAAGATATGGAAAGAGAGTCAAGAAACAGTTTGGTCTCAAACCATGAATGTAGTGCAGAAAAATGCATTAGGCAAAACAACATGCAAAAGAAACGCAAAAAGTGGGCTTTGTTCAAAAGACGGCACATTAGCAAAATGAATAATTTCATCAGACAGAATTAAATCTAAATTTTCTTCAGAAATATTTGTGTCTGAAACATTTTGGGGTAAGAAAACCTGAAGCTTCTGAAAAAAACAATAAACAGTGCTCCAGAGAAAACTGTTCCCCACAAATGCACCTGGAATTTCTACAAAACTTTGTTTTAAGAACATTAAGTCGTATTTTGAAAGAAATTGTGTTAGTCAATCTTGTATAAAATATTAAAGTATATGATGCTTTTTCTCTTAAAACGTGGCCCAAAGAAGCTAACACTTTTCTGTGATACAAGCTTCACATTGGTACAATCCTTACGTTGCTTTGAAGAGGTTTTCTCTAACAAAAGGAAAGATTCCTTGACTGAAGAACGGACAGAAGTATCAGAAGATGCTTCTCTGAATTTTGAGTCACTCTTTTCGCCGCTTTTTCTTTACTATAGAAACCAACATCAGAGGGTATCCAGCAAAAACTGACATCTATACCTTTTATTCTCAGGGAGTGGATCAAATGATATTACTAAAATATCAAATCGGGTCTTGTTTCAGTATTAGTAAAGGCCTGTGAAGCAAATTTTGAATTAACAAAAAGGCCACTTGAAACCAGTTTCGTGGTAGATTTATCAAGTATTCCAATCTAATAAGATAGCAACAATCTCAGCTGTAAAAATTGACAAATTATACCCAACACAAAAAGACTTTTCAACATTCAGCGCTGGAATGATGAAAACTTCACCACGGTCTTTACTATTCAGAATCGACCCACATGTGACGGGGACGGGATAGATGGTGTCACGAATCGACCCAGGCTTGAATCCTCGCACCCCTTCACCACCCCACTTACACCTCTCCTGACCGCCTGGGTAAAGGACTAGCACCCTGGACAAGGAGGGAGAGGTGTGGTTTCAGGGGGACTGACGGGAGGTCGTTTACCTCTACACCACTTTTCTTTTCCACCATCCCCTCTCTAGTTTTCCGTGATCCGTACCCCTGAGCGCTGGCTATCGTGTGCATGGGGATTTGTGTGTTACCATATTCTTCATGTCTTGTGACGCGTTAAGCTCCGCTGCGTGACCGCGTACGAGGCGCCCGTGCGTGGCGGAGTTTCCGCCGAAACCGGGATGGTATCTCACCTGAGTTCAGGTGACGGCAGGTATATGTCACCTGTCTAGATGCCACCATGATACTTTGAGCTCGGCAGCCAAAGTGAGAGAGATAGCCGACGCAGGAGTATAGGTGTCGCGATCGGCACCGCGATGCAAAAGACCACACAAGCTGTCTGAGGTAGGTAGCGTGTGGGCAGAAGTTGAAATTATTTTATTTGATTTAGACACTCGGAAGAACATTTTTTCGCGTGCATGCAAATAATTTGTTTGCATTTATTTACTCATTCCACCGACTGGAATAGGTGGGTGTTGGCACCTGGGTTTCGAACCCACGACTTCACCACTTTATGTTTTGTTCGAATAGTCTCTTCTCTCGAACTCTGTCTTGGTGGGGGAAGGGAGAAGGTAGGATTTTCCGAGCAGTCAGATTCATTTTGTTTCCAAGACATTTTTAGCGCTCAATTCTTTTGTTTCTTTTCATAGTTCTGGGGTTTTCGGGCCGTCGCTGTGGATTGAAAATGGAGGGGACCGCAGGCTCACCAGCGTCGTCTGATTCGAGCATTATCCCCAGTAATTTGTCCTGTTCCTCTGACTATAGAAATATAATGTGAAATTTAAAAGGGCAGTCAGAGGTTATGTCGTGTTCATTTGTATGTCTGTGTGACAGCTTAACTAATAAACAGTTCTAACCTCATGGAGTTTATGGATGGAAATTGTATAAATTAACGTGGCTGACAATCATATTGTGACAAGATATTAATTCTTGGTCACAGCTTTGTGTGATGGGCAGGCGGGACTGGACGTTTATGTTGAGCAGACCATAGCTCTCAACATTGTGTTGGGCAAACCTCCGCACCCAGCGATCCAGCAGTCCCCCGGACCGCCTCAACGGGGAGATGAGAGGAGCAGGGACCTCTTTCTAGAGAATGCTGGAAGCTGTGCTGGTGTCCAGTGTCTTAGCCACGTCCATCGCCTCATCGTCAGCGCTGCCGCAGTTGCATAAGCTGAGTGTCCCGCCACGTTTCCTCCCATCCTCCTGTCTTTCCCCCCATTGTGAAGGTACTGTGGGAGAGTGTGTGTGTGCGTGTGAGCGTATTGTTTTCATTGATTTCTTTTTCTTGTTTACATATTTGTGCAGGGGGTTAGGGGCCTTAGGAAGGGCGGAGGGGGAAAAAAGGGGGCATGTTAGCTTAGAGTTAATTTTGTAGGAAAGTGGAATAAAGCGTTGTTTGTAATGTTTCGCCTTTTGAGTTGTTTTGTGAGGTTGCTGTGATTGCCTTCCCTTTTCCAGACGAATTAAAAACGAACTAGTCACAACAAAAATCCAAGCCTGTCCTCTCTGGGACAGGGTGGAACTCTTTGGGGGTTTTGTGTGTTGTGACAGATGGAGACGACCTATACGGGGGACGGAATAGCTCAGTGGTCAGAGCACTCGCTTTCCCCCAGCTAAGGTTAAGCAGCATCGGGCGTGGTTACCTATTGGATAGGTGACCGTTTGCGCGCTTTGGCTTTTTATTCTTGTAGTCCCAACTCAGATCAAGGCCTGGATGCAAAAAAGTATCTAAATAGTTATATGTAACCCTTTGAAATCAAGACTATCATCACCATCACCTGTTTGTGTGTGTGTGTGTGTGTGTGTGTGTGTGTGTGTGTGGTGTGTGTGTGTGTGTGTGTGTGTGTGTGTGTTGTGTGTGTGATTTTGAGCACCATACATAACAGCACTTGCACACTCATACACTGTGCTTTTATTCTCACTCATGAGGGCATAAAAAGTACATGTCAAAGACCATTACTTTAGCCACTACTTTTTAAGTACATGCTATTATTTTAATCTAAATTATTTTCATGTTTAGAAAGCAACAGGCAAATTTCCACTTGGAAAACAAACTTCAAAAGACGAAAAGCACACTCGAATTTCTGTTCTCATTCGCCTAGGTATTTGTTGTGGCGTGAAATGTGTGGCCAGTGTGTCTTTAATTTGGGCCTTGTTTTGATAGCAGTTCCCTTTGTTCCCGTCCAACCTTTGTTCTCTGAAATTGCATTTCATCAAAAAGAATATTCAACTCGAAAATAAGGAACAAGAAAACAAGGGCTAAAAGGAACGAAAATACGGAGTTAAGAAATTCTCTCTCTCTCTCTCTCTCTCTCTCTCTCTCTCTCTCTCTCTCTCTCTCTCTCTCTCTCTCTCTCTCTCTCTCTCTCTCTCTCTCTCTCTCAAACCAGTTTGTTGTAAGATGCTGACTCTGGATTTGTACAGTGTTGTGAAAATTCCTCCCCCCTTACCAGTTCGTTTTGTAAGGGCCGACCAAAGCTTATGAAAAATAGGATCTAATAGTTAAGCTATGTAACCATGTTGTGGAATCCATGCCATGATGACTTTTTGGGCTATGATGTATTAAATTCTCAGTATATGCGTTTTGTGCCCTGTCCCCCTCCCACTGTTCCCTTGTGAATGGGCATCTCGCTTACACAATAAACCTTTGTCATTATCATTGTCATTGTCATTGTCATTGTCATCTCTCTCTCTCTCTCTCCTCTCTCTCTCTCTCTCTCTCTCTCTCTCTCTCTCTCTCTCTCTCTCTCTCTCTCTCTCTCTCTCTCTGAGAGGCTCCCTTTGTTTAGTGTCCAGCAGGCCGAAATTCCAAAGCAGTCAGTGTAAGGTTTTGCCAGTTTCTCATCAGTGTAAGGTTTTGCCAGTTTCTCATCAGTGTAAGGTTTTGCCAGTTTCTCATCAGTGTAAGGTTTTGCCAGTTTCTCATCAGTGTAAGGTTTTGCCAGTTTCTAATCAGTTGTGCCCAAATTGCCAGTTGAAGGGTCTGCCAACAGCACTTGAAAGCATATTGAATGCAGTGAAACATTATCTTTGTTTTCGTTTAAATTAGAAAGACGAATCAAAGAAACGATCGTAGTTTGTCAGACTGATGGGTATGATTTACAGCCAGCCCCTTGACAACGGCTGCCGTGACAGCCCATCGTGCGGGTTGATGTTCATCGGAGGAGGAGAAAAGAGAGCGGAAACAAGCATGAGAACTAAGAGCAGAAGCTGTAACGTCACCATCATTTTTTGGGTTTACTTAACCCTGTTTTGTTTTGGTTTTTTTTTTTTACTCTGGAAAGTTCAGTGAAAATGAGTCTACTGCTAATGTCTATTAATTTATAATTTTCTGCAATGTATCTTTTTCCCTTTTGAAATCTTCCAGCTTTCAGCTTATCACAAGTAGATAAGTGCCAAATTTATCAGAGACGTAATCAATAATATGATTGTAAGTGAAGTATGCAGTGCAGACCTGTACAAGCATGTGAAATGTGTGCCACTAAAGAAGCTGGTATGCAAGTATGGCCAATTTTCTCTGCGCAGAAGACGAAACAGACGGCATGGAATGTGTAAACATACTGCTATCTATTATCAGTAATTTTGAGAATGTAAAAAATTATCGAAATTTATCATGACTCCTCTTCACTTGACTTCCTTAAGACTGTGTGAAAAGGGACTATGCAGATAGTGTAGCGGGCACACACATAGCTTACCTGACAAATGTATTCCATGAGGGGTGGGATAGCCTATATCGGTTAGAGCATTGAGCTCGCACTCTGGCAGCTGAGGTTTGAGCCACCCCCAGGAAGCTTGTTCGAGCGGATCTTCCCCCCCCTGAAGCTATCATCAGTACCAACTTCACTCCCATGTTAGTCCTTCAAATAAGACTATACAAACGCACGCAGAATATATTGCGCACACGCAAAAACCCATTCCACCTTTCTGAAGAGTAGGCGATTCCATGCTGGTAGAAACAAATGGCAAGCCCTATAACAATAATAAAAATATGCGTTTATTTAAACATCATCGCTGAAGTCGGAATGTGGATACCTTAATGGCGGGCAAATGACATATGCAAAATCTCAGTTCTCTTTAACCAAGCAGGTCTATCCAGAAACAAAACATGGTGTGGAATATGTCAAAATGAACATTTTAAGACTTGAAATTGCTCATTACTTTGTTTCAGGTGATAGTTGTTGCTAAACATTGCCATCCCTTTCAACCCATTGTAAACGGGTTGTAAAGCGCCTAACAAAATAATCTCTCCTCTCTCTCTCTCTCTCTCTCTCTCTCTCCTCTCTCTCTCTCTCTCTCTCTCTCTCTCTCTCTCTCTCTCTCTCTCTCTCTCTCTCTCTCTCTCTCTCTTCCTTCGGATGAGACTTTAAACCGAGGCCCCGTGTGCAAACGCAGGCAGAACATCTTGCCACACGTTAAATCCTGTTCCACTTTTCGTAAGAGTAGGCCATCGTGTGCCGGTGGGAACAGATGACATTTACAAAAACTGCATACACATGGGGACTGGATGTAAAAAGCACAAGAGTGCTTATTCCATTATCCTCGATATAAAAGAATAAATAAAAGAATATCTCTCTCTCTCTCTCTCTCTCTCTCTCTCTCTCTCTCTCTCTCTCTCTCTCTCGCTCTCTCGCTCTCTCGCTCTCTCGCTCTCTCGCTCTCTCGCAAGAAAGATGACTTTCTTAAGGCATTAAGCACTGTTGCCATACAGAATAAATTTGCAATGGCCACAAGTACGATAGAAAGTAATGTAGAAGAGGCTTTAGTCATATTTGTTGAAAGTTTAAAAGAGGCTAGCGTATGCATGTTGAAAAAGATGTCTCAGCATAAAAGTAAAAAGAGTGAATGGTTTGATGATGAATGTGAAGTTGCGAAGAAAGTAGATCAAAACTAAACAATTTCAGAAAAAAACAGAAATGAAGAGGACAGACTAATTTATGTTGAGAAAAGGAAAATCTACAGAAGATTGCTAAAGACAAAAAAACAAGGTTACAGAAGACAGAAAGCAGAATCTTTAGCAAAGAACATTTAAAATTCTTCGTATTTCTGGAAAGAAGTAAGGAGCATGGGTTGTGGTAATCGCACAATAACTTACAACAATATTAGTACTGAAGATAGGTATAATCATTTCAAAAATGTTTTTCAGAACACTGATGATAACACAGAAGGTAATGATTTTAATATTGATTTAAAGGACGGAACTGGTCGTATTTTGAATCAAGATATATCTGAAACTGAAGTAACAAGCAATATCAAAGCTTAAAGTAGGAAATTCCAGTGGCATTGACAACATATCAGCTGGAATGTTGAAAAATGGTGGTAAAGTTAAGTTTTTGGTAAAATTTTTCAACTCTATTTTTACTTTAGGTATATATCCCAAAGACTGGTCAAAAGCTATAATTATACCTATTTACAAGAAAGGAGATCCTGATAATACAGACAATTACAGAGGTGTGTCATTAGTATTATTTCAAAATGCTATACAACTATATTAAATGCAAGACTGTATAACTGGCTAGAAGACAAGAATATGATTTCTGAGAGTCAAGCAGGTTTCCATAGGGGCTATTCAACAGATCAAATATTTGATTTATATGCAGTTGTTCAAAAATGTATGATGAAGAAACGCAGAAAGTTGTATGTGGCATTTGTTGATTTTAAAAAAGCATTTGATTCTGTACACCATGACAAACTTCTTGAATGCATGAGAAACCAAGGTGTGAATGAAAAGTTTCTGGCCTCTTTAAAAGCAATGTATTTTTCTTTTAGTCTCGTGTGTAAGTGCACATTGTGAACTTTCTGAATATTTTGAGTGCCCTATTGGTGTGAGATAAGGTTGTGTTTTCACTCACTCACTCACTCAGTCCCATGTCCCAAAGGACGTAGGGGGGACATGAGAGAAGACGCAACAGAGATCTTTTTCCATGCTTCACGATCCTGTGTGGCTAGTAGGAGGTGTTGCAGGGGTTGGGCGGTCCAGTCTTTGATGTTGTCAACCCATGATTTCTTTTGGCGGCCTCTTCTTCTCTTGCCCTCGACTGTTCCTTGCAGGATGGTTTTTGCTAGGGTGTTGTGTCTTGTGGTGTGACCAAACCACATCAGCTTTCTCCTCTTTATGGTGGAGAGCAAAGGCTCTTGGGGGCCCACACGCTTTTTGATTTCTTCTTTCACATAGTTATTGGTCTTGTGTTCTTTGTATGATATTTTGAGGAGTCTTCTGTGGCACTTGTTCTCGAATGCTTGGATTCTCCTCTCTAACTCTGCTGTCAGAGTCCATGATTCACAGCCATATAGGAGGATAGATATCACGAGGGATTTGTAAAGGTGGTATTTGGTGCAGAAGCTGATGTTGTTGCTTCTGATGATCTTCTCGAGTCTGACTAGAGCAGATGTTGCTGTTGCAATGCGAGCTTTCACTTCATTGTTTGATGTGCCATCTTTTGTTAGGATGGAGCCTAAGTATTTGAATTGGCTCACCTCTTCTAGTGTTTCTCCATTCATCTTTATTTCCGTGATGTCATTACTCGCGCTGTTGACCATGATCTTTGATTTCTCTGTACTGACCTCCATGCCGTATGCGCTCGCTCGATCTGTTAAATTGTCTGTGAGGATTTGCAGTTCTTGTTTGCTGCTGCCCATGAGGTCAATGTCATCTGCAAATCTGAGGTTGCAAAGGGGTCTTCCACCAATGGAGATGGAAGTGTGGTGGTTTTGCAGTGTCTCTGTCATGATGTTTTCGAGGAAGAGGTTGAAGAGTACAGGTGAGAGAAGGCAGCCCTGGCGAACCCCAACCGTGGTCTTGAAGAACTCGCCCACGTGATTATTCATAAAAACTGCACTTTCTGCGTTCTCGTACAGAGCTTTGATGACTTCAATTAGACAGCTGTCAATGTTGAAGTGCCTGAGTACTTGCCAGAGGCCGTCATGCCATACCCTGTCAAAGGCCTTTTTGAAGTCTATGAAATTGTGGTACAAGTCTTTTTGGTGTTGGAGATGCTTCTCTATCAGAATTCTCAGATTGAAAATTTGTTCCATTGTGCTGCGTTTTGGTCTAAAGCCCGCTTGTTCTTCTGCCAGGAGTTTTTCCGCTTGGTTTTTCAGTCTGTTGAGGACTACCTGCAGCATGATCTTGCTAGGATGACTTATGAGACTGATGGTTCTGTAGTTCTGGCATTGTTTGAGGTTTCCTTTCTTTGGCAGGGGTATTACAAGAGACTGTGTCCATTCTTTTGGCCATTCTTTGGTGTCATGGATCTTCTGACAAAGTTCTGTGAATCGCCTTGCTGTTTCATTCCCTCCATTTTTTATGAGTTCAGCTGGGATGTTATCGATTCCAGGGGACTTCCCCTTCTTCAATTGTCTAATAGCTGCATCTACTTCACACCTTAGTATTGGTGGGTCTTTATCTTGGTGTTCAGGGGGTTTGTCAGAAACTATGTTGGTATCTGGGCGTAGTGGGTAGTTGTACAATCCCTCACAGTATTCTGTCCAGCGTTGGAGGATGGCATTGTTTTCCGTTAAAAGATTTCCTTTTTTGTCTTCAATAACAGAGGCTTTAGGCTGTGTGGTTTTCGTTAGTGCTTTCAAAGTGTCGTAAGCTGTTTTGCTGTTTCCCTTGGTCATTCCAGCTTCGATGTTGTTGCATTGTTCTTCTATCCACGCTTCTTTGGCTTCTCTCATCTTTTTCCTCACTTCTCTGTGGCTATCCATGTACTTCTTGTAAGCTTCTTGACTTGTGAACTTTTGTTTCTTAAGTTCTCTTCTTTTGTCGCAGAGGTCAAGAACCTCATTTGTCACCCAGGGTTGTTTCTTTGTTCTGCTTCTTCCTAATGTTTCTTCTGCTGCTGTCGTTAGCACTTCTTTGATGTTGTTGGCCAATGTGTCCACATCATTGTCAATGGCTGTGAGTGCGGCGAACTTTCCTCCAATGTTGGCTTGGAAGATCTCAACCACTGTTGGGTCTTTCAGTTTTTCCAGGTCGAATCTTATGCGTGGGCTTTTGGCTGTTGTTTTGCTTTCAGTTTCAGCCTGATGGTGGTAAGTACAAGGTCGTGGTCACTGCCAATGTCAGCTCCTGGGAATGTTCTTGTGTTTGCCTTGTTTATGCTGGATTTGAATCTTTGGGGTGACAGAATGTAATCAATTTGATTATGAATCAGACCATTTGGTGAGTGCCAGGTTGATGTTCTGGATGGCTTGTGAGGGTGGAGTGTGTTAGCCAAAGTCAGTTTGTGCTTCTTTGCGAATTCCAGCAGCCGCTGTCCTCTGTCATTTGTTTTTCCCAGTCCAAATCGTCCTGTGGTTCCTGCCCAGGTGTCATAGGCATCAGGTCCCACCTTAGCATTCCAGTCGCCTTCCACAATAAGGATGTCTTTTTTGGGCGTTTTGGAGATGACGTTTTCAAGTTCTTCATAGAATTCTTCTATCTGATCGTCATCGTAGTCAGATGTTGGAGCATACACTTGGATGATGGTGAGATTCTGGGGTTTTGCAGAAACTCTGATTGAGATGAGTCTGCTGGATACTGGTGTGCAGCTGATGATGCTTGACACAATCTCTTTCCTGACAATAAAGCCTACTCCATGTTGATGTAGTTTTTCTTCTCCGCTGTACCATATTTTGTGGCCGTCTTGCGTGGTTGTTTCTCCAAAGCCAATCCATCTGACTTCCGCAAGCCCTACTATGTCCCATTTATACCTCTGTAATTCATGTGTAAGTTCCTGTACTCTTCCTGTTTGGTACAGAGTTCTTACATTCCATGTACCAATGGTTGTCCCTTTATCTGGAAGCTTTAGGGTTTGTTCTGCCCCAGTAGCACACTTGTCACTCCCACCCTGGAGACTTGCAGTGGGTAGCGCGGTCGTTGTTGATCCGGGCCTCGACCGATCCGGCATGTCTTTCTGTTTTGTTTTACTCATCATGTCCTTGCAGTGGGCTTGAGGAAGCTTGGTGGCGCCCATCTCCTCTCCAAGACTCCTACTGGTGGTTAAGAATGCACCAGCCCCTCACAACGTTTCGCCCGCCAGTAGAAGCGGTTACCGGGGTGTGGGTGGGTTAAGGACCCGGACCCAGAAGTGAGAGTTGAGTGCCAAGTCTCTCTGCAACTCTCAAGGTTGTGTTTTAAGTCCGACTTTATTTTCTGTTTTTATTTATCAGCTTGCTAGTCACATGAATGTGAAAGGAAGACATGGTATCCAAGTTTTGCCTGATATTATGGAATTGTTTATTTTACTCTTTGCAGATGATGTGGCTTTATTAACAACAGTACATGGCTTACAAAACCAATTACATATCCTGCAGAGCTGTTGCAATGACATGAAATTAAATGTGAATGCTGAGAAAACAAAAGTGATGGTATTTAGAAAAGGGGGGTATTTAGGACAACATGAGCAATGGTTTTTTGGTGGTAAAAAACTAGAGGTTGTGAATGGTTGTTATTTGGGATTCCAATTTACTACAATGATAAGTATGAAAAGAGGTACCGAACGTTTAGCATCTAAGGGTAAGAAAGCAGTAGTCCAGTTAAATAAGGCTTTTCAAAAATACAAGGAAATGACTGCGAAAACATGTTTTAAGATTTTTTACATTAAAGTTCAACCAGTTCTGCTGTATGCATCTGAAATATGGGGTTTAACTAAATTAGACCATATAGAAAAAGTTCATTGTATGGCTTGTAAGAGATTTTTAGGTGTCCCAGTTAGAACACCAAACTGCATGGTTTATGGTGATTTGGGAAGATTTTTTCTTCACGTTAATTCTTGTGTGTCAGTCTTAAGGTTTTGGTTTGGATTATTACAAATGAAAATTGAACGACTGCCACATATAGCTTATCAGATGTTATTGGAATTGGACAAAGCAGGTAAAAATTGTTGGGTGTCAAAAATTAGGGAAATTTTATGCGAGACAGGATTTAGTTTTGTTTGGATGCAGCAGGGTGTTGGTCAGGTTAAAGTTTTTCTAAGACTATTTAAGCAGAGACATGTTGATTTATACATACAAGAATGGTCGGGCACTATGAGATTGTGACAGATATAACTACAGATTATTTAAAATAATTTTTGAAAAAGAAAAATGTCTGACATTGATACCTACTGTTTTAGAGTTGCCATCTCACAAGCCAGGTTTAATGTTCTACCTATTAATGCAAATGTACACCGATATAGCAATATTCCTCAGAAGAGATCATGTCCATTGTGCAAGTCGGTAAAGGAAGATGAACAGCACTTTTTGTTTGTATGTCTTACATATCAGAATATGTAGGAAGTTTGTTGGGGATTTAACTAGAACCCCAAAACACATGTTGTTACAAGTGTCAAATACCAAACAAATGCACGGTGTCTCAAGATAAATTTTTCAATCAATGAACAAAAGGAAAAGAGAGTTATCTGGAATCTAATGTTGGCTTTGATTGGTCTTGATGATGTATTTCAGGGTAAAGATGTTTCCATGGTGTTTCACTCTCACTCACTCAGTCCCGTGTCCCAAAGGACGTAGGGGTGACATGAGAGAAGATGCAACAGAGATCTTTTTCCATGCTTCACGATCCTGTGTGGCTAGTAGGAGGTGTTGCAGGGGTTGGGCGGTCCAGTCTTTGATGTTGTCAACCCATGATTTCTTTTGGTGGCCTCTTCTTCTTTTGCCCTCGACTGTTCCTTGCAGGATGGTTTTTGCTAGGGTGTTGTCTTGTGGTGTGACCAAACCACATCAGCTTTCTCCTCTTTATGGTGGAGAGCAAAGGCTCTTGGGGGCCCACACGCTTTTTGATTTCTTCTTTCACATAGTTATTGGTCTTGTGTTCTTTGTATGATATTCTGAGGAGTCTTCTGTGGCACTTGTTCTGAATGCTTGGATTCTCCTCTCTAACTCTGCTGTCAGAGTCCATGATTCACAGCCATATAGGAGGATAGATATCACGAGGGATTTGTAAAGGTGGATATTTGGTGCAGAAGCTGACGTTGTTGCTTCTGATGATCCTCTGGAGTCTGACTAGAGCAGATGTTGCTGTTGCAATGCGAGCTTTCACTTCATTGTTTGATGTGCCATCTTTTGTTAGGATGGAGCCTAAGTATTTGAATTGGCTCACCTCTTCTAGTATTTCTCCATTCATCTTTATTTCCGGATGTCATTACTCGCGCTGTTGACCATGATCTTTGATTTCTCTGTATGCGCTTCGCTCGTCGATCTGTTAAATTGTCTGTGAGGATTTGCAGTTCTTGTTTGCTGCTGCCCATGAGGTCAATGTCATCTGCAAATCTGAGGTTGCAAAGGGGTCTTCCACCAATGGAGATGGAAGTGTGGTGGTTTTGCAGTGTCTCTGTCATGATGTTTTTGAGGAAGAGGTTGAAGAGTACAGGTGAGAGAAGGCAGCCCTGGCAAACCCCAACCATGGTCTTGAAGAACTCGCCCACGTGATTGTTCATGAAAACTGCACTTTTTGCATTCTCGTACAGAGCCTTGATGACTTCAATTAGGCAGCTGTCAATGTTGAAGTGCCTGAGTACTTGCCAGAGGCCGTCATGCCATACCCTGTCAAAAGCCTTTTTGAAATCTATGAAATTGTGGTAAAAGTGTTGGAGATGCTTCTCTATCAGAATTCTCAGATTGAAAATTTGTTCCATTGTGCTGCGTTTTGGTCTAAAGCCGCTTGTTCTTCTGCCAGGAGTTTTTCCGCTTGGTTTTTCAGTCTGTTGAGGACTACCTGCAGCATGATCTTGCTAGGATGACTTATGAGACTGATGGTTCTGTAGTTCTGGCATTGCTTGAGGTTTCCTTTCTTTGGCAGGGGTATTACAAGAGACTGTGTCCATTCTTTTGGCCATTCTTTGGTGTCGTGGATCTTCTGACAAAGTTCTGTGAATCGCCTTGCTGTTTCATTCCCTCCATTTTTTATGAGTTCAGCTGGGATGTTATCGATTCCAGGGACTTCCCCTTCTTCAATTGTTTAATAGCTGCATCTACTTCACACCTTAGTATTGGTGGGTCTTTATCTTGGTGTTCAGGGGGTTTGTCAGAAACTATGTTGGTATCTGGACGTAGTGAGTAGTTATACAATCCCTCACAGTATTCTGTCCAGCGTTGGAGGATGGCATTGTTTTCCGTTAAAAGATTTCCTTTTTTGTCTTCAATAACAGAGGCTTTAGGCTGTGTGGTTTTCGTTAGTGCTTTCAAAGTGTTGTAAGCTGTTTTGCTGTTTCCCTTGGCCATTCCAGCTTCGATGTTGATGCATTGTTCTTCTATCCATGCTTCTTTGGCTTCTCTCATCTTTTTCCTTACTTCTCTGTGGCTATCCATGTACTTCTTGTAAGCTTCTTGACTTGTGAACTTTTGTTTAAGTTCTCTTCTTTTGTCGCAGAGGTCAAGAACCTCATTTGTCACCCAGGGTTGTTTCTTTGTTCTGCTTCTTCCTAATGTTCTGCTGCTGTCGTTAGCACTTCTTTGATGTTGTTGGCCAGTGTGTCCACATCATTGTCGATGGCTGTGAGTGCGGCGAACTTTCCTCCAATGTTGGCTTGGAAGATCTCAACCACAGTTGGGTCTTTGAGTTTTTCCAGGTCGAATCTTATGCGTGGGTTTTTTGGCTGGTGTTTTGCTTTCAGTTTCAGCCTGATGGTGGTAAGTACAAGGTCGTGGTCACTGCCAATGTCAGCTCCTGGGAATGTTCTTGTGTTTGCCTTGTTTATGCTGGATTTGAATCTTTGGGGTGACAGATGTAATCAATTTGATTATGAATCAGACCATTTGGTGAGTGCCAGGTTGATGTTCTGGATGGCTTGTGAGGGTGGAGTGTGTTAGCCAAAGTCAGTCTGTGCTTCTTTGCGAATTCCAGCAGCTGCTGTCCTCTGTCATTTGTTTCTCCCAGTCCAAATCGTCCTGTGGTTCCTGCCCAGGTGTCATAGGCATCAGGTCCCACCTTAGCATTCCAGTCGCCTTCCACAATAAGGATGTCTTTTTTGGGTGTTTTGGAGATGACGTTTTCAAGTTCTTCATAGAATTCTTCTATCTGATCATCATCGTAGTCAGATGTTGGAGCATACACTTGGATGATGGTGAGATTCTGGGGTTTTGCAGAAACTCTGAGATGAGTCTGCTGGATACTGGTGTGCAGCTGATGATGCTTGACACAATCTCTTTCCTGACAATAAAGCCTACTCCATGTTGATGTAGTTTCTCTTCTCTGCTGTACCATATTTTGTGGCCGTCTTGCGTGGTTGTTTCTCTGAAGCCAATCCATCTGACTTCCGCAAGCCCTAGGATGTCCCATTTATACCTCTGTAATTCATGTGTAAGTTCCTGTACTCTTCCTGTTTGGTACAGAGTCCTTACATTCCATGTACCAATGGTTGCCCCTTTAGCTGGAAGCTTTAGAGTTGGTTCTGCCCCAGTAGCACACTTGTCACTCCCACCCTGGAGGCTTGCAGTGGGTAGCGCGGTCGTTGTTGATCCGGGCCTCGACCGATCCGGCATGTCTTTCTGTTTTGTTTTTCTCATCATGTCCTTGCAGTGGGCTTGAGGAAGCTTGGTGGCGCCCATCTCCTCTCCAAGACTCCTACTGGTGGGTAAGAATGCACCAACCCCTCACAACGTTTCGCCCCCAGTAGAAGCGGTTACAGGGGTGTGGGTGGGTTAAGGACTCGGACCCAGAAGTGAGAGTTGAGTGCCAAGTGAGGACCAGTGCTCCCATCCATCCCGAGGGATGCTACTGCCAGGTTTACAAAGGTACCACCTCTCCTTAAGCACCCCATACACCCCATGGTGTTTAGCTTTGCTTTTGAAATGCTTAAAAGGGTATGTGTACATGCGTGCCTGCATGTGTGTGGATGTGGGTATGTGTGTGGGTGGGTGTGAGTGCGTGCGTGCGTGCGTGCGTGCGTGCGTGTGTGTGGATTTGGGTGTGGCTTTGGGTGTGTGTGTGTGTGTGTGTGTGTGTGAGTTTTTACATTGATAAAGGAAAGTATGCTGGAAAGCAGCGTGTTAATAGTATTATGTCTATACTGATATACATTTGAGAAGTGAACGATATTTCACTGTATGAATGTTAACATGATGCATGAACAATGATGCTGAAGGTGATGAAGATAATGGTGATGAATGTTTGGATTGTAATCACCGATAATGATGATTACCTTAGTCATGACTGTATTGAGGAGGATGTAAACGATGAGGCTCTTAGTCGTATGTTATGTATTTCAATGTGTTGTATTTCTAGTCAATTGATTGAACTTTTTTCATATACTTATTACACTCCCCTTCGCCCCTTTCACTTGTATTGTGGCCCAAGGCCGAAGTACAATAAAAATGTTCAGTGTTCAGTGTTCAGTGTTATGTCTCTCCCCTCTTTCTCTCTCGGTCTCGACTCAGGCAGTGGCCAGTGAAGGACGTGCAAAAACAGCTCTGTGTTTTCTTTATAAATATCAGCAGTTTGAGTGCAGTGATGTGGCTGAAATCTGGCTGAGGTGTGTGTATGTAGTGTAAGTGTGCATACGAAGATGTATTCAGAATCATAATAAGGTTAGTAATGAGTCTACAATTAACATTTGAAAATTTACATGAAATAAAGATTTATTTGTTGGAAGTTGGCAAGCCCAACTCAAGTTCAATCATGTTCCTTTCCCTCCAGTTGCACGTGCAGCTGGTTGCACGTGATTATTCTGCAATGCCAAATGGATGCTAGTTGTAAGCAAAATGGAACTTCGTAATGTGTGTACATTGTAACTGTGTTAAGATACGTGATCACATGTCGTAAACAAAAGCCGACTGTCTCCAGAACACAGGTACTTGAAAAGATTCATAAACTATGTCTGTTACACCCCAAGGTAACCTGTTTCATTTTATTGAATGGCAGTTTGGCCAAATGCAACATGGTCTACAAGTTCATTTGGCAGGTATAAGAGACAACATTGACGAAAAATTTCATAGTCTAGAAGACAATATTACATGCTTCTGCACTGAAGTTAGCCAGCTAAAAGAAACAGTTCTTGAACATGCAGAAGATATCAAAGAAATAAAAGAAGACAACACAACAATGCTGGACAGGATAGAGCTGCTGGAAAGGAAATTGGAATCCTCTGAACAGGACACCAGGGCTCTTAACCTGAGGTTCATTGGCGTGGGTGAGCTCAGCCGGGAGGATGAAGAGATAACAAGTCAGGTTATTGTAGATGTCCTGAATAGCCATTTACCTTCTCCCAGTTGGCAGCAAGATGACATTGCCAGAGTGTTCCGCATCGGAAGGCCATGCACTTATGAAGAACCTCGGCAAATACTTGTCAAGTTCTGGAGATGGGCAGACAAGATGGCTATCTTGGGTGATAAAGACCTAAGAGACAACCTGAGAGCAAGTGGCATCCAGGTAGCTGCAGACCTCACCACACACCAGAGAGACATGCTGGATTTTATCGTGGTCTTGGCAAGATTGCATACTATCATGGCAAAAACTTCCTGTACGAGATAAGGAGCAGTCAAGGTCTTTGGCCACAGTCATAGGGATGACAGTTGGCCTCAAGTACAGGATAGTAGGTGGAATGGATACAGCAGGAATGAAAAAGCCTGGTACTCAAACAACTACCAGGCTAATAGGCATTGGCAGTACAAACACCAGCCAGAAAATCGACCTTTTGACAACACCCAACAGGATGAGGCTGACTCGTTTCCAAGTCACTGGTCAGACAGAAACAGCCCAACACATTGGTACCAGAGAAGGAGACATGGGAAGTTCCACAGACAAGCAGACTTGGAAAATGACCAAGGCATCGGATCAAGAGAAGAGAACAGAGAAAGATACTTGTCTCAATCCAGACATCAGGACCATGGAAGGAATTCCTCGGTGACAGTTGTTCCAGACACAAGATCATACAAAGAGGTGGTGCAAAATGGTGCGTAGTGCAAGACAACTTTTACCACAAAAGAGTTGTCACGAGGAAGGACCCTTTCCAACAGACTAAGGGTGTGAATCCAAAGTCTACAAGAGGAAGCTCCAGAACTTCAAAAGGTCCACAGTCACCAGGGATAGTCTACTCCCCTCTGAGAAAGATGGTGCCAACAAAACTGACAATAACAGTCAGCACCAGAACAGAAGATTGGAAGAACCCACACACAAGGAAAACTTTGACAGTGTTGACTTCATCCCTGAGTCAAATGAGAACAAATCTCAAATGCATGACCGGGGCATAACAGTGACAAGCGATGATGAAAATGTGCTTAGTGACACTATTAGCACCACAGAGCCTCAGAAGGAAACTTCAAATGCAGAATTGTCTGCTATGCTTCAAAGAAACGGTATATCCAGTGAGGATTCCGTGGACTCTGGTCATACACCAGGAGGAATAGTCAGAAAGGCTAATGTGAATAAGAGCAATAGTGATAAGACCAATGTGACTGACACTGCAGATAAAACCAATGATCAAAATATTCCTTCAGTTGATAGACAAGACAATGACTTTTCATGTGATAAACAAGACAATGAACATGTACGTGGTAGACAAGACAGTGACCATACATGTGGCAGACAAGATAGTGACCATACATTCGACAGACAAGACAGTGACCATACATTTGATAACTTTGATCAGGAGAAGGGACAGACTCCAACAAACATGCCAACACTGCGCAATGCACGACCAAAGAAGGTTGCATCCAGCTCTTGATAAACAGATATACATGCAAAAAAACTGTGGTTAGATCTTGCAGTCAAGGCAATATTGTGGGTTCATTTAAAAAAGCAGAGTCTGTGAATTGGACAGGATACAAAAGCAGACAACAACAGTCTCTGCCCCAGCAGAAAAAGAAGAGTGCTTCAAGCACAGACAAATAGGGATTGGGCCGGGCCACTTTACTTGAAAGTATGTCCTCGAGAAAAGAGGACCATTTCATTTCATGTCCAAATGAAATGACCTTTGTTCAAGTGTAAATAATAGTTCTGTTAAATTTCTTAATTACAAAGTAAATGGTCTCCTTCCAAAACTAGAAAATGTTAATTTCATTAACTTTCTTAGTTCTTATGATTTCATATGCTTAACTGAAGCATTTGTTGGTTTTGAATTTGAATCTGACCTATTTAATGATTATGTAATATTCACCTCAAAGGCAAAGAAATTATCTCAGCAAGGGAGATACTCTGGTGGTGTGATTGTTTTAGTGAGAAAAACATTTGCTAGATTTATAGAACGTGCCTATGTAGAACAAGAAAATTTTGTTGTGTTAAAAATTCATAAATGTCTTTTTGCAACAGAAAAAAAAATCATATTTATATGCTGCTATATTCCTCCATATGATTCTCCATTCTGGAATGGTCAACGAGATGATTTTGGCTTAGAGGTATTAGAACTATGTGTAACACATTTATATGATTTGCATTGTGATTTTTATATTTTGTTAAATGGAGATTTGAATGCCAGAACAGCACATAAGAATTATTTTTTCAATGGGGACAGTACTGATTTTGAGGAAATGTCTACTTACAATAGTGACCAATTCCTAAGGAAATCACACGACAGTACTGTTAATAATTTTGGTGAACAACTGATTGAATTTTGTAATATGTATGATTGTATTATATTGAATGGGTTGAATGAAGCAAATTTTGATGAAAATTGTACATATGTTGGATACACAGGGGAAAGCACTGTGGATTATTTTGTTTCTTTTGTTGAACTTTTCTCTTCAATTCAAATATTATCTTTAGTTGTTGAAGACTTTGTAGAGTCAGATCATTTATCCATTGTTTTGGAGGTGAAAGTAAATTCATACGGCAATGATTGTCCAGATAACAGAAAAGTAAATGACACTGTTATAGTTGAAAAACTAATCTGGAACAAGGCTCATGAAAATGAATTCAAGAAATCGTGGGAGAGCACAGATGTTCAAAACAGGTTGAGAATGGCGATAAATAACCTAGATGATGACGTAGACAGAGCTTTAGATATATTTGTAGAATGTTTAAAAGAGTCTAGCAAATGCATGCTCAAAAGATGTCATACACATAGAGCACAGCGGTCAGAGTGGTTTGACAGTGAATGTAAAAACGCAAAAAAAGAATGTAGAAAAAAGCTAAAGCATTTTAGAGCAAATAAAAAAGAAATAAATAGGCAAATATGTTACAGCAAGAAAACAATACAGGCATCTGTTGAAAACCAAAAGACACACTTTTAGAAAGCAAAAGACTGAAGCATTAACTAAAATTAACAATGGGTCACACTTTTGGAATGAGCTGAGAAAAATGGGTTGTACAAACAAGAAAAAAGTAGTAAATAGTATTAGTACAGATAAGTGGTATGATCATTTCAAAACTGTATTCCAAGGTAATGATGAAGAAATTGAAAGGGATGACTGTATTGAACTTGAACTTTCAGAGCAAATAGATGATACACTGAATAAGGAAATATTAGAAGCGGAAGTTGTTCAAGTTATCGGTAGACTTAAAAAGGGTAAAGCTAGTGGGATAGATGATATTTTAGCTGAAATGTTGCAAACTGGTGGCAGTAATATTGTAATGTTTCTAACAAAATTATTTAATGCTATTTTTGAACAGGGAATTTACCCACAGGAATGGTCAAAAGCCATAATTATACCACTGCATAAAAAGGAAACCTAAATGATGTAGACAACTACAGGGAATATCTCTAAGTATTATATCTAAGTGCTATACTTCAATACTTAATACATGACTATACACTTGGTTAGAGAGCAACAACTTAATTACAGAATGTCAGACAGGATTTCGAAGAAAACATTCGACAGTTGATCAAATATTTACACTATATGCAGTTATTCAGAGCCTCATGAACAAAAAAGGAAGAAAACTTTGTTGCTTTTGTAGATTTCCAAAAAGCTTTTGATTCTGTTCAACATAACATACTCATGCAGTGCATTCAAAATCAAGGTGTACATGGTAAATTCTTTGCTGCATTACAAGCTATGTACAGGTCATTAAAATCATGCGTTTGAGCAAATTTTGAATTAACCAAAATGTTTGATTGTCCCGTTGGGGTACGGCAAGGCTGTGTCCTTAGCCCTAAACTGTTTTCACTGTTTGTAAACCAGCTAGCAGATCAAATTAATGAAAAGTTTCATGTGTTTGTGAATTTAACCACACTCCTTTGTTTGCTAGGAAGGGAGGGGGAAAACTGAATTGCTGGTAGCAGTTTTTCAGCAGTTCGACAAATCAAATACTGAAAACAACCAGGTGGCTTCAGCTCTTCTCTTTATATGAAAAGTACTTCAGAAAAAAAATACTTGTATAGTTTTTTTTTAGTTTTTTTTTTCATAAGTATAACTGTAAGCTTTCCAGATAAAACAGCTCATCAGACTTGTCTCTGATCCGGGCTAGGCAAGTGGCCTGTTCAGAAATGGTGTAGAACTTCAGATACTGTGTTGAGTAAGGAATTCTGCTGCAAAATGGAGACATCAAGAAAATTGTGTAAATAAGGAAAAGAGTTGCATTTCTGACTTAAAGTTTTATGCATCCACAGCCCCGATATACCTGTAGTGGTTATTTGGGGTGTGTGTGTACACATTCAAATTTGCGAAAACTATAAATTGTTAATGATTGCTTGTGTGTTGTATAGGTCGAATAC
>CM060316.1:80948935-80983935 GCA_030674155.1 Stramonita haemastoma | reverse complement strand
GGGGGGGGGGGGGGGGGGGGGGGGGGGGCGGCAAGCTAGCGGTTAGACCATAGGCTCGCTATCTCACGGCTCAGGTTTGAGTCACCACGGAATTGCTCATTCCAGGGGACATCTCCTGCAGTTAACAACAGTGCTGATTCCACTTATTCGAATACGAACGCATGCAGATCTTGCGCACATGTAAAAACCCTGTCCACCAGTCGGGAGAGAAGGCAATTGCCTGCAGGAAAAAATGACAAAACTTTAAAAAGAATATGCACATTAATTTGTTAGGTCTAAACACAATCCCTGTGCCTTATACTCCCCTCAGCGGGGCCACGAGGATTGATTGATTGATTTGATTAAACACAATCCATGAAGTTAGAATGTGGCCACCTAAACGGTAAGCAAACGAGCGACGCAAAATCGCAGCATTACTGAACCCCGAAGCTCTAGCAGAGAGAGAAAACAAATCGACGTATTTTCTAATTCTCTACTTTTCTCCGAAAGTTCATAATTGTGATCCCCTATCTCTCCTTCAATCTCGCGTCAGTACATGGAAAAGCATGTACTTGTATGTCACTGCGCACAAATGGACGTGCGCGCGCGCGCGCGCGTGTGTGTGTGCGTGCATGCGTGCGTGCGTGATAGACACCCAGGCGGAAAAGAACCCCAACAAACACAGACATAAACTTAAACAGAGAAGACAGAACAAGGGACAGCTATTTCAGCACAGGGGGTCAAGATGTAGGTTTTACAGCAACCCCTGGTTTATTCTTTGTTATTTTCATGTCACACCCCTCCTCATTCGAAACAATCACCCCATTCCTTTCCTCTTCACTTCGTCCTGGCCTTTTTGGCTCTCTCTCGAAACAAAATCACGGTCTGGAAAGAATTCGTATTCCTCGGCAATGGAGCTGTTTAGGTAAGCCCACTAAATCAAAATGGGTTTGCAGAGAGATTGTAGTTGCCCAGGAAATCAACCGGTTTACAGCACTAGTTAATATAGGTGATGTATGACAGCTTGTGTATACAATCACGTTCCACATTTTGATCTTTATCCTTGGTTCATAAATAATCCCTTCAAACTTACTCATGTGTTTCATAATATATCCTATTAATTATCAATTTATTATATATATATATATATATATATATATATATATATATATATATATATATATATATATATATATATATATATATATATATACTGTCCCGACACGCTGGTAAGGATTTTTGTTAGAAGGGATTGGCGTTTTGGTCCTACGTAAGCATATCTAATATCTGTAAAGATTTAATGGATGATCAGATAATGAATGAAGAACAACTCCACAGAAGTACAGTGCGCTCTTATTTGCATTTGGATACTGTTAGGTGTCATCTCCTGCCATTTTTGTTCGCCTCATCCAGTCTTTCGCAAATATCTTTTTTTCATTCCTCGAGTAGATCTCTGAGGTATACCAATGGTGAAATGTTAGCGTATTTGACGCTTTTGCCCACCATTAAGGTATCGGCGTTCCGACTTCGGGGATGATATCTAAACACGATACCTTGTGAAGCAGAAGGAGAATTAGTACTGAACTAGTTAAGCGCAGTTTAACAACATCGTACGCTGTGCTTTAGGACGTTTGAAGACAGACGGATTCAGTTGCAACATTGCCGTCGCTGTCTCCCACAAACCTCGACCATTTATTGTGTCATCTTTAAGCAAGACATACAGCCACTGGAAGTCCAGTTACTGGTAATGTTGAAGATTTAGCAAAAAACAAAAATACCACACCTTCATAAATGGCGCCCTCTGGTTTTGTGTCATGTCACAGAGAAAGAGACAGAGAGATATACAGAGAGACAGAGACAGTATCACAGGGAGAAGAGACAGAGATATAGATAGACACAAACATAGAGAAACAGATAGAGCTACACAGAGATAGCTACAGAGAGAGAGAGAGAGAGAGAGAGAGAGAGAGAGAGAGAGAGAGAGAGAGAGAGAGAGAGAGAGAGAGAAGAGAGAGAGAGAGAGAGAGTCGATCTCTCGAACTCGAACTAGAAATTTTAATGAGGAGAGAGAGAGAGAGAGAGAGAGAGAGAGAGAGAGAGAGAGAGAGAGAGAGAGAGAGAGAGAGAGAGAGAGAGAGAGAGAGAGAGAGATAGGAGGGGGGGGGGCAAAGAAAAGCAAATGCAAGCAAAAAAAGACAAAGATGAAACCACAAACAGAACATTTTAGCCAAGGAGCGGATGACAAAATTATAATTAAAAAAAAACCAGCATGCACACAGGTGTCGTGTTTAGACACCATTCTTGAGGGGGGAAAAATGGGTAGGCGCTGCACTTGTGGCGACGTGCTCTTCCCGGGGAGAGCAGCCCGAATTTCACGCAGAGAAATCTGCTGACATAAAGTGGTATAAAATTTTAATTTTTTTTAAAGTAAAAGAAGCGATTTTCCATGATCACGTTACCTTCCTGTTCTCCGCCGACTTTTCCTTAACAACTCAAAACGGAAAACTCCTTTGGAATCCGTCCTCTGATGAAACATGGCCTGTCTTCTTCCATTACAACCAAATGCCACAGAAGCGAACATTAGAATTAAACTCAATCATCAATCACTCTGCCGTCTTGGCTACGAACTGATTAATTTTTCATTGTTTTGGAAACATTATTGTCAATAACCAGGGATGAAGAGTTCTATTTCTATCTTATGAGAATAACGACGGCAAAGATGTTTTATTTTATCATTTAATGGTCTTTGTTAAATTTTTACAGACAACCTTTAAATCTCCTGTCGGACAGTAACGTTATGCTTGTTATGAATTCTGTGCGAGCACCTGCTTGCAGTCACTTGTCACCGCTACCACCACCCCTCCATTCCTCGCTGAAACCTCACCCACTGAATAATTGGCTTTACCCATGTAACATATTTCCCTTCATTGAGCATCAGTAGATCTTATCAAGAGGTTATTTGTAAGAAAAAGATAGCGCGTCAATTCTTTTTTTTTTTTTTTAGCAAAACTGGTGTGGTCTACCTCACATGGCAATAAACACGACTTTATTGAATGAATCACTGGAAGATATTGTGCTCAGCTTTTATTTTGTAATCATTATCAATAAATAGGGGAGATCACTTGCTTTCCTCACGCTAAGGTTAAGCAGCATCGAGCGTGATTACCAATTGGATGAGTGACTGTTTGCGCGCCTTGTCTTCAGTACAGTCCCCCAGCTCACCCAGCTGTAAATGGGTACCTGCCCTCTTGAGGGTCAAGGAAGGTAAAGCAGCGAGGGAGAGAAGATGGGCACCGCCTTCAATATGCTGGCCCCTATAGAAGCTGAGGTCTCTGACGTTTCGCCCCCCTACAACCGCTTAGGTTATGAGACATTTTTACCTTTTTACCTTTTACTAATATCAATCACAGTTAATATGCAAAATGGTCTTACAAAACCATTCTAACTTTCCCGAGTTTCCTATTCATGTGGCAAAGGAC
Organism: Stramonita haemastoma; assembly: GCA_030674155.1. NCBI lineage: Eukaryota > Metazoa > Mollusca > Gastropoda > Neogastropoda > Muricidae > Stramonita > Stramonita haemastoma. The sequence goes on along the minus strand of CM060316.1, from coordinate 80,980,477 downwards.
TGACACCCTGAAATACAGCCTAGATGTAGTTTTGGTTAGGGACTCTGTTGATCCATACTATTTATCTATCTAGTCCTCTTTGTGCTCAGGTAGCACATGAGGCCTCGACTAGAGCCCGCCACTGATGTCGGTCGGCTGAAACACGCTCCAGACGGCCCCATGTCCAACCCTTTTCCTTCATCTCCCTCTCTACTTTTCTCCTCCAAGTTTCTTTGGGGTGGTCTCTCTTTCTTTGACCGTCTGGAGTCCATCGTAGGGCGATTCTGGATATGGCTGTAGTCTGCTGGCGGAGCACATGTCCTATCCATCGCCAACGCCTCCGTTTGACTTGCGTGGAGATGGGTTCAGTTTCTGTTCTTCGGTGGAGTTCTTCATTGGTGATGGTATTCGGCCAAAAGATGCGTAGAATGCGTCTGAGGCATCTGTTTTGGAAGAAAGAGCAAAGAGTTGTTGCAGTCTCCAAGATCTCCTTTTTTGGGCAACTTGAAGATGAGACCAGTTTTTCATGCTTCAGGGATCTGACCTTCTACCCAAATCAAGTCAAGTCAAGTCAATTCAAAAACACTTTAATCATCCCTAAAGGGGAATTACAATTCTGACAGGCATATTAATACAAATCATATTCAAACACACGAAACAACTACATTTCATATTTGTTCAGACATTATATGATAACTTCAAATAAAAAATGTCACAAACACTCACACTCTACGCGCGCGCGCTCGCACACACGCAAACACACGCACACACACACACACCCAATATTAAGATACAATGTTCTTGACTAGAAAAGACACATGATCACCATTATTTACGCATTGTACGCGCGCGTTCACACACGCACGTATACATGCACACACACACACACACACACACACACACACACACACACACACACACACACACACACACACACACACACACACACACACACACACACACACAACACAGGGGCTCACCAATAAATGCAATGTTTTTAAATTAAACCATTGGTAGAAAGACATATGAATTTACAAGCAATTCAATTCAAATTCAAAAAATCAATAAAGCCAAAAATAAGACATACTTATTTTATCGGTACATAAGCATGTATGTGCACACCTGTATGCATTGGCTACATAAATGACAGTGGCAGTCAGGTAAGTAATTCAGAGAAGTTAGCACACACACACACACACACACACACACACACACACACACACACACCACACACGCACGCACGCACACCACCACACACACACACACACACACACACACACACACACACACACACACACACACACACACAACCCACGCACAAAAAACAAACAAACAAACAAAAGCCAAACAAACAACCTCTGTCAGTGTTATATGAGTTTAGAACTCGGATAGCTACTGGCACAAAGGAATTCCTTTTTCTGTTTGTTTTGCTGTTGTGACATTGAAAACGTCCTGAAGGCAACAATTGAAATTCTGAAAACATAGCATGGGAGGAATCGGTCAAAATGGCTGTTGCTTTGCGTACAAGCTGCTGATTACAAAACGACTTGAGATCTCTTTGTTCTTCTCCGATAATTTTTGAGCAGATTCTCACAATTCTCTGAAGACCATTCTTGTTCTTAATGCTGATGAAAGCAAAACTTAAAACGCTCTCGATGTAAGACTTGTAGAACAACAGAAGGAATCTTTTTGTCGACAAAAAATGAGTTAAGCTTCCTCAGAAAATACACACGTTGTTGCCCCTTTTTGACAATGGCGTCAGTGTTAGCATCCCAATTTAGCTTGTGGTCAAAAACAGTTCCCAGATATTTGTATTTCAAAACGTTTTCAACTTCTTCATTATGAATGATGGTATTCTCAGAAGTGTGCTCAGATCTTCTGAAATCAATAGGAAGATCTTTAGTTTTCGAAACATTTAGCTCCAGATAGGCCTCATCACACCAATGTACGAACTTGGTAAGGGCTGGACCATGGTCCAGGACTGATCGAGGTAAGTGAGACAGAAGAGCACTGTCGTCCGAAAATTTTACCAGAAATGAGTTTTCGTGGCTGCTTCTACAGTCATCTGTGTATAGAATGTAAAGAAGTGGCGAGAGGACGCAGCCCTGTGGAGAACCGGTGTAGGTATATCTAACCGATGATGGTATTTTGTTGGCAAAAACACGCTGTGGCCTGTCAGTTAAAAATTCAATCAGCCAACGTACAAGTTGGTTGTCTACATCAAATTTTGAAAGTATTTTGTTAACCAGAATGTGAGGCTGCATTATATTGAAAGCTGAGCTAAAGTCAGCAAACAATATTCAGGCATGAGAATCAGGCGTTTCCAAGTGACTGTACAGCTTGTTCAAAATGAATAGTTTGGCATCTTCGACACCCCTTCTCGACCTGTACGCAAATTGTAATGGGTCAAGATCTTTCTCTGTAACAGAAAGAATGAGAGATTTTATGATCTTTTCTAATGTTTTCTTCACCAGTGATGTGAGAGCTACAGGTCTAAAATCATTAGGCCGAGTAGGATTGGGTTTCTTTGGAAGAGGTATAACATTGGAAGTCTTCCAAATAACTGGTATCTGGCAAGTGTCCAGCGAGGTCTGGAACAGGTGCTGAAAGACACTTGCAAGCTCAGTGGCACAGAACTTAAGGGTTCTACCACATATACCATCTGCCTGAAGATCTGTCAGAATGGGAGCCATCACATCCATATCTGCCTTCAACATCTCTGCTGTCACACCATCTGCCCCTGGTGCCTTGCCGCTCTTCATTACCTTGATTGCTGCTGTCACTTCTTCCAGGCTCGGTGGATCGGTGCAGATGTCAAGGTCTATATCTGCCGGCTGGATGTCTGCTAGCTGAGGGGGTCCGGTCTGTTCAGAACCGACTCGAAATGTTCCCTCCAACGCTGTAGTTTTCCTGCTTCTCCATCAACAACCTTTCCATTTTTGTCCTTCACTGGCACATCGCAGTTTTTAAACCCATTGTTCAGCTGCTTGTTGATCTTGTACAGCGTCTTCAGATCATTTCTACCTGCTGCCTCCTCTGCCTCATCTGCCACTTTCTCTAAGTAGTCTTTTTGTCGGCTCTTGTCATCTTCTTCACCTCCTTGTCCTGTTCTGCATATCTTCTTCTGTGCTGCTCTTTCAGGCGTTCTGATCTGGTGTCGATCTTCTGCTTAGTTAACTTCCTCTCATCTATCTTTTTCCAGGTTTCTTGTTTGATCCACTCTTCTTTCTTCTTTCGTCGGAAGCCTAGTACTTTTTCTCCTGTTTCCCGAAGTACCTGATTGAAGCTGTCTATAGTTATCTCCTGCTGTTCCCCCAGTGCCTGAAATCTGTTCCTCACTTCTACTGCAAAGGCTTGTTTGGTGAGCGTCTCATTCAGCCTGCCAGAGTCTAATCTTTGCTCTTTGCTCTTTGATCCATACTGCTAAAAAGAACATCTCCAGACCCGCCTACATAAAGTGCCTTAAGTTTTCTGCTGTTTTCATCCTGCTAAAATAAGACTGAGACTGGCTTATATAAACTACCTTAAGTTTTGCGGCTTTTTAAACGATAAAAAAAACAAAGTAGATAAATATGCTTCTTGAATCTTGAGAAAAGCGGCACAGAGTTTTGTTTCTTGCAAGAATTAATTTCTAACAGGAAGCTATAAATATATATAAGAAGGAAATAACACTTCCAGTTCATGCTAATGAGGAGACGTTCGTATCTTATACACTATACTCTTAGGACAACCAGAACCTTTATCTCAGTCCAGAACACTGTGGACTTGTTGGTGATTGCGGTACAGATGGTTAAGATCTTTCCAACTGGAAAACACAATATAGCCAATTCTGTCTCGCCTCTCTAATATCACGTCTCATCAGTCTGCGTCTTAACAGTTGAAACCCTTTTGTGTGTGTGTGTGTGTGTGTGTGTGTGTGTGTGTGTGTGTGTGTGTGTGTGTGTGTGTGTGTGGTGTGTGTGTGTGTGAGGGGTAGACGGACGGACAGACATAGGCAAAGAGAGACAGACAGACAAGACAGGCAGACTGGCAACAGATGAAGACAAGGAGAGAGAGAAAGAGAGAGAGAGAGAGAGAGAGAGAGAGAGAGAGAGAGAGAGAGAGAGAGAGAGAGAGAGAGAGAGAATGAATGAATAAATGAATGAATGAATTATCTTTAATTTCCAAGGGTAACAGAGTAAGCATTAGCATACTTTTTTTTTCATTAGGCCCTTGCCCTGGTTAGGGAAAAGAAACCCCCCCCTCCCCCTCCCCCTCCCAAAGACCTCCCGTCCACCCCTAAACAAATCAGAACCAACGACAAAATAAAGCAAAAGAAAATGAAAACCACCATCACCAACAATAAAATTCAACCTATGATTTAAAAAAGGGATAGATATTCATTGAACAAGCGCTCAATCCCCACTAAACACATTGACAACCATTCATAACAACAGAGACGAGGATATATTCACCAAACACATAATCCCTAACTGGCCCGAACATCATCATCGTAAGTGAATCAAATAGATTGAAACTGAGAGAAGATAGCTGAGAAGTGAACAGTCCAACCAAAATGAAATACAAACATATCAGAATTTTGATATATTTTTCTTTCTTTGAAAACAATATTATGAAAAAGGGGAAAATAAGATAAACTAATGCAAATAAACATTTTTTCTAAAAATCAGCAACATGTAACGCCCAAACATAGTATTTTTTCAAGATGTATTTAAGCACGTGAGTTTAAAAATCTAAGAGGCGTAACAAATATGTAGGGAAAACCAGAAAAGAGGGAACAAAACCAACAACCAAATAAACAAATTAATAAACACTTTCAGAGAGAGAGAGAGAGAGAGAGGAGAGAGAGAGAGAGAGAAGCGGGGGGTGGGGGGGGGGGGTGTAATATTACACAATCATATGCCTCATTCCCCTTCTTCTACTTGTTCTTTTCCATCCTCTGTCACTACTGTCTGTATGACACCCTACATCCCAGCTTTGGTGCAAGATATGTTTAAGCCCAAAGTTCAGCAATCCTTGATCACAGCGCTGCAGACAGTCACTAGAGCAGTCCTGCACTGGCTAAGGGCAGATTGTGTGGCTTGGCGATACCTGTTTGTACTCAGCTTGAAGAGAAGTTCTCCTTTTCCTCTTCTCTCCTTTATCTCCTGAGGGAATCATTGGGCCACTGCACTGAATTTTTCCGCTAGTGTGCCTGGTGGAACCCATCCTCCGCCTTGTACATGATGCATGGTGTGTTTGTGTTTTGTATGTGTTTTGTTTGTATTGTGTATTTGTGTTTATGTAAACCACTGAACGCTTACATGGTATACAAGATTTTTAAGAGGCATGTTTAATCTTCATCAAGTGTATAATATACTAAAAGAAATCACACAACTAAGGTGCTCGGAGGTCTGCACTTTAAATTGACTCGAGAGATGGTAAAGAGTTCATCCTTTATTCACCAGAAGCTGCTGTCGAGTGTCGAACCCACGACTTAATGATACAACTGGATAAATGTCAAATGCTCTATCTACTCAAAAATAGCGTCTGTCCTTGGGTGGAATATCATGCGCTAAATCTTTTCAAACGATAGTTCTTGTGGGTTTTTTTTTTTCGTAAAGATGGACTCTCAGGCTCTGTGAGCGCTCACCCTCAAGTGAAACTTATTACACTGAACAACGGATATGGAACACATTGACGCAAACTGTGTATAAAATAAGTTTTGGTATTTCAGGGAAGGAAGTGAAGAGACAACAATTAACAGATGACTAAAAACGCTCACAAAAGCTTAAATTTTTGTTCATTCGTTTTACAAGAAGTTAGAAGGTGATGCATTGAAATTCAGTCATGGATTAGTATCGACACAATCCGGCTGTACTTATAAAAAGACTAAGTATTAAAAGACTCAGAGGCATAAAAACGACATCTCTGTATGTCGGAATATTTATGACAGTAGGCTACCCCTGCCTGTGTTCGTGAGGTGAATGAGATCCGACCTCTCCCCCATTCCCACCCCTAGAATCCCCTCCTTACAGCTCCAGTAGCACTGTCCAATGGCAAAGAACTGTTATAGCCCTTAGATATTTTTGTTTTAGTAGTACATTGATGAGGCTGTGAAAGGATTATGAATGAGCAGTAAAACGTGTCATAGTAACTTTGCATAATAAATGTGTTCAATATTTTTCTCCTCACTCTTTTACATGTAAAGATTGCAAACTTTGCGAGTAATATATTTTTTTTAATACACTTCCTCCTCACTTATTGAGTTTAAATACTCAATTTCCTGACGTTATATTACTGTTTGCGCTCAAGAGTATGCCGATTAAAACCGTCTTAGCCCCGTTGCGGCCGCAGCCGGCCGTAACAGCACCTGCTGCTAGATTCCGTTGCGGCCGTAGCCGGCCGTTGGTCCTGACCACGTGGGCAGTACTTTTCCATCACACACATACCTCATGGTTCTCACACAATGTGTCTGAAATATGGTGGGGCGATGCAGGGAAGGTTTCAGATGGTGCCAGTGATAAATTTAGACCACTAACAGTGTGTACTTGGAAGGGGGGCTGGTGATAGAAACGCCTTTCACTTATAGCGCGTGGCGAAAAAAAAAGGCGTCTTCGTTGGTAGCAGACGATTCATCTAACTAACTAGACAATAAATGAACGTGTTTGCATTGGAAGTAGAAAAAATTCAATGATAAATATTAAGTGAGTCAGAAATAAAAAGCTGACGGGGGAGAAGAGAAAGAAAATAACGCAGTTAGAGAGAAGAATGAACCCGACTACACGGCACATTCCTGCAAGCGTGGCGACCTGTGCTACCCACACGCTGTGGAGAAATTTGACCTGGGGGGGAGGGGGGAGGTCCGCAGCATAAACGCCAGAAAATGTGACGCCTTTTGTCTATTTTCTAGTTAATACCACACTCTTTATTTGAAACTCAACGGACAGATTTGCTGATGACGAAAATAGCGAGAAGGAAAAGAAAATAGATCTCCAGTCTGCCAAGGTACCACAGGTGACAGCGATAGGTACACCCCCGACACATCCACATTTTGTGCTTTCTGTGATGTGATGTGTCCCTGTGCCATCACTATGACTACTTTAAAGGCTATCACGATTAAAATTTTGTAGAATTACAGAAGTTCTGTGTTGTTGCATGTTTGTCACACCTGTGTGGTGACACTGGTGACAATGTGACACTTATGTACAATATTACACTTCTGTGCACTTAACAAACATGTGGTAAGACATAGACACCTGGAATGCAATATATAGGTAAGATATTGATTGAATATTCCTTGTTTTCAAAAGACAAAAAAACAGTTAAACAAAAAGTATGCTTCATCAAGACATATAAAACAACAGGTGTTATGAGGACATTGTGTGACACATCCTTGAAGTACAATTGCACACAAACATTAATAAACACGTTAGCTAGGCTAGAAGAAATCAAAAAGCGTGCGGGCCCCCAAGAGCCTTTGCTCTCCACCATAAAGAGGAGAAAGCTGATGTGGTTTGGTCACACCACAAGACACAACACCTTAGCAAAAACCATCCTGCAAGGAACAGTCGAGGGCAAGAGAAGAAGAGGCCGCCAAAAGAAATCATGGGTTGACAACATCAAAGACTGGACCGCCCAACCCCTGCAACACCTCCTACTAGCCACACAGGATCGTGAAGCATGGAAAAAGATCTCTGTTGCGTCTTCTCTCATGTCCCCCCTACGTCCTTTGGGACATGGGACTGAGTGAGTGAGTGAGTGAGCTAGGCATCAGTTCTTTATTCAACACTTACATGTATGAATTTGTGTCTATTCCATATATATTTTGCTGGTTTATTGTATACAACATACTTTTACCTGTGATCGGTGACAAATAAGGTGACAACGACACGACATTTTGTGACCAGACATGTAAACTTGCCTTAAAATGCAAGTACAAAGATATATCTAGTTTGTGACAAAATTTCAGCTTGATAGCTTGTCATGCACACAGACAGTTGTCTCAGGAGTAGACTATGTCAGTTTGGGGTGGAAAACTTTCAAAGAATTCAAAATCTACAGGCAGTTTAGCTCTGTAGAATTCAACAACAAGAGGGTAAAATTAATCCGTATCACTCTCGCTAGGCGACAATAAAGACGGTTTGTCTGCATTTTGCAGTGTGATATGCTCAATTAATCCGACACAACATGGTGTGCGCAAAACCACATTATTAGACGTGAAAAATACCTAGTGTAGGTCGCACGCATGTGTGCGCATTCCCTGTTGGCCAATGGAAACAAAGTGTTTCTTTCTTGGACAGAGGAAGAGCAGTCAGCACAGGAGATTTAATGCACTCTGCCTGGCCCAACAGAAAGACAGAATTTATGGCCGTGATCACTTTTGCTCTCTTCAGCCACAGAGATCGGTGATAATGATAAACTGTATTCTGTGTGTTTGGGGGGGGGGGGGGGGATGTAATATTATAACATCTGCAGACTAAGGTTCGGCATCTTACTTTCATTGATTTCCTTGTAAATCGTGCCTCCTTTCATTAGCTTTTAGGAAAAGGGGAGGTCAAGTTTCTGCAGATAAACACCATTTTCTGCACACTTCTAACAAATTAACCGTTTCTGTTTCAGTAGTTTATGGCGATGCCACTGCAACCATTTACAATTATAATTGGAACTGGGGGTTTCAATCTATATTGGGCAGTTTTACAATTGCGCATGCTTACTAATGTCTCACTGGCCCACCAGCCGTTTATGGCTGTGATTAGTGCCGTAGGCTGTCGTCTGGCCGGCAAAGTGTGACACTTTCAAAATGAATGTCTACATTTTGTGAGCTTCTGCTGACTTCAGCTCTATCTTTCCCAGCGTTACATGCACTAGGCTACTTAGAATCGTCTACACCAAGGCTGTTAAGTTTGCTTAAGTTACCTAACTGCCGGAACCTGTTAAATCAATGGTCCATCCGAGGCCAATACTTAGCATTGAGAAGAAATGGAAAGTGCAGCCCTGCGCCTATTCTAAGACAGTACTTTAATCCAATCAACCACATAAGTATTATCATATTTGTTAACATAATGCAATGGCAAAATGTGCCATTGGGAATTCTCCTGAACCTCCATCTTTCTGAAATAATCATGTCAAACCTTGGTTGTGTGTAGAGTTATGGATCACTGTCACTATATAAATGTGATAACAGCCATCTGCCTAATGCAGGCATCTCATTCTGGCTCTTCAAGACATAGCCTTTACTCTTGTAATGAGACAAAAAATTCCTTTCGATTCCTTCAAGTGCTGGATCAACGCGGACACCACGAAATACCTGCTAGGTGACCATTACTACATATCTATATCTGGTATTGGTCGGCAGTTTTGCTAGCTCTTCATTAAAACAGCTGCCGACGTCAACAGTAAATTTTATATATATATATATATATATATATATATATATATATATATATATATATATATATATATATATATATATATATATTGTGTGTGTGTGTGTGTGTGTGTGTGTGTGTGTGTGTGTGTGTGTGTGTGTGTGTGTGTGTGTGCGCGCGCTTCCTGGTGCAGAGCAGACTGACATAGGTTCCAACTAAACGAATAAAGAAACTGTTAACTGATGACTAGTCACTGTGGTGAGATGACATAAGCTGCAGCTAAACGGATACAGAAAGTGTTAACTAATGGCTCTAGTCACTGTGGTGAAATTCTCAATCATCACGCCTTTGGCCTTTTCTTAATAACCCACATATCCCTTGTCTTTTTCAATCCAGTGAAAGGGTGCAGTCAGCCAGGACACAAGTGAAAGAAAGGGCAGCCAGCCATGTCACGAGAGCTGTCATGTCTGTAACATTATTACCTTATCTCTCCCAGACGGTCACGAAAGAACGTACATCTTGTTGGGGCCCGAAAATGGAATTGGTCTGTAGGGAAATAGAAAAGTGACCCCTCTCACCTCAGCTGATTTGCTTGTCTCGGGACTGATAGGATCTATTGGCTGTCACCACCCCACCCCCAGACATAAAAAATGCTGGGTCCAGGCTTTAGCAGGGAGGGCGTATAGGACCAAAGCATGGACAGGAAACAATGGTGAGGGAAATGTGAAGGTTCAGCTGAACAGTAGCATATTTCCATATGATGATTCCATAAGCAATATTCTCAGCTCGATCAATGTCGTTCTACAACTAATGTTATACAATGAAATGTTAAAATACTCCATTTTTAGAAAGGCGTCAAAGCATGCCACAACCACATTTAGCTTTGAACATAACAGAAGGTAGTTAAATACTACTCTTAAAAAGCATTAAGAATAAAAAGAGAATGATTATGTACTAAATACATAGGTTTGATCAAGACTTTTTTTAATTATGCTTTTTTGTTAGAGCTGTACAAGAAATACAGCAAAAGATGTCATTAGTACAGAGGTGTATACCACTCCGCCAATTTGGGAAGTTTGGCAAATTACCTGATACTCTTTGAAAGGACGCTTTGGTAGAAAGAAATACATCCCTAAAAGTGTTATTCACTTTGAGGACATGAAATAGGCTCTTGCCATAAACGTAAGGTTCTCAACTGCTTCTCTATGTAGTCTGTCGGAACAATGCTGAGCTAACGGTTCCTTTTAGTGCTTGGATGCAAATGTATTTAAGAAATCCACAATGAGAAAATACAAAACAACCGATTTACAACAAAATACAAGACAACAGACCCTAAATCAAAAGCAACAGATCCACTTCAAGAAACTACCAGATGACAGATCCACAATAAGAAATTACAAGATAACAGATCCCCAACAACAAACGTTACAAGGTAAGGATCCACATAAAAAACATTACTTGACATGTGTACAACATGAAACAACAGATCCAGAACCAAAAAAAACCTTCCACAACAAGAAAGAGCGGTTCTAAAACTAGAAACATCAGCTCTATAACAAGAGATATTAGATCTACAACAAGAAAAAACATACCTACAACAAGAAACAACAGATCTATAACAAGAAACGACAGATCTACAGCATGAAACAACAGATCTACAACATATCTACAACAGGTCTACAACAAGAAACAATAGATCTCCAACAAGAAGCAACAGATCTACAACAAGAAAGAACAGATTTATAGCAAGAAACAACGGATTTACAGCAAGAAACAATGGATTTACAGCAAGAAACAACGGATTTACAGCAAGAAACAACGGATTTACAGCAAGAAACAATGGATTTACAGCAAGAAACAACGGATTTACAAGAAACAACAGATTTATAGCAAGAAACAACGGATTTACAGCAAGAAACAACGGATTTACAGCAAGAAACAACAGATCTACAACAACAAAAACAACAGCAACAAGAAATAGCAGATCTACAACAAGAAACAATAGATCTACAACAAGAAACAAGAGATCTGCAACAAAAACAACAGATCTACAACAATCAATAACAGATTTACAAGAAACAACAATGTACAAGAAACAACAGATCTACAACAGATCTACAAGAAACAACAGATGTACAACAATAAACACCAGATCTACAACCAGAAATAACAGATCTACAACCAGAAATAACAGATCTACAACAAGAAATTATTAAAGAAGAGATCTACAACAAAAAATACACATTGTCTCCTGTTGCTTTTATCCACCTTTCTGTCTAAAATGAAGTCCTTCAACCAGAGAACTTAACAATGAGGCTTCATTTCTCAGATTCATTTCAAGTGGGCCCTGATTTGCTGTCATAGTGGAATTTTCCAATGCTACGTGTTGCCATTTTTCTCCATGAAGAAATCCCATCCAACAGTGCTTCCTGATTGGAACTGTCTTTAGAAAGATAACGCATTGTGTGTGAGACATGATCTCTTTTTATACCCAAAGCATCTGTTACATTGTTAAAGAACAGAGAAAGAATAGTGACGGATGAGGTTAAAACTGATCATTTTTATCTTTTTAGATTTCAAAAGTATACCATACAAATAGCGTTCAGATTGATATCACAATATAAAATGTCATGTCACAGCCCTGTCTTCCGAAATCTCTCTCTCTCTCTCTCTCTCTCTCTCTCTCTCTCTCTCTCTCTCTCTCTCTCTCTCTCTCTCTCTCTCTCTCTCTCTCTCTCTCTCTCTCCCTCTCTCTCTCTCTCTCGATCAAGCCTATTCAGCTGACACAACATGATGACAGCATCCACAGAATCAGCAGCACAATAAAGAAACAACACTCACAATAAAAGTGCTAGATAATGTATCAGTATTGGAAGTAACAAAATGATAACAACAATAGTAAAGCAATAAGTTGTATCAGCAAAGTAGCATTCTCAGTTTCCTCCCTTGACTAGGCAGGTCATAAGACCTAACCCAACAATAATGGCAGCAAGCACAGTATCAATCATTTAATTTAGTCCTCGACATCGCTGTCATCGTCATCATCATCATCATGGCAAGAGAGAGGAGAATGGGAGGAGAACGAGACACACTCTCTCTGTCTCTGTCTCTTTCTGTCTGTCTGTCTATCTGTCTCTGTCTGTCTGTCTGTCTGTCTGTCTGTCTGTCTGTCTCTCTGTCTCTCTGTCTCTCTGTCTCTCTCTCTCTCTCTCTCTTCTCTTTTCTCTCGGGACAGGGCGTACATTTTCTGTGAGCAGCAGTAAAACTAGAAATTCAGTCAAAAATGCCAGTTACTGGACTTCCAGTGGCTGTGGAGAGGACCTTAGGCGCCCTGCTGACTGACAATGCAGTTTCCAGCTGGAAAGTGGCAGGAGAAGGGGACAGCGTGGTTTTTGTCTTGCGACTGAAACCAGTGGACACAACAGTGTCAACCAACATGGCGGATCCAACAGTGAATCGCAGCACACAAGCACAGTACTACAGGAAAAAATCGTTTTCTCAAAGACAACGAGATGTTGAACGCTCTCGAAAGCATAAAGAGAAGCAGGCAAGTGTTGTGTGTGAAAGTGACTGTGTCCTCAGTGCCTCGAGTCTGCCTGACAGTGGAGTAGAACAGGGGAATACAGCATGTGTAGATACACATGGAATAGACCTACCAACAACACACACACAGGACATCAACACAAAAACATCAGTTAAGTTGCCATCATCGGTTGATTTAGAACCTCCCTGTATGTCTGATTGTAGTGACTGTGCTGATATGTGTGTTTTTGCAGCCTGAGGTGAACGATGATAATATTGTTGGTCCATTCGACACAAGAAATGTCAAACAGTACGTGGCTACTCTAACTGATAGATCCGTACAGAAAAGGCTAAGAGACAGACAAAGAAATACACACTTTAGAAAATCCGTGCTACATCATTCAGACGGTGAAGATATTGTGATGTGTGAGTCAGACGACATTGTGATCCAGTGCGCATGCCAACCAGACACTGAGCCAGTATGTGTATACTGGTTTGTCAAACAGCAAGAGAAAAACATGCTAAAAGAGGAAGGTGTCAAACTCGCCAGTTTGCGGAATGGGAAGCGAATCCAGAACACACTACACACGGAGACCCTATCCTGTGCTTCAAGGGACTTAGCGACACTTAGAGAACTATTACAGCGGTCTCTTGGCTAGGCCTAGCCTAGACCTAAGGGTGTGTTTGTGACAAAGGCTGGACGAAAGAAAAGCTCGGAATGCCGTAACATATCTGGACAGTAAAGAGTTCCGTGTCTCGATGTACATTACTAATCAATGCTGTGGTTTCCATGGCTTGGAGTAGCGTCGTGTGTCAGCTTAAAGCAATTATCCTTATCCATATTCGGCAACCCCCTTCATGTATGGGCCAATGGCCTTTTTTCATGAATAAACCTTTCGAGTTCGAGTTCGAGTTGAGTTCTCTCTCTCTCTCTCTCTTCATAAGTATTATCATATTTGTGTAACGGGTCCTACATGGGAATTATCTAAGTCGCCACTCTAATTCCCGTTCTGTACGGAAATCTTAGAGTCCTAGAATAATTCCTAGTTTCTTCAGTAACCCTAAAGAAGAGTAGGGCTCAGCTACTTATGGGCTGGGGAGTGATAAAGGGGGGATAGAAAAGAGGATAGTAGAAAAATAGAGGAAAAGAAAATATAGAAGAGGTAGGGAGAGGGTGAAGTGAAATTAATCTACCTCAACTCACTCTGCAGCCACACTGAATACACTGAACCTGACGAACAACAACATTCATTCAATGCAACTCCAGACCCAGCAAGTTGGGTTTACAACATATATTCCACAACACAACCTACAACACTACCACATTACAACATATCATCAATTGTACTACAAGTACAATTAAGAAAAACAAAAAATAATCTGTCCCGTCCTAATACAACAAAATCATAATCAATCTTAGTTTAGAAACACAGAACGATGAGAGTGGGGATGGGATGAGGGGAAAAGCGAGGTGACAGGGGAAACCATGTCCCTGTAATAAAAAGAACATACAATGTAAAAAAAAAAAAGCATCACCACAAAACCAATCCTACCGCTTATTTCAAATGCTCACACATCAACCATCAATCACTGAGCTAGTTTACAACACTAATCTCAATTACCAAAAGGCACTCTCACCCTATCCAATTTGCAATTCTCATGAGAATAAAATATTCTCAAAACAATCTAACATCACCACTAAAATTATTACATAATTTTAGTAGTTAGTATTACACATGTTTCATTTACTTCAGGACAGATGATGGTCCATCCTATGAAACTGTGCAAGCATCCCAACATGTCTCATTTACTTTAGGACAGATGATGGTCCATCCTATGAAACTGTGCCAACATTATAAACAGGACTAACTTATTTTAAATAAATGTCCACAATGACATTTCAATGCCATTACACCTGTTTTAAAACTACTAAATGATTTATCACAAATAAATCACAATTCTTAATGATAAAAATCATTTCAAAAATCAAGTAGGCCTTCACACCCATATATTTGTAGTGTAAAGCCACACAAGAATATTTCCAGCATTTTAATAATAGCTGAACAATATTCTACCAAACGTTAAGCTTACAACAAAAACCATAACTGTGTTAAAATTTACCACATGCTTTCTTTGTTTGAAACAGCCACTAGGTCTCACTGTTAATTCACAGGTTGAAAGCCTGTTAAATTAAATCAAACATATAGATTTCCTGAACCTTCCAAAACTATTCTGAATTAAGCTGAAATTGGCTTAAACAGATAGTTTGATCAAAAACAAAGTTAACAAAATGAAACCAAACCTTAATCAGGAACATCCAGACTCAGAGAGTCTCTGTCACACGTCTTTCCCTCACTGGCCCCAGGCAGGAAGTGAGATTTATAAAACAGAAATATCCCCATAGGCATGTCTTTAAGGGGAGAGAACTCAACTCTACAAGGGAGTTACTGAACTTAATGCTTAGTAACACACCAACACAAAAATACGTTTTTGTGAGGGGGGTTACATTTGTTAACATAATGCAATGGTGTACGATGTGCAAATGCAGTTGTCCTCATCCTTGCTGAGTGAAGACGTGCTATCAGATACCATAGCCAAATGTACAGTGACTATTTTCCCCCCAACCCCACTGATTGACACAGAGAATGGAACTTCTGTTGATATGGCTTCACCATTCAAGGATCAAACTCAATGTCCACATCACCAGCAATCCTATGCCACAAACCAGTCAAAGCCATCTGACAAGGGTATGGGTACCCCCAAACAAAAGAGAAAGAAGAAGAGTAGGTTACGTACAGGAACGTTGCTTTCCCCCCAAAGAGGTACAGTTTCCTCTCCATCAAGCAGATCACCTTTGGTCTCACCCCAATGGCAGCGCATGAAACAGGATATTGAACACATCTATGACATACAGATAGAACTCAAAAGCAAAATGACAACACTTATGGAGGATTTTAAAGTGTGTGTCAAAAACGAAGTACGAGTACAGTACAGAGACAAACTAGAAGTATTTGACACTGAAGTAAAGAAACTCACATCAGACATTGCAGACCTTAATCTGAAGAAAAAGACTAGTTTCTCTTTCTAATCTTTAGAAAAAGGACTAGTTTCTCTAAAATCTCAACTGGGATCAATGCATTCTGAGTTTTAAAAAAAAAACAAAAAACATCCACAAACCAAAACCAACAAAAAATGAAGCAATGCAAACACCTTTTGCTGAGACAACCAGTACTGCCTGTCCAGTTTCCTGCACTGAAGACCCGGAACCTCAGGGCCAACATCATGGCCCTGATATAGTTGTCACCAAAGACCATCCCAATGGCACTCTTTCTTCTCCAGGGGGTCCACACTCTCACGTCAAAAGCCATCCTGCAGCTCATATCAGAAATGAACCTTGTGAAGATAAACAAGTTGAAAGACCACAATACTCCATTTCCACTTCAAATACCTATTCTGTTCTTGAAGACACAGAGGAAATCAGCAAAGAGAAACAGATATGTGCAAAGGGAAGTCCCAGATTGGTATTCAAGCTCCAGATTGCCCCTAGCACCACTCAAAACATCCCCAGGTGATGTTTTAGACCAATTGTCTATTCCTAATCAAACAATCCTTCTCATGGGCGATTCTATATTTTGATTTGTGAATCCAAAAAGACTGTTCCCCCACAACAAGGAAGTGTACAAGATCTGTGTTCCAGGGATAACTGTCAATGACTTGTCTATTTGGCTCAATTCCAAACAAAGTTTCCCAGACATCAAATGTGTTGTTGTCCATATTGGTGTGTTAACTCCTGCTCTTCCAACCTGTTCAAACAGAAGAATGAGCCAAACTGATACGCTGCTGCCAGGATGTCTTCCCAGGGGCCAAGTTAGCATTCAGCTCCATCATCCCTGCCAGAAGCCAACATCATCTCAACAATGCCATCCGTCCATCTAACAGCAACCTCCAGACCGCCTGTGAACAATTGGAAATGTTCATTGACAACACCCTTACTTTCACAACCCCAGCAGGTGCCCCTCGACTTGCCCTTTACCAAGATTTAGTCCATCCAAGTGCTAAAGGAACTGCAAGACTTGCCACCAACATAAAGGCATCTTGGCCAATTCAGCAAGATCAGCAGCAAAACATTGAAGTGGGTATGCCGCAGTCCTCATTGTTCAGTGTAAAAAAGCCAAGGAACAACATTATGCCCCATGAACTAAACTTCACAGGGAAATTCCATTCTGGTTCCAACTTTGAAAGAAGAACTGTACCAACCACCTATAATGGTACAGATCTGACAGAACCTCACTACCATGATCTCCAGGCTGACACTTCTCACAACACCCCGAACTGCCCACCCCCATCATCTCTTCTTCATTACCCCATTCTTAATTCACATCCTGGACTGACAAACTTCAGGCCTTCACATATACTGTCACCTGTTGATAGTTTCCCCCATGATATCAATGGAAGGAAAGCACCCATGCCCCATTCAGGACAGAAGTCATCCCAGAGACGCTTTCTCCGTAAGTAATGTCCGCACAACAGAAGCAAATCTGCCCTTTCCTCACCAGTTCAGACATGAGAGAGGTCATTACAGAAACACTTCTCATGTAGCCCCTAAACTACAGCAAGAAACTGATCAGACTGCTCCTATGCCTCCAGAATTTTCTGCCAGTCACAGATACATACATCCTTTTGCTGTTGATTTACTGGACATGGCATCCCAGTTGTTATATTAACAGCCATCCTCACTATCCATGTCAAAGTGTCCAATGTAAACATGATTTTAAACCATCTGTTTAGTATTCCATGTTAGCCTAAGGGTAACTTCAGAGGATGTGTGTGTGTGTGTAGGTGGGTGGGTGCATGCATGCATGCATGTGAGTATTTGGATGTATTTCCCTCTGGGAATCTCCTGAAGACTCCTACGCATAAGTATGTGATGCATAGTATCCATGGATGATATACCAGGCTGGGCACTAGTCAATGATTACTGACAGTGGTAGATTATATAATTATTGTCCTTGGAAAAGTGAACTTGTGACTCGCTGTGACCTTCAATTACAAATTTTGGGATCATTGTGTTAATTTGCTTTTTCTTTTCTTTTATCTTTTAGCAAAAAATTTGACAAATTGCCTTTAGCAGTAAACTGTAGCTTTCCTTGTTGGTTTTTACTTTGCTTCTTTTAAGTGTTTATTTTGTTTATCTGTTGTTGTTTCATTGTGTGTGAGGTTTTTTGTTTGTTTGTTTGTTTGTTTTTAAATTGAGAATTTCACTGTTTTAGTAATAGAGCTTTTTGTCTTGAATTGCAATTCTTTTATTGATCGTTTGTTTTTTGCTGTTAGTGCTCAGATTTTGTCTTTGTTGTTATTGTTGACATCGTTGTTTGTTTTGTCTTTTTTTGTTTTGGTTTGGTTGGTTGGCTGGTTGGTTTTTAAAAAATATATATGTATTTATTATATTTTTTTATTATTTTTTTTTTTTATTATTATCATTTCCTTTTTTTGGTTGGTGGGTCTTCATTTTTTCAGATCTTCAGACCATAGATTGGGAATTAATTCTTTTTGGGCCTTACCTTGTTGGCACTGATTGAGAATGTGGTTCACCTTTGTGCCTTTTTGTGAGTGTACATTGAAAATCTGAACTTTTGTGCAAATTGATTTTGTTCTGTTTTCTTACCGCAAATTGCAAATTGCAAATATCTTCCAATCGCAATTTATAACTTGGTTGTAAGTAGTCTTATTTTGTGACCATATACTATAGTGGGTTTATATATATATATATATATATATATATATTATATATATATATATATATATATATAATATATATATATATATATATATTATTTCCTTGTTTGTTTTTTTGTATCTGAGATCAAAAATCAGGTCATTTTTCTTTTGTATTGATTCTGACCATTATTCAGTAGTTGTTCCTTTCTGTTTTATCTTGCAACTACATATCATTACTTTGGTTACTTGTTACTTGTGAATTTGCTTGTTTGCGTATTTCTTTGCTGAAGACTTTTTTCACATTGATTTTTATTTTTCCTTCTTGTGATTCACATTATCCCTTGGGATCAGTGTAAGCGTGTGCATTTTTTGTATTTTCTTCAAAATACTAAATCTGAACACATTTCTAAGGTTCTCAACGGCTTATAAATCATAATTCTTGCTCATTTCCTGCATCCCTCCACTATATGCACATGAGAACCGCGTGCAGCCCGTACTATCAGTTCATGCCTAGCCGAGCTACTGTCCAGACGTTATCATATCGCCTCTCGCTGTGTCGGCAACGCCCATCACTATCAGGAATCTCAGCACTAGCTATAATAGTTTCTAGACCTTGCTTTTCTTTGTTTGTTTTAATTTGTGTATAACTTGGGGTTGTTTTATTGTAGTGCTTGTGAAATCTGTTTTGTGGAAAAGTTTCTGTGAAAATTTTTCTTTTAAAAATGGAGATCCATTCTGTGGACTACACTAGTGACCAGGGTTTGGTTATGGAGTCAGAATCCTATGAAGAAGAACCACAAGCTGGCACCTCTGCTGAAACCTTGGTGGAAAGGGAACCATCTCTCCAAGACATTTTTTCAATCATTCAGAACCTTTCCAAAAGAATGGACAATTTTGAAAGAAGTGCACCACACACCAAGAAGAGAAAAATTAGCGCTGACGCTGATAAACCCCTTGCTGAGAATGAAGGGAAAAGAAAGAAGGCAGGTAGCAATTCAGAATTTGTCACCGACAGTGTTTCTGGTAAGGCAGAGGAACTGGAAAAAGAGCTGATAGCAGAAGCTACAGAGGAGGAGGATGACAATATTTTTGCTGAAATGGCATCATCTTTTGACGACAAGGAAGAAAAAGGACCACCGGTCTCAGGAAAATTGGCAAAGCTGCTTGAATCCAGATTTAGATCAAAACTTCCAGACAGAAAGCTGAGGGAAAAACTGACAAAGTACCCGATTCGAAAACTGTGCATACCTGGGTGTTCCTCAAACAAACCAGGAAGTTTTTTCTGTCCTCAAGCCCTTCACTAGAAAGACAGACATTCGGATGGCAAACACACAGAAAACGCTGTCAAAAGCTGCCATAGCCATAACGCTCTGCACTGACCGACTTTTGAGGGTAAGAGATACCATCTCAGGGCAGGATGCCACTACAGTACGTAGTGAACTGACCGGATGCATAGCTCAACTTTCAGATGCCCTGGCTCTCACAGGTCACGCCAACCAGGACCTGTCCCAGAAACGGAGAGACATGCACCGACCCTGCCTACCCCGTGAACTCTCTGGCATATGTGCACCGTAGGTTGCCATGACCCCAGAACTACTGTATGGCTCTGATTTTCACAAATGTCTAAAAGAAGTGCAAGAGTCCCAGAAACTCGGTCAGAACATGCGTGGTCAGCAAAAGAGGAGCACGTGGCAGCATAACAACAGTAGCTCTTCTTTAGGCCGGAAGCTGTGGAGGCAGGGGCAGGGGGGGAGTTCCTTTGGTCAAGCAAACAAAGTGTTTTGGAAGAAGGGTCAGAAAAACAGCCACCGGTAGTAACTCGATCTTTGACAGAACTGCCCCTCCCTTCTGAAAACAAGGTTAGTGAGTTTGAACTTTGCTTGCCTTCTTTGTGTGCTTATCTTGAAATGAAGCATGATAACTTTAAAGCAGGAAGCATAAAAGAAAAGCTGTCGCACTGGAATGAACTAACTTCTGACCCTGATGTACTTGAAACAGTTGAAGGAATTAAAATCACCTTTGATGATTGCCCAGTAGACTTAAAGCAAAGTTCACAAAGGTTGTTTAGCAAGTGTGAAAACTATGCTGTTGACTCTGAAATAAGAAACTTGTTGAAAAAAGGTGTGATAAAAGAGTCTTTACCTGAATCAGGACAAGTTGTCTCACCTATCTTTGTTAGGGAGAAAAAAGACGATCATTTAGAATGATTTTAAATCTGAAAGCTCTGAACAAAAATGTGGAATATAAGAAATTTAAGATGGAAATAATATATACAGCTTTGGATCTAGTTACACAAAATTGCTTTTTCGCATCAATTGATCTGAGAGATGCATATTACGTCATAGCAGTAGAGGAGACTTTTCGGAAATATCTGAAATTCAGATAGAGAGAAAAACTGTACTGTTTTCAGGCAGCTGCTATGGGACTCAGTCCGATACCCAGAAAATTCACAAAACTCATGAAACCTGTCCTAGCACGCTTACATGATATGGGTCACCTGATCACTTCATTCATTGATGACAGTTTGATTGTGGGAGAGACTGAAACAGAAGTTGTACAGTGTGTGGTAGACACGATACAATTATTCGACTCTCTAGGTTTCTATGTACATGAAAAGAAATCACAGTTCATGCCTGTGCAAGAAATCACCTACCTGGGTTTCAAAATAAACTCAATAGACATGACAGTCACTCTGACAGAAGAACGGAAACAAAAACTGCTGTGTGCATGCATTCAATTATTCAGTCAGGAAAGTACAACTATAAGATCTCTGGCATCTTGTATTGGACTAATGGTTTCTTGTTTTCTTGCTGTGCCAATGGGCCCTTTGTACTACAGAGCACTTGATCAAGATAAGTGTTTCGCACTTAAACTAAGCAAGGGGAACTGGGAAAAGCCTGTTGTGTTATCAGCTGAAGGGAAGACAGAGCTAGAATGGTGGATTAATAACATAGACAAGCAAAAGGCTCCCATTCAGAGATCAGACCCCACCATTACTATGAAGACAGACAGTTCACCTACAGGATGGGGTGCTTGGGTTGTTGACACCAAATCACAAACACAAAGCATGTGGAGTGAGAAAGACAAAGAAGGACACATAAATGCTTTGGAGCTATTAAGTGTCTTTTTTGGTCTCAAGTCTTTGTTGCATGACCAATGTAATGTTCACATAAGAATTATGACTGATAACACAAGCACTGTTGGTTGTATTAACAACATGGGTTCGAACAGATCTAAACATCTGAATGATGTATCTCAGCAAATCTGGCATTGGTGTGAAAGCAGAAACATATGGCTCAGTGCTGCTCACATTCCTGGTGTTGAGAATGTTGAAGCTGACAGTCTGTCTAGACAGACCCACATTGACACAGAATGGAAACTTGATTCAATGCTACTTTCTGAGGCTATGAATATTCTTGATATAAAACCTGTCATTGACTTGTTTGCCTCTAGATTAAATTTTCAGTTTTCCAGATATGTGTCTTTCTTGCCTGACCCAGGAGCATGTGCTATTGATGCATTTCGCATGTATTGGGGAAATGAGACTGTTTATTGTTTTCCACCTTTCAGCATTCTATCCCGGGTCCTGGCAAAGATAAAGAAAGACAAAGCAAGAGGGGTTATAGTAGCGCCAACCTGGAAAAATCAGCCCTTTTGGCCAGCACTGATGAAAATTCTCACAGCCAGACCTGTCCTCTTGTCAGCCAGAAACACTCTTCTGACACAACCAAGTCAAAAGGAGACAAAACACCCACTGAGGAAAAGCCTGATGCTGCTAGTCTACAAAGTGTCAGGGATAGATTCAGAACACAAGGCTTTTCTGAGGAGACTACCAGTATTCTCATGTCCTCATGGCAACCCGCAACAAAACAGATGTATGATGTGTACATACGAAAGTGGGAGAGGTACATGGAGAGGTACGCCCTACGTGTGTGAGCAACAAGTGGATTCAGTTTCACCGCCTCTAGCCACAGCTGTAAATTTTCTGGCATTGCTGTTGAAAGGGAGATATTCTTATAGCGCTGTGGGTACCGCTCGTTCTGTGCTAAGTTGTTTTCTCTGCAACTATGAAGGGGCAACTTTTGGTCAACACGAACTTGTAAAAAGATTTATGAAGGGTGTGTTTGAAAGAAAACCACTACTACCAAAGTATCACCACACTTGGGATGTAAACATTGTGCTGAAAATGTTAGAAACGTGGGTTCCAGTGGAAAACCTGACGTTCAAGGAACTGACAATGAAACTTGTGATGTTAATTGCCCTTCTGTCGGGTCAGAAGTGTCAAACTATTGCTGCTTTGGACATCGACAATATGCTACTTTCAAGGGAAAAGTGTGTTTTTTTATGTAAATAGATTATTAAAACAGTCAAGAAGAGGAGCCCATCAATCACCCATTGAACTCATGGCTTTTGTGGAAAAAGAGGCTTTGTGTGTAGTTCACACTTTGAAAGAATACCTGAGATGGAGCAAAGAACTGAGGGCTCAGAATGCTACCCGACATTTGTTTATCACTCTCCAAGCACCGCACAGAGGGGCCACTAGCGATACCATCGAGCGCTGGCTGAAGTGGACGATGGAGTGGGCAGGCATAGACATTACACGCTTCACACGGCACATAGTACGAGGTCAGCCAGTATTTCCGCTGCTAAACTTGCAGACACTCCAATAAACATCATCATGAAAGCAGCTGGATGGACAAATGTTTCCACGTTTGCTAAGTTTTATAATAAGAAGATGGGGCCAACACTGACCATGGGCCAATCCATCATGGAACGATTCCTACAACATAAATAAGGTAGGACAGTTTCTTGTTTACATGTGGTGGATGTGTTTGTCTCGAGAACACTGTGGCTCTAAAATCTCATGTGCATATAGTGGAGGGATGCAGGAAATGAGCAAGAATTAAATACAACAAAGCGAGACTTACCTGGTAAGGTGAAGCTGGTTGTAAATTCTTACGAATTTATTGTAGACCGGAATGGAGTGCACATGCCCACCCCTAAAATGGTCTGCATGCATACCATGCAAGTAAAATGAAATGCATATCATGCAAATGAAACAAATACCACTTTGTGGAATTTTTATCTAGAATTGACAACAGTGTTCTGCACACCGTGCATCAGTAGGACATCCCACCCATTCAAAATGATAATAATGATAACAATGTTTATAAAATATTTAATGTTCCTGTTATAGTATGACACAGTGTTCTCTTGAGGCTCTAAAAACTGACAGTAGGGGCTGCGCGCGGTTCTCATGTGCACTCCGTTCTGGTCTACAATAAATTCGCAAGAATTTACAAACCAGCTTCACCTTACCAGGTAAGTCTCGCTTTGTTGTATTTAATTATATTGGTCCTTTATCATGGGTCTTCTTTAATGCTTTGTCACAATGTCTGATAGCAATAATTCCTGGCTAAAAGAAGAGGGACTCAGAATAGGTCATTTAAATATAAATCATATGATAAACAAATTAACTGAGATATCTTTTATTTTGACAAATTCAGGAAAGAGTTTTCATGTATTCGGATTTTCAGAATCTCGTCTTTCTTCTCAGATTTCTGATAGTGATATATCATTTCCTGGTTACATTGCAGTTTGCAAGGATCCATTACAAAACAAGGAAACTGATTTACACCTTTATATGCATCAGTCACTGAGATTCAAAAGAATAGATACCTTAGAGCAACATAATGTAGTAGCACTCTGGGTCAAAATTCAAATAACATTTACCAAGCCATTTCTAATCTGTTTGCTATACAGAAATCCATTGGAAAGAATTGTTTGGAACGATTGTTTTATTTCAATGATGGACCATGCATACACTCAATGTAAAGATATCATTGTATTAGGAGACTTCAATATAGATTTACTAAAAGACAATAAGCATTAGAATCTAACGTATAAATTTATGGACTAACACAGTTAATACAATCACCAACGTGAGTAACTAGTGTCTCTAAACCTCTTATTGATCATTTAAATGTATCTGATCCTAAGACTATTATTAAAACATCTGTCCCAGAGTGTAGTTGCAGTGATCATTATCCGATTTGTTTTACATGGTCAAAAAAAGGCACAAAAATACCAAAGTTAAATCATAAAACTATTGTATTTCGAATTTCGAGAGTGAAAAGTTTATCTATGATCTTACACATTCCTCTCACTAGCGTATATCAGTATACAGACCCTGATATGGCATTATAAGTATGGTACAAGATTTTTTTTATAGCATATACAACAAACATACTCCACTGCAAATGAAGAGGATTCAATATAAGATAAAACCTCCATGGCTGACAGATAAAATACAGAAAGCCATATACCATAAAGATTATTTGCTGAAACATAGCTCCTGTGAAAATTATAAAAGGCAGAGAAATAAAGTAATTTCCCTCATTCGAACAGAAAAAAAGAAATATTTTCTAAATGTGTTGAACAAGAAGAACAATGGTAGACTAATCTGGAAAGCCATGCATCAATTAACAAATAAAAAATGTCAACAGTTCAACCTGTATGCAAAATGATATATCTGCTGACAAACTAAACTACCATTTTTCAACTGTAGCAAAACAAGTAATTCAAAATGACTACTTGAAAGAAAATAATTTACATGAAATGCAATGTGAAGACAAAAATATTTGCCTTTTTGTGAAAATACAACCCCTATGCATTCAAGAAGTTTACACTGCTTTAAGACAGCTCAAACAGACAAGCACCGGTGGCATTGACCGAATTGATGGAAAAATTCTTAAGCTTTCAGCACCAATCATAGCAGAAACTCTTACATATGTTTATAATCATAGCAGAAACTCTTACATATGTTTATAATCTTTGCATTGATAAAAACTATTTCCTTAGAGGTTTCAAACAAGCAAAAATTATTCCCATATATAAATCTGGAAACAAGACCAATACATCCAACTACAGACCAATTTCTATTTTATCTGTTCTTTCTAAGCCTCCGGAGCAACATTTTTATAAGTGTCTTCTTTCTCACTTAAATCAACATGATCTGATACATTCCAACCAGTCTGGATTTAGAGAATATCATTCCTGTCACACAGTTTTAACAAAACTGGTTGATCACTGGCTATTAAATATAAAGAGAAAGGAATTTACTGGAATACTGTTTGTTGATTTTGCAAAAGCTTTTGATGTTATAAATCACAAACTTCTTCTTTAAAAAAAAATAGCACTTTACAAATTATCTCGTGGTACTCTTGAGTTGATCTCCTCTTTTCTATCTGATAGACAGCAGAAAGTATCTTTAAATGGATCTATCTTTGATTTTCCCCCAAACACTTATGGTGTGCCTCAGGGTTCAGTTTTTGGTCCCCTACTTTTCCTGCTTTACATCAATGATCTTCCTTTATCCATAGGTACTCAATGGGACATGTTTGCTGATGACACCACCCTTGAAACAACAAACTCTGATGCGCATGAGGTTTATCATTCTAATGTGAAAGTCGATGAAGTAACAAATCATAAAGTTTTAGGTGTAACACTAGATAATAACCTCACATGGTTTAAACACTTAGAAAAAATGTCTAGAAATATAGCATCAAAACTGTATCAGTTTAGAAAAATAAAGAGCTTTTAAAATTTACATGCTAGGAAACTAATCTTTTACGCATATATACAGTCTCACATTGATTATGGATCCACACTCTGGGATCTAGCGTGTAAAAATGTACTGAAACATTTGCTTAGCATTCACAAAAGAGCCATTAAAATTGTCATTAACAAGTCATCTACTCTAACAGACTTTGACTATAAACAAGCAAATATAATAATAATATACAATAATATACAATAAAGGCATTGTCATGTATAAATTACTCCATGGTAAGACTCCACATTCTCTTAGGAATATGTTTACTTATAATAGTTATCAACATTCACACAAAATAAGTGTTTCTTTCACAACAATTATTCATCATCTAGCGATGAGTCATTCACAATCACGTGAGATGCGATGTGTGCGCATCTTGCCAGTGATGCTTGCATGTTGCTAGAAGAAAGACACGGTGAATTTCGCTCTCTGAATATCTTGAATATCTTCAAATTATCAGGTCAGTTCATTTCATTACACTAATTTTTGCTTTTTTCATAGTTTATACAAAGCTGAGTCCTATCGGTGACTTTATTTCAGCCAGGTTCTGAGTCACTATTCAGATTGACAAATAAAAATCACCTGCTTTCAACCCGGAGACAGAACCGTCCAAACAATGACCACACAGTATAGTGACGCTAAGCCTTCAGCAAGTAATATGGAGCATGACCCTAGTCTAGAGGATAAATTAGGGGGGGAGGTTGCAAGATGTGGCACAGAAATTAGATGAAAAGTGGGAGAAGAGGTTCGAAAATTTTGTACACCTCTTGAGAACCTCTCTCAAACACAAAAGAAAATCTAGCAAGAGCAATTCTGAGAGTGAGGTGAAACATCACGAAGTCGAAATTGACGACCGTGATGTTTTAGTCTTTCAAGAAGATGAGGAGGAGCTTGAACTCCAAGAATACAAGAGGGCTCTCATGGAAGGGCAGGATTCCAGTCGCAAAGCCCCCAATGAGTTAGACAGGGGGAGGTTGTTCAACGAAATCAAACAACAACTATCGGAACAGGAGGTGCTTGGCGAAAAAGTAAGCCAGGGACTCGCGACTTTGATTAATGGTCGGTTTAGCCAGAAACTAGGTGAAAAAGTTCAAAATGACATGTTTGAGGCACACAATGGCCCAGAGAATTGCGAAAAATTAGTCATCCTTTAGTAAACAAAGAAGTCTGGGCCAAACTTTCCTCGGAACAAAGAAAAGCTGACCTCAAGCTTGCGCACACGCAACATGCTATAATCAAGGTTACAACGGCCATCGCTTGCATAGCAGACCTGAATGAAACAGCGCAACTGCCCACCAGTGCAATTCGGAACTGCACGGATGCTATTGCATTGCTAGGGCACGCCACACACGAATTTTTGATGTTCCGACATCGCGCAATGTGCCCTCCAGTCAATACCTGTCAGTACGATGAGTCGGATGAAATAACAGAGAATTTGTTTGGTGACAATCTTGCTGCCTCCCTGAAAAACATCAATGAAATGGACAGAATAGGCTACAGGGCCATGTCAGGAGGAAGGAAGGGAAATAACCCCAAATTTGGTTGCTTTCAGTACAAGGGCAATGGGGGGAACAAAAAGAGGTCTTTTTTAAGGGCACAATCAAACAAACACTTCCCAGTCAGACGCGGGGGTTATCAGAACCCCAGACAGTCCTACAACCAGCGCTACAATAACTTCCCCAAAGGGCGCAGCCAGAGGAACAGCTTCCCTCAGGCTCAGTAACTGAGCTAAGTGATTTTGATGCAGAGATACCAAACATTGTACATGTGCTACAAGAAGAGTCAGAAAAATTTGAAGCAGGCAGATTAGCTAAATTTACAGCTGAATGGGCCTCACTGACATCAGATAGTGAAATCTTGAAAATGGTGACAGGTGCTGAAATTGAGACTGACTGTAAAATTGAGAAGTTAGCTATCAAATCCATGGTCACATCCATCAAGAATGAGTGAATCTGAGGCGGCTGTGATTGATGGAGAAATAAACAAATTGATCAGAAAAAAGGTAATCACACCATGTAAACACACTCAAGGTGAAGTGTTGTCACCAATCTTCACTTGGCAGAAAAAAGATGGATCACATAGAATGATCTTGAATTTTTAAAGTCTTAATGAAGAAGTCACCTATCACCATTTTAAGATGGACACTTTGGCCACAGCTTTGGCTTTGGTAAGCAAAAACTGTTTCATGGCCTCGTTGGACTTGAAAGGTGCTTACTATTCAGTGCCAATACACAAGGAACACCAAAAGTTGTTGAGGTATGAATGGAAAGGATGTGTTTATGAATTTAATGCACTTCCAAAAGGATTAGCACTGGCACCACAGTTGTTCACAAAACTCATGAAGCCAGTTTTTGCTACCTTAAGACAAAAAGGGCATACCTCCACAGTTTTCTTGGATGATTCTTTGCTTATTGGCACAACAAAGGCACAGTGCCAGGATAATGTCAGGGAGACACTGGGCACTTTGCGTAAATTGGGGTTCATTGTACACCCAACAAAGTCGGTTTTTCAGCCCACCACTAAGATTCAGTATCTAGGAGTCATCATTGACTCAGTCTAAATGACTGTCACTTTGACCCCAGAAAGGAAAGAAAATATCATCCTATGCTGCAAGAGATTGATTAAATCACTCAATGGTTCAATAAGAGAATTAGCCAAAGTTATAGGTCTGATTGTGTCCAGTTTTCCTGCGGTAAAATTTGGACCCCTGCATTACAGGAAGTTAGAGAAAGATAAATGCAGGGCACTAAAAGAAAGCAGAGGGAACTTTGATCAGATGATGCAGATTTCTGAGGATGGTAGAAAGGAGCTAGCAAGGTGGATAGAGAATGTAAATGAGGCTTTTAATGAAGTGTATTGTTCAGATCCAGACATTGTGGTTCACTCTGATGCAAGTGTTCAAGGCTAGGGCTGTGTGTGTGAGGGAGTCCCATCTGGAGGGGTATGGCTACCAGTGGAAAGGTGGTTCCACATTAACTACTTAGAATTAAAAGCTGCATTTTTGCCCTGAAATCCTTCCAGTTACAGCTCCAAGGAAAACATGTTAGACTTATGCTGGATAATACCACAGCCATTGCATGCCTAAATCATATGGGTACTTCCCACTCTGACTCTTGTAATGAGCTAACACATACTATCTGGTCATGGTGTATTGAACACAGTATATTTGTCAGTGCAGCTCACATCCCAGGCTTGGAGAATGTTGTGGCTGATGCAGAATCCAGAAAGGTTAACCTAGATGCAGAATGGATGTTGAACAGTGATCTTCTGCAGGCTGCTCTCAGTCAGCTGAATGCAGTACCTGACATAGATTTGTTTGCTTCAAGATTGAATGCACAGTTGGACCCAGCTGCAGAAGTGATTGATGCTTTCAGTTTCTCATGGAAAGACATACATTTCTATACTTTTCCCCCCTTCAGTGTCATCACCCGACTCCTTCAGAAGGTGCAGAGAGACAGGAGCTTGGGTGTCCTGGTGGTTCCAGACTGGCCAACTCAAGCCGGGTACCCAATACTCTTACGGTTGCTGACAGCAGAGCCTGTGCACCTGACCTGCAGAAAGAACTTACTGCACCTTCCCAGCCAACCAGAAGCAGTCCATTGCCTGGTCCAGCTGAACAGGCTTCACCTGCTAGTCTGCAAGATCTCAGGTGCCATCTAACTAGCTCATGGATAAGTATTGGGGCAGCAGATCTAGTCATGAACTCGTGGAGACTATCCACCCAGAAAGCATACGACTCCTACATTAAGAAATGGAAACAGTTTGCAGATAGCAAGGGTATTACAAACCCATCTTACATTGATGTAATACATTTTTTAATCATATTTATACTCTTCTGGAGCTAGTCACAGTACTGTAAATTTAGCCTGCAGTGCAGTCTCAGCTTATTTGCACAGACCAGGTACTGAAGCAGTGGGTAGTCACCCACTAGTGTGTCGGTTAGAGAAAGGGCTATTTGAAAATAGATGGTCTATCCCTAAATATCAGGAAATCTCATAAAGACACTGTCCTACAGTATTTAGCTGGTTGGCCTAGTGTAGAAGAGTTGTCACTTAAAAAGTTGTCCCTCAGACTGATTATGCTGTTAGCTCTTGTTTGGCCAGAGAGGCCAAACAATCCATGTATTAAAATGTGACGATGTAAAGATGAAAGAGGACAAATGTATATGTATATATACAAATGTATATTAGTGTTCAGTGCTGTGTTAAAGCAAACCAAACCAGGGTCGCATGTACAACCCTTAGAACTACAGTCCTTTGAAAATAGAAACTTGTGTATAGTTACCCACCTGAAACAATATTTGAAGATAACAGAGCCTTTGAGGAAAGGGAAGCAACTCTTTATTTCTTTTGTAAAACCCCACAGTGAGGTTTTAAGAGACACTATATCCAGATGGATGAAAACTGTGTTAGGGTTAGCAGGGGTAGATATCAACCAGTTTTCCACTCACAGCACCAGAGCAGCAAGCACATCAGCAGCATTCAACAGAGATGTGCCTATTGACTGCATAATGAGAGCAGCTGGATGGTCCTCCCAGAACACCTTTGTGAAATTCTACTGCAAACTGGTTGTGAAGAAGACCTTGGGTCAGTCAGTGCTGGACAATTTTGTGAATAAGCAGTAAAACTGACATTGGTCAAACAGGACCCAGAGAAGGTAGGTGGAAGTGTTGGCTGTCTTATGATCTTAGCTGGACCCAGGGAAGGTAATTAAGTTATTGAAGGCCATTTATCAATAGTTGGAACTTATTTTGTGGTTACTTGGTGCTGGCAGTTCTTAACATTGACCATTGATGCTTATCAGCTAGTGATTTTAATTATTGAGAGGACTGTTTCAGTTCTCATGACCTCTAACTCTGAAGTCTCACGTGATTGTGAATGACTCATCGCTAGACGATGAATAATTTATCAATTTAAGGAGACTTACCTGTAAGTTGAGGTTAAATTGGGATTATTTAGAGTCTAGGGATGGGGAATGAGCAATTACGTGCCCACCCATCTCGGCTCTTAATGATCCTTCTTTACCCACCTAGGTATTGTCAGTTAAATTTAAATTAGAGGTCATTCGTGTCTACATACTGGCAAGATGCCCGCGCATTGCATCTCAC
Organism: Stramonita haemastoma; assembly: GCA_030674155.1. Taxonomy (NCBI): domain Eukaryota; kingdom Metazoa; phylum Mollusca; class Gastropoda; order Neogastropoda; family Muricidae; genus Stramonita; species Stramonita haemastoma. The sequence goes on along the minus strand of CM060316.1, from coordinate 80,949,186 downwards.
ATAATTGCTCATCCCCCATCCCTAGACTCTAAATAATCCCAATTTAACCTCAACTTACAGGTAAGTCTCGTTAAATTGATAAATTAATCTTTATAAATCTAGCCTTATGTACTCTAGAGGATGGCTATGGAATAATATTCCAGAGCTCCTAATATGTGAATCTAATTTTTCGAGATTTAAAACCAGCTTGTTTAATTACTTAATGAATCTCTCTGATTTGACATTCCTTTCTCCAAACATGTATTGAACCC
>CM060316.1:80888935-80943935 GCA_030674155.1 Stramonita haemastoma | reverse complement strand
AAGATTAGGTTGGTCTTTGCCACTTCGGCCATAGTAAAGGAGCCAAGGTTTGGAAGAGCAACAAGATCAGCTTTCCATCAAAATTGCAACTGGACCTGGTTTGCAAGAACTAGAAAAAAAAGGCTTTGAAAAGGAATCTCCTAGCAGGACCACAGGACCAATGAGTCAGTGTGTCAAAAGGCTATGAAAGCTGGGCCACAAGGAGCCCCATCTGGCTGTTGTAAAGAAGAGGAAACTAGCGCTGTTTGGTCACATCACAGGTTACTGCTCTCGGACCAAGACTATCCTATAGGGAAAAGGGGTGGACGCAGGGGCAGGCAGAAGAAGAGTTAGATACAGACCATTAAATTATGGATCGACCTTGACCGGTCTTGGAATGGCAGTACTGCTGTAAAAGGCTTAGGAAAATCCAACCTGAAGTACATCATAAAAGAACGCGTCCCCCATACCCCCTCCATCCCCCCAACGATCATCTCGGTTAAAATACTGATAATCATCATCATCATGGTGATAGTGGCTCTATATCACCATCTCCGATAACCCATCTGTTTGTTTGTATTAAGTGAATTTGAATTTTAAAAAAAATTGAAGCGATGCAAAATACTAATCACTATGTTAATGAGTGATTATAAAACAAAAGTTTAAACATAAGGCATACACACTATCCCCCTACACACACACACACACACACACACACACACACACACACACACACACACACACACACACACACACACACACACACACACACACACACACACACACACACACACACACACACACACACACACGTCAGAGAGAGCGCGGAAGAGAGAGACAGAAAATTTATTTTAAACTTTGAAGAATAACATCCTAGCTCCTAGTTCTCACATAACTACACATATACACATCCAAGTATTGCAGCATTACAGCCCACCACTAAAATGATAGTAATAATAACAGAAAAAATATATCTGGTAACCTTTTCTGTCAAACACAACTCCAACAGGCCCGTTAGTTTTAAGCTAGAATCGCAATGGTCAAGGGGAAAACAGCTATTGATAACAGACAAGGGGAAGAACAACAAAACATGAACAAACAACACTTCTGAGACAGTACCAGGATTATCTTTGTATATCCCATAGGCGGCGATATTACTGAGCTCCACTTTCGCCATCCGATTCCATTTCCAGTTACATTTTTTTCTTTTTTATATGACAAACTCTCTAGACTTGTGTTCATACACACTGCTTGAAGTGCTACTTGCATATGACTGTTAATACTGTACAGGCATTACTAATCATTTTTCCTCTCTATAAGTTCATAGCCATTTTCTCAGGCTGCCAGTTTGCTACAAACGGTCCATTTCAGACAGGCAAAGTGTCTCTCTCTCTTGTATGGTGGGGGCAGTTGTTCCTGCCTGCCTGCCTTGAAATGCCTCTTTGGCCTCTACTGGTCCGCCCACAGCGCTATCTAAGGACTTCTGCTGAAGTTATACACAATAACAGGCTGTGGCATTTGTCTCACGGTGGCAATGGAGAAGAGCGATGCTCCTGTCTGTAAAAAAAGTTTTAAAGCCTGAAGAACAGGAAGATTTATGAAGCAAAATGTACAACTTAATGAAACTTTTTGCTCCATTTTTGTCAAATGTGCGTGTGTTGTGTGTGGTGTGTGTGTGTGTGTGTGTGTGTGTGTGTGTGTGTGTGTGTGTGTGTGTGTGTGTGTGTGTATGTGTCTGTGTGTCTGTGTGTCTGTGTGTCTGTGTGCGTGTTTGTGTGTGTTTGTGTGTGTGTGTGTGTGTGTGTGTGTGTGTGTGAGCGTGTGCGCACGCGTGCGTGTGTGTGCGTGTGTGTCTGTGTCTGTGTTTGTGCGTGTCTGTGTGTGTTTATGTGTGTTTATGTGTGTGTGTGTCTGTGCCTGTGTATGTCTGTGGGTGTGTCTGTGTGTGCGTGTATGCGCGCGCGCGCGGGTGTGTATGTGCGTCTGTGTGCGCGCGCGCGCGTGTGTGTGTTTATGTGTGTGTTTGTGTGTAAAAGACAAAGATATAGACACACAAACAGACAGACAGATAGACAGACATACACAAAGACAGACAGACAGGCAGACATGCAGACAAAATAACAGATTGAACAACGTTATTATTTTTCCGAGCTGAGCATCAATAAAGTCTTTTTAGTTGATTTTTATCCTCTACGTAGAGCTGGATAAAATACAGAGAGGATAAAGCTATAATTTGTGGAGGGAATTAACAACCAAATCATCACTGCCGCGGTCTGAATAGCGCTGCTTGTTGTCACTCCTCGCCTAATAAACATCACCTTTTGCCACCAGCTCCATCCCCGCCCACTCTGTCAATTTGTCTTTTCCTCCTTTCTTTGTTGTGAACAAGGACACAGCATACCTGATTTTGTTTGCACTTTATGCTTTCTAGATGCCAGGATAATTTATTTCTTATATAGATAAAGAATGGAACTCCAACATTGAGACTGAAACATGTTTTCCGATTCAAATGGGATTAGAAAAAAGTTAATAGATGCTGTCTGTCTTTTGTTTCTTTTAACATACTGTTTTGCTTATCTTTGCGTACGTGTATTAGAAGCAAGCTGGACTGCCCAAACAAATTGTCCTATTTCATTGGATAATCCTCCCCCGTTTGGTGTCAGCAAATATTCACCATTAACAGTAAAGTTAAAAGTCTTATGATCAGCATTGCTGCTCCGCAGGGTCGAGAGTGCTTTCAAACAGCAGCCTTAGGTGTAGGGAGCAGAATAAAACTACAAGTTCTTTCGGTTGTAAAAGGAACCTGGAATAAAAGTCTATATTCATAGGATGGGTTATGCAGAGACAAACTCTCCTCTGTCTTCCTATAAACCTCTAAAAAAAACAAAAACGGAGCGCCTTGCATTTTGTCTCTGTCCTTGGCAGCCTCCTAAGACCGGGTGAAACTCTGGCCTCTGAGGTTGTCACAGCACAGGATTGTTTTGGGAGTAAGTGCCCCACTGCCTATAACATGCTGCCATAGGATATCATTTTCAGCTAAAACCCAACTCAAACTAATGGCGTGGCCATACGGCCATTTTTACTAACTTCCTCATTATGACGCCATAAAAACCAATTCTAAGGGTAGATGGGGCTTGCAACCTTAAAGTAGACAGTTTACCTAGAAGGGAAACTCATTCCCAACCTTGTTGCTATGCAATCACATAACGCCAAAAACAGCTGAAAAGCACTTCTCTGAATTGTCGAGGGAGTGGGGTGCGTGCCAAAGGCAGTTGAATTGTCAACTGCTGCTTACCTCTGGAAGCTAGCTCCTTCAGCCAAGCTGATACTAAATGTACTTCCCTGCTTAATGATAAGGCTTATAGGCCTAGTGAGAGAGAGTTGGTTGACTGGGCATTCTAGCATTTACATGCATTGTTCTAAAGTCTATGCTCTTGAAAAATCACTCCAAAGTGATTTTTTTTATCCATTTATTCTTTTATATGAAGGATAATGGAATAAGCACTCATGTGCTTTTTTACATCCAGTCCCCGTGCGTATGCAGTTTTGTAAATCTTGTCATCTGTTCCCACCGGCACACAATGGCTTGCCCTTACCAGAGACTGTATAAGCTACGCTGAGATAGATGACGAGATTCGGGGCGGTTAGCGCGTGCGCTATAGCTGTACTGACTGAGAGCGCGCTAATGCTCGGCCGGCCGAGTTCAACAAGGCTTTCAGCAGCTGAGGTGGCAACCAGCGCGGTAACTGGTCGGCTTCAGTGGTGGCACATAATCATAATTCAATCGTTGTACTGGCAGTAAAATGTGTTTTTACAGTCAAAAACAAACAAAACTTATACAGAACTGTGTTGCATGCAGAGAAATGAGAAAAATATTTGCAGATACCGAAAATGAAAACTCTCTCTCTCTCTCTCTCTCTCTCTCTCTCTCTCTCCTCTCTCTCTCTCTCTCTCTCTCTCTCTCTCTCTCTCTCTCTCTCTCTCTCTCTCTCTCTCTCTCTCTCTCTCTATCTATCTATCTATCTATCTATCTATCTATCAATCTCTATCTCAATCTCTCTATCTCTTTTTCTTAACAAATGATTTTAACAGCTTTAAATCTGCTCTGTAAAGTAAGAAAACCCTCTCTCTCTCTCTCTCTCTCTCTCTCTCCTCTCTCTCTCTCTCTCTCTCTCTCTCTCTCTCTCTCTCTCTCTCTCTCTCTCTCTCTCTCTCTCTCTCTCTCTCCCCTACATGACTGATTTACTCAACTACTCAATAGCTTGTTATTAACTGTTATAAAGAGTCTGGTACATCAAACATTGAATTGTGGTTAAGCACGGTACTGAAGGTCGGAGAGAGATCAATTTACCAGATATTCTCTAGTATTCATACCCTCTCATTAATTCATAAATAGCGTTCTTGACAGTTTCGATTAATTTCCATGTCGAGAATTTTTTTTTTTTTACTTTTTGTGAATTTGTATCCAAAATTTAGTGTAATTTACGAGTTAACAGGTGTTTTAAACAGTAGTTACAACAGTCATCAGTGTATATGTAGTGCCGGCTTTCCACGCGTCTATGCCTCTGACAGGCCAGCTGCCAGCGTGGTCGCGCTGAAACTGCGGACGGCTATCTCAGCGTAGCTTATACAGTCTCTGCCCTTACGAAAAGCGGAACAGGATTTAATTTTACAGCGTCGAAACAACACAGAAGTCGGCTGTCAAGGGGCATCAAGTTCAGACCGACAATGGCAAGTCCTCTGGTGTGCTACAGGTTATTTCTGGCAATTGAAGGGTTATCATGGCACTACTAGTCATCTATCACCTGCAAGTAATGTGCTGAATCAACACAGTGTGCCTGATTTACTACGTGATTGAATCTATGCAATAAGGCAGACTGCATCGTGCGCCAGGGCCAGTGAAGGAAGGTATTGGCCTGTAGTTTTCGTGGGTCATTAATTTTCGTTTTATGTATTGAATATTTCTTTTGGTATCAACTAGGATGTCTTTTTGCAGAAGTATTATGGAATAGAATGATAATTATTGCAGTTCATGTCGTTAACAACTGTTTGGTTTGTAGTCTTTGATTATTTCTTTGTTCTTATGTTTTTTTCTTCTTCTGACCAAAAAGCAAGACAGGCTTCACTGATTAATTTTGGACACTATCATGTAAAAACGATTCATCAACAGCTTTTATAGCCCGAGATCTCAGCTAGCTAAAGCAACCTATCTCAAACAGCTGAAGTGTTTCTTTCCAAGACTGGTTCAGTATGTAGCATCCTACTTCAGCAGACGTCTGGCAATTTTCTCAGACTGCTCAAGTTCTACACAGTCTACTCAGTCTCCTCTCCTGGTCTATGCATTTTCCTCTTTTTAGATTAAAACCGTCTGTAGACCCAAGCCACAGATGGCAAGTCCTCAGCCAGAATGACTGCTGATCTGGGAAATGTTTGGGGGAAATGAAGTCGTGCAAATTGGTAGTTCTCACTGGATAGACCTTCCTCTCCATTGATCCTTTTATTTATTTTTCTTTGGACAGGCCGCCGTCTTTTGTTACCTTACTGGTTTTTATCATTTAAGGTGTGTGTGTGTGCGTGTGTGTGTGTGTGTGTGTGTGTGTGTGTGTGTGTGTGTGTGTGTGTGTGTGTGTGTGTGTGTGTGTGTGTGTGTGTGCAAGTGCGCGCTCCCGCGTGTGTGTGCTAATGCATACGTGCTTGCGTGCGTTCGTGTGTGTGTGTGTGGTGTGTGTGTGTGTGTGTGTGTGTGTGTGTGTGTGTGTGTGTGTGTGTGTGTGTGTGTGTGTGTGTGTGCGTGAGTGTGTGCGTGCGTGCGTGCGTGCGTGCGTATGTGTGTGTGACTTAAAAGAAGTATTTTCTGTTATAAAAACAAAAATTCATTTCAATTATGCTGTGCATACACAAATGTTTTCAATGTCCACGACATTGTTTCATTTCTCCTCTTACCAATAAAATTGACAGTACCTAACTTTCAGCTTCAGATCTGTAGTGAACAAATCAAGGACATGCATCCAACTGACTGCTCGTGCACTTAAAACGGGAAATATGAAGAGAGAGAGAGAGAGAGAGAGAGAGAGAGAGAGAGAGAGAGAGAGAGAGAGAGAGAGAGAGAGAGAGAGAGAGAGAGAGAGAGAGGAGAGAGAGAGAGATTGATTCATATTATTCTTTTATATCGAGGATAATGGGATAAGCACTCTTGTGCTTTTTTTCATCCAGTCCCCGTGTGTATGCAGTTTTGTAAATGTCATCTGTTCCCTCCGGCACACGATAGCCTACTCTTACGAAAAGCGGAACAGGATTTAGCGTGTGCGCAAGATGTTCTGCGTGCGTTCGCACACGGGGCCTCGGTTTAAAGTCTCATCCGAAGGACTTTTGTGGAGAGTGGAGTCAGCACTGATGTTAACTCCAGGAGAAAAATCTCCTCGACCGGACGCGGGTCGTGAAATTGCCAGCGCAATTCGTCAAATTGCCAGCGCAAATGTTCTGACCACTTGGCTATCCGTCCCCCGGAAAGAGAGAGAGAGAGAGAGAGAGAGAGAGAGAGAGAGAGAGAGAGAGAGAGAGAGAGAGAGAGAGAGAGAGGGGGGCAAATGGTTAAAAAAAATCAGAAGTCAGAAAGCAACAGTATTTACAACAATGAAGTTTTTTGTTTTGGTTTGGTTTGTTTTTTACGTGTCTGGATTTACACTATCGTCTAGCTCTTCTTCCAAGTTTACCTTTGTTTCAGCCTTAAACACGCTCTCCATGTCTGTTCCAGCGTGTTTCAGTTTCCTCCTCAGACACTTCACTTTCTTTTATATGTGATGGTACCGAGACGTAAGGAAAAAGACAGGTTAGGGAAAGAGTGGAATGACAATTCTCAAGCAACAATTCAACTGGACAAAAGAAGACTCAGGGGAAGACGGTAGCTGGCTGGTCATTCTTTATTCGTTACTTAGCATTCAGGTACAGGTGAAGACCAAGGTTTGAAGACGGTTTGAAGACCGTTTGAAAACCAATGTTGTGAAGACAAAACACTTATTTAAAAATACAAAGTGTCTCACAATTTACAGGTGAGTCAGAAAATAATAGTACTACGCAGCGACAAGATTGCATGGAATATTATCTAATCAAGTCTCCTGTCGCGCTAAGTCTAGCACACTACATCTAGCATACAAACAATGTTATTTACAAAATCTCTTACTCACTCACACTCACACACACACACACACACACACACACACACACACACACACACACACACACACACACACACACACGCACGCACGCACACACACACACATGCATACACACATGGGAGATAATCCCTGTCGCGCTGTCTCACACGCTAGATCTACCGCACCCGGTACTAGATCTACTGCACCTGGCTACATATATCTTTCGTATATCCAAAAAGTGGAACTCATAACAATAAAACCAATTCATGCAACTGATGCTGTTTTTTTTTCTGTTTTACAAAAACAATTAGCAATACAAACCCTTTTTTTTTAAAAGTGAAAACAGATAAACTTTAGACATGTCCCTCTTCAGAAAATATTTTGAAGTAACACGAAATGTCTTGATGAACGTGATACAATAAAGGTAAAGTAACGGTACAGGTGTTCCCATAACCTATGCCTTTGTTGTGGAACTTCTCCAAGGACCAGCATATTGCGGGCGGTGCCCATCTCCTCTACCTCGCTGCTTTACCTGCCCTGACCCTAATGAGGGCAGGTACCCATTTACAGCTGGGTGAACTGAGGGACTGTACTAAAGCCAAGGCGTGCAAACAGTCACCCATCCACTTGGTAACCACACTCAATGCTGCTTAACCTTGACTTGGGGAACGTGAGTGCTCTGACCACTGAGTTATCCCGTGGTGGTATTGTGTGGAGCTCCTGCCGACGGCAGCGGCGATGGAGACAGTTGGGTTGGGTTAAGTTTTTGTCAAAACATTGAGAACAAAAATATTCTTTTGATAGCTTTTGAAAAATAGATTAACACATTCACACTGACGTGACATGTCGCTGAGATCTGATTATTCATTTTTTCAGTTTGATAAAATGTAATGTTGGACGGCCAGCAGCTGGAAGAAGTAGACGCTTTCAAATATCTTGGCGCTACCCTCACGAAAGATGGACGCTCCACCACAGAGATCAAGACCAGGTAAGCCATGGCAACATCAGCTATGGCAAAACTGAACAAGATATGGAGAAGCGACAACATCAGCTTCAAAACAAGTCAAATTGTTCAGATCCCTGGTCATCTCCATCTTGCTCTACGGCTGCGAAAGTTGGACAATGACCGCTGAAACCACCAAGCGGATCCAGACGTTCGAGACAAAATGCTTCAGGCAACTGCTTGGAATTTCCTGGAAGGATAGGAAAACAAACACCTTTGTGCGAAGTCAAGTCGCACTGATGGCTGGCCCTCAGGAACCCCTACTAGCCACTGTCAAGAAAAGGAAGCTGGCATGGTTCGGCCATGTCACACGCCACAACACCCTCCCCAAGACAGTCCCACAAGGAACGCTAGAAGGTGGCAGACGCCGAGGCAGACAAACCAAAAGCTGGATGGATAACATCAAGGAGTGGACCCACCTGGACAGTCCAACACTCATTCGGAAGGCGGAGGACAGGGCTGGATGGCGACAGCTGGCTGCAGAATCGTCTCTCATGTCTCCTCCACGACCATCCCGGTCATGAGAAAAGAAGAAGAAGAAGAATGTTGGATCAAGTGATGAGCCTCAAAACACTTCCAGACGACATGACTGTTGGTCATTTCTTCAGAATAAACAGAATGGGGTCTTCCAAGACGACTTCATGAATATGCAGTTAATGGCGTGCCATCCTTAACAGGGCCGTGCAATAAAAGCAGTCTTTGTAACTTGGGCGGTTCAAGTCTTTCTAGAAAAAAAGAAAACAACAAATGAACAACGAAATGTCTTTAGCATGAAAAGACTCAGCCCTGACAAGGCCCAATTCAGAAAATGTACAAAGCACACGTATACAATAAAAGACATTATGGAAAGAGACAAAGAAACAAATGGTGATGGTTGCTTGCTGACAATGTCCCTAATTATATAGCTCGGCTGTGACCCTAGCCAATGAAACCAATCAAAAGACATATATATATAAAAAAAAAAAAGGAACAGCCAAGATACCTGCAAGATGTGTCCTCGACAAACTTCAGCAGAGAAAAATGTTTGTCCAACAAATGAAAACATAAAAAGGAAATGGAAGACAGCATATCTATCGTGTTGTAGCAACGCACGCCTCTCGAGGAAGGCGGCCCAAATTCCGTACAGACAAAATCCTATCAATACAAAAACAATGCCTTCCATTAAGACATTAACGTCCTAGCCCAGCTTCTCGATGTCAAAGGACCAGCAGGAGTCTTTGCATGTGGAGAAAGCCGTTCGTTTTACAAAGCCCTCTGGCCCTTCTTTCCACATAATGAGTTCATTGAATCTCTTTAAATAATAACGGGGCTGTGTTTCCTGGCGATGTTTGAGGCTAGGTTTGTGAAAAATGGATAATTTGAGTTATTGTGCACTGCAGATTCTTTACTTGAGAAACGATGTCTTTTTCTGCAGTCTTCGTTATTCCTTTTTTTTTTTTTTAAATCCATTACAGTTGGGCATCTAATGCTCAAAGCTGGCACATTACATTTGTTCTACATGTTTTCTCTCTCTTTTGTTCCATCCTTTTCCTAATTTTTTTTATCATCCTCTCCACCTCATCCTCTTTTCTTCGTCGTCTTCTATAGATAGATAGCAGTCAATGCAAGAATATTGGGCAAAACCTGCAAATAGGGGTAACAGCATGGTTTTTTTTGGCATACACATGCTTTGGACCATCCTCTACAATCCTGGCTTAAGAAACAACATATTGGTTATCTGTTTCCTATTCAATTTGATACTTAAAGATATATGACCCATTTATTACACCACCCCCTGACCCTAACAGGTGTTGATCCATTTGTCGGTTTTCAGCCTAAACTCCACACACCCAGCTAAAGACCGGTGGTAGCTGCCCGATGAGATGTGATGATCTCTCCAACCGTCAATAGCATCATACTCCTAGATCCTCCCCCTAAACCGCTTCCCTCCCTCAACCTACCCATATCATACTAAACATCCTTCCCTACGTTTTCCCCCATCATACTCCTCCCCCTAAACCTCCTCCTTCTTCCCTATACCTACCGCCGCCATACTCCTCCCCCTAAACCTCCTCCTCCCTTCCTTTACCTACCCCCATCATACTCCTTCCCCAAACCTCCTCCCCTACAACTACAACATACTCCCCCTTTCCTTACACCTCCTACCCCTTCCCTACATCATACTCCTCCCCTAAACCTCCTCCCTCCCAGAATTCCCTTCATAACACGCCTCCTTCCAAATACACTTACCCCCACCATACTCTTCCCCTTAAACTTCCACCTCCCTCCCTTCACCTACCTCTATCATGTTCCTCCCCCGAAACCCCTCCTTCCCTTCACCTACCCCCATCATACTCCTTCCCCTTAACCTCCTCCTTCCCTACCCTTACCCCCCCCCCCATTATATTCCCCCCAAACCTTCCCCTTCCCTAATCTACCCCCATTATACTCCTCCTCCCTCCCCCTAAACCACCCTCCTGCCAAGTAAGATGGGATGATCTCTCCCATCGTCAGAACCATCATATTGCCCCCTAAACGTCCTCCTTTCCTACATTTACCCCCATCATACTCCCTTTAAACCTCCTTTCCTTCACCTACTCCTATCATACTCCCACCGCCAAACCTTTTTCATATTCCTCCCCCTAAACCTCCTCCCCTACACCTCCTCCCACCATACTCCCCTCCCCAAATCTCCTTCCCCTCAACTATCCCCATCATACTCCCCCCTTCCTTACACCTCCTACCCCTTACCTACACCAAACCCCACCACAATCCCCCCAAACTTACCCTTCCCTAACCTACCCCCACCATACTTCCCACTTAAACCTCCTCCTTCCCTACACTACCGCCATCACACTCCTTCCCTACATCTACCCTACATCTACATCTACCCTCACCATACTGCTCCCTCTAAACTTCCACATCCCTACACCCGACCCCCACCATACTTCTCCCCCTAAACCTCCTTTTTCCCTACAAATTTCTCCAACCATACGCCTCCCCAAACCTCTTTTTCATTCCCTACACGTAACCCCTATCGTACTCCCCTCCTTAAACCGAGCCCCCATTATACTCCTTCCCCAAAGCCTCCACCTCCCTCCATACACCTACCTCCATCATACTCCTCCCCTAAACCTCCTACCTCCCAGAATCCCCTTCATACCCCACCTCCTTCCCTACACATACCCCACCACACTCCTCCCCTTAAACTTCCACCTCCCCCCTACCCCCATCATGTTCCTCCCCCCCCAAATCTCCTTCCCTAACCTACTCCCCGCCATACTCCCCCAATCTCCTCCTTCCCTACACCTACCCCCGCCATACTGCCCCCAATCTCCTCCTTCCCTACACCTATCCCCGCCATACTCCCCCCCAATCTCCTCCTTCCCTACACCTACCCCCGCCATACTCCCCCCCAATCTCCTCCTTCCCTACACCTACCCCCGCCATACTCCCCCCAATCTCCTCCTTCCCTACACCTACCCCCATAATACTCCTCCACCTAAACCTCCTCCTTCCCAATACCTACCCCCGTTAAACCTCTTCTTTCGCTACGCATACCGCTGTCATACTCCCCCTAAAACTCCCCCTTCCCTAATCTACCCCCATCATACTCCTCCCCCTAACCTCCTCCCTCCCTATACGTACCCCCATTCCTATACCTACCCCGGGCCCCCATCATACTCCCACCCCCCTAAACCTCCTCCCTCCCTACACCTACCCCCACACCTGCTCCCTCCCTACACCTACCCCCACACCTCCTCCCTCCCTATACCTACCCCCATTCCTATACCTACCCCCATCATACTCCCAACCCCTAAACCTGCTCCCTCCCTACACCTACCCCCACACCTCCTCCCTCCCTACAACCACCCCCACACCTCCTCCTTCCCTACACCTACCCCCACACCTCCTCCCTCCCTACACCTATATACCAGTCTTTGCAGGTCTGCCAGCTTAGTTTATCAGTCCTTACTTTCAATTTCTGGTTCTATTTCTAGCCCCTTTCCTTTGTATTTTCATGACCAAAGAACCCCGCCGCCCCCCCCCCCCCCCCCCCCCCCCCCCCCCCTCCCTCTCCCTCTCCTCTCTCTCTCTCTCTTCTCTCTCTCTCTCTCTCTCTCTCTCTCTCTCTCCTGCCTGTTTTCACATCAACCCTGTGAAGTGCTACTTTATACGACTATCCGACGTTGTACAAACATTGCTGTTTTTTCTTTCTTTAAAGTTCATGGACATTTCCTCATACCCCAAGTTTGCTGTAAATAGCGCATGCCAGACAGCCTAAGTGTCTCTCTTTAATGGCTGGGGTAGTTGTTAATGCCTTGGAATACTTCGTCTGCCTCTCGTGGTTCTGCTGGCCTGTCTACTATACTGTGGTAGGACATCCATCGATGCCATACCTAATTCATCCTCTGCAGCAATGTTCTCACCGTAGCGAGTCTGGACAAGTACGGAGTTTGTAACTAAAAGCCCTTTGAAAATTAATGCCAGACAAAAATATCGCACTTTTTCTCAACTGCACGTGGGTACGTGGTAGTAGTAGTAGTAGTAGTAGTAGTAGTAGTAGTAGTAGTAGTAGTAGTAGTAGTAGTAGTAGTAGTAGTAGTAGCAGCAGCAGCAGCAGCAGCAGCAGCAGCTGCTGCTGCTGCAGTAGTAGTAGCAGTAATAGTAGTAGTGGTAGTAGTGGTAGTAGTAGTAGTAGTAGCAGCAGCGGCAGCAGCAGCAGCAGGAGTAGTAGTAGTAGTAGCAGGAGCAGTAACAGCAGCAGCAGCTAGCAGCAGCAGCAGCAGCAGCAGCAGCAGCAGCAGCAGCAGCAGAGAGTAGTAGTAGTAGTAGTAGTAGTAGTAGTAGTAGTAGTAGTAGTAGTAGTAGTAGTAGTAGGTAAAGTAGTAGTAGTAGTAGTAGTGTAAAGTAGTAGTAGTAGTAGGTAAAGTAGTAGTAGTTAGTAGTAGTAGTAGTAGTAGTAGTAGTAGTAGTAGTAGTAGTAGTAGTAGTAGTAGTAGTAGTAGTAGTAGGTAAAGTAGTAGTAGTAGTAAGTAGGTAAAGTAGTAGTAGTAGTAAGTAGTAGGTAAGTAGTAGTAGTAGTAGTAGTAGTAGTAGTAGTAGTAGTAGTAGTAGTAGTAGTAGTAGTAGTAGTAGTAGTAGTAGTAGTAAACAAAGAGAAACAGACATAGAAAAGCGGACAGATATACCAACAAGTACACAGAAATAGCTCTAACAAACTGAAAAAGTCTGCGCTATTTTCCTTTTCGCCTGAGCATTAATAATCACTCGTTAATAGATTTTCACTGTCAGAACCATAGTCAGGAGAATATGCAGAGAGGTAATATGTGCAAGGAATCAGCCACCCAAATTGATATTTCTATTGCCTAAATAGCGCTGCTTTGCGCCCAATAAACATCATCGTCAGCCGTCAGTCTGTATTCACCTACTCTCTTAATTTGTCATTCTATTTTTCTCCTAGAAACTGTGTCTGTCCGAGACTGTTAGTCTCCGTGTTGAGGTTGTGACATGTGTGATCTTTGGTTTTGCACTTAGTGATCTAAGCGCCAAGGTAAATCTATTTATGGGTGACCTACGTAGGTTAGATTTATTTTAATGAAATTGAGATTTGTTTTTCAGCTTTAGTCTTAGGTCTTATCTGTCTACTGCTAACTTCAATGCACTTCTCTTCTTCCAGTCTTTACCCTATCCAGGATCATCTACGGGCTTCTTGTCTACCTCCTGTCATGACGCAATACCACCAGTGCTTCCTGTAGACAGGGCCTGCAAACCAGGGAAGGCACTCAATTAATCAAGAATGGAAACTTTGTCACCTTTGCTACCTTGTAAGTATATATATATACAAAATATACGAACCTCAACAACAATATATATATATATATATATATATATATATATATATATATATATATATATATATATATATATATATATATATATATATATATATATAGTCAAAGAAAAAAGCTTTAGAGGCAGACCTTGAGAGTAATCTATGGTTGGGTGCTACAGGCCAGCAATCTGTCAACTTCAATTTCCTTCTGGTAGTTTCTGTAGCCAAATTAATGTCAAATGTACTTTTTCTGCTTTCTGTGAGGCCGAGACAAAGGTCTTGTTGGCTGGGTATTTTAAGATCTACATTTACTTTTTGCCAGTCATTTAAACCCTTTCTTTATGGCTTCAGAACAGCAAAAAGGCAGCAATTACAGTAGTGATAGGTCAAGACCGACTGCAGTAGGTCCACTGACGCGCTATAGGTTGTTTCTGACCGAAGGAGAGACCGCCATAGTCCCAGTTGTTAGGTATAGATCTCCAACGATCAAGGTGCTAAACCTACGAAACTCCGATGCGCTTGCTTCATTTGGGTGATTGAGGCTAAGCAAAAAAGCCGACTGTGCGCGTTACGCAAAATACAAAAAATATAAGTTTTTATGAGTCATTTTGCTTTTGACTTTGTATATCTTTTTATAAATAGATCTGAAAGTCTTTTTACACAAACTTCAAATGCTGGGTATTTCGACAAATATTGTTGTTGAGGTTCGTATATTTGTTGACTTGGCGGTTTCAGGCACTTATCTGTTTGATTGGTTGATTATTTTCTGACTTTATATATCAAGCATGAAGCTAATAGATGTCAATCATGAAACAACTAGTAAATTTGTTTATTCTTTGGAGGTTTTTTGCTTTGCATGAAAGTGTTCATGCCTTGTAAGCTAGCTCGATAAAAACACCCAACACACACAGCCAACGTGTTTGCAGCAAAGGCTGGAACAGTCCTTTAACGCGGTAACACCTTAATCAGGCAAACGTGTGACCATCTCTTCGAACTGCTCAGCTGCTACTTAGCCCACACAGTCCCCTCTCCTAATCTGTCTACCTTTCTCTGTGTTGACAAATTACTGGACCCCAACGGATTACGATTGTCTGTGGAACTGAGTCGCATTCACATACCTTAAAAGAAAGGGGTAAATGAAAGAGACAGTAACAAAGAAGCAGAGAGACCAACAGACATTACATTCAGGTGGAGAACAAAAAATGAAGCGGGAAAAAAACAGTAACAACATTTTAAGAAGAAGAAAAATACACGGCACAGAGATAGAACACAAAACTATTTAATAGAAAGAAGATGATGATGACAAAGAAAACAACGAATAAGCGAAGGAACGAGGGAGGGAGAGAGAGAGAGAGAGAGGGAGAGAGGAGAGGGGAGAGAGAGAGAGAGAGAGAGAGAGAGAGAGAGAGAGAGAGAGAGAGAGAGAGAGAGAGACAGACAGAAGACAGACAGACAGACAGACAGACAGACAGACAGACAGACAGACAGACAGACAGACAGAGACAGAGACAGAGACAGAGAGTCAGAGGACAGAGGGACAGAGAAAGTGAGAGAAATACAGACACAGACAGACAGGCAGATACCTCAAAGAAAAGAAGAAAAAAACACCACTGTAAGCAAGAGCAACGACTAGGATTACATTACAGAATTTCTTAATCATATTGTCTTCTAACAACTTGCCCACACTTACCAGTGCTCTAAATATGAACACAATTTTATTTCAACACAACTGTGTTTCCTTTTCCTCCACTAAGTCTTACTTTACCATCTTGAGTTTCATTCTGCGCATCGAAAATTAGCATTCTTAACAATCCAAACTGTTCAGTCAGTTAATATTATTTTGTTTTGTTTGAAGTCGTCGATGTAACGTTTTTGACAGAAAAAATAGGGCACCATACGCAGGCTTCTCCTATCAATACGGTAACTGAGTTTAATGATGGAGATATCATGCTCTAGAAGTTACTTCGAGTGCAGGTGTGCTGATTTTGTTGCTGTTTTTTGTTGTTGTTTTTGTCTGAACTAGTTTTTCCATATGCTTAATCTTTTATGGTTTATTTGATTGTGTCTGCTGATATGCATCTCGAAAGTTTTGTTTTGTCTGTTTGTACGAGGGGGCGGGGGAGGGCGGGTTGGGGATGCATCCAAAAAAGAAACCCCCGAACTTATTTCCCAAGTTACTTTGAAGTGATAAGAAAGGTCTCGATAATTCTAAACATCTTGCGCACACGTTAAATCCTGTTCCGCTTTTCGTAAGAGTAGGCCATTGTGTGCCGGTGGGAACAGATGACAAGATTTACAAAACTGCATACACACAGGGACTCGATGTAAAAAATAAAAAATAAAAAGCACATGAGTGCTTATTCATACACATACAAGAATAAATGAAATAAATAAATGAAAATGAAATGCAATACATTACTTTGTTACATGAACTAAAATAACATTGCGAGCCATCAATATAAAATGACACCGATTCGTTTATCATTTTTAAAACAGTGAAATATCTGTAGCAAAGTAATAGTGCCAGCGATCCATTAATATTGTCTTTTCCTTTTCTTTTTGCGACTATTGTACCTTTCATAAAACAAACCAAAACACTTGATTTGATTAACACAGTGTTCTCGTTTTGGTTATAAGAAGGCAAGTATGGCAACTGCTATCAAACAGAAATGAAGGCACAAATATTTCGAGGAAAGCAAAAATACTCATAGACTGCAGCTTGCCAAAAAATTGTTTAAAAGTGCTTATGTGCACTGCTGTTTTGTCTGATTCCTTCAAAGATAGCTTCTGTCGTCCACACATCGTATGTATGTATGTATGTATGTATGTATGTATGTATGTATGTATGTATGATGTGAGATGGATGGATGGATGGATGGATGGATGGATGGTGGATGGATGGATGGATGATGGATATATATATACAATATACACACACACATCTATCTATCTATCTATCTATTATCTATCTATCTATCTATCTATCTATCTATCTATCTATCTATCTATCTATCTATCTATCTATATCAGTGTTGTAATTGCCCTTTTGTAGTAGGCATCCGTCAGTCTCGGAAGACGTTGGAGTTGTGCTCCAGGCCCCTTATGGGATGATTAAAGTATTTTTGACTGGCCTCATCTTCGAGGAGTTTATCGCCACAAAGGTGAAAACTTTTTGTCTAAATAGATTCCTTAGCCGTCTTACAACCCTGTTTGTCATTATATTCATTAAACCTGTAGCTGCTTTTTGCCTTGTGCTCTGAAATGAACTGCACTCAGCATTGAACAACACTGGTTAAGCGACAGAAAAATGTCTGCATTCCGACCTTTATGTGATATTGTTTTAAGCGTATCAGAATATCTGCTTTCATCTTTACTGAAACATCTCTTTTCTCTATTTGCCTTTACCCTTTCTCATTTTCCAGTCAGACAATATTCTTCTACACGCATCTCATGTTTTTCTCTCATCCGTTTTTGTACGGAAAATCAAGCATTTCTTTTTCATACCCACGTCTCTTTGGACTTTTGAAAGACATTACATTTTTGGGGATCATTCTGTAACTGTTATCATGTCCTGTACTTTTAATGTTGCCATAGGCTGTGAGTGATTAGCCAGAGTTAATATTTTTCTCTCTTTTGTGTTAATACCATTTCTCAGTGAACTTCCCTCATTTGACTTTATGGCGATTCTGAAGAGCCACGAACATTCGACAGTAACATAGTTCTTGTGCTGAATTAAACGATGATGATTAAAACAGAGTTGCTTTTTGTAACCAGCTTCTGCTTTGGCTGTGTTTGCTTCTCTCACTTCTTGCTACACTCTGAAATTTAAGATATACTTCGACTTAAACGTAGAATAGTTGTGAAAAAAAGAATGGTTATGAAAACGCTCTGATTCTGAAAGCTCATTTGACAGGGTATGAAAACTGTATTGACTGCGAAAACACTAATATGCTTCTGAACACTGATTATTTTTTAATTTGGCCATGGCAAAGGGTGCTCTTGAACCCTATACTTTTTAAGGACTTGTTCAATTGTTCTAAATGAACTAGCACGCATCTTCTCGTTCATTGTGATGGAATACATATTGACAATATAACATTCTGCGTTGGGTTGTGCAATAGAAGCAGGCCTTTTGTATCTTGTGCAGGTCAAATCTTTGACGATAGAAAAGACAACGAACAAGCAAACAAACTCCGCAATTCTAAGGTGTTTTTTTGTTTAAGACGTTAATGTTATATCTCATGTAGAAAACCCCAATAATTACATATTCAGACAACAAAAAAATAGATTAACACACGCATACAAGCACATAAATAACCATGATTATAGCAGCCATACTTTTCTCCGCCAAAAAGCACTACTGAAAAAGAAAGCTCTGTCAGGCAAAGAAGTACATAAAAAAGGGGGGAAGGACAAGTCCTAGTGATTCGTCAGTACGCTCTTCTCGGAGAAAGCATCCCAAATTCAACGCCAACAAAATGCTGACTTTCAATATAAAACAATGCCTTTTCACGGGCCAATTCATTTCCTGCCCCAGCTTTGTGTTGCCATAACATCGGCAGGAGCCTTTGCAGCTGGAGAATGCATTCGTTTCACCGAGCTCTTCTCCCTTTTTTCCTGTAATGAGCTGATCGAATGTGAATACATGATAACGTGGTTGTGTTTCGTGGCAATGTGTGTCGCAAGAATCTTGAAAAACAGTTCATTTATGCCATTGTACACAGCAAATTCTGACATCCTTGTTATTTTATTTTAGGATTAAACTCATTCTGACATTGCATTGCCACTGAGCATTTATGGCGAAACGCTGCTATTGCATTTAACCTAAGTCTTCTTTTTTCTTATCTTTTTCTTTTGACATATCTTGTTTTCATCCACACCTTCCTTGTTTTTATCCTTATAATCATCCCGAATGTTCTAAATACAATTCTGGCGTCTAATAAAACTGATTAAAAATATTTCTTTTTTGTGTCCATCGTCTCCAATAGTGTTTACCCCACCGGCACCAGTCCAGTGAGTAAGGGAATTTGCCCTATATATTGCTACAACTGCTATAGTTGTGCCTTTTCTGTCTCCCTTCACCTCCGCCCTCTCTATTCGTCTCTCAGTATGTTTGTGTCTGTCCTTCTCTGCCTGTCTGAACTCTTCTCTATCTTGAAGCCGCTTTGAAACTTGCATACAAGTGAATAATTATGACAGACAGACAGACAGACAGACAGACAGAGAGATAGACAGAAGATAGATAGATAGATAGATAGATAGATAGATAGATAGATAGACAGACAGACAGACCAGACCAGGACCAGACAGACAGACAGACAGACAGACAGATAGACAGAGATAGATAGATAGGATAGATAGATAGATAGATAGATAGATAGATAGATAGATAGATAGATAGATAGACAGACAGACAGACAGACAGACAGACAGACATTAAGACAGATAAAATAGATAGATCGATAGATAGATATGAGCAGATGAATACAATACAGGAACAACAGTCTGCTATCCTTGTTCAGACACTGTCACCCACCCCACACCACCAACCCTATCCTCACACTACTATCACAAACACCACTAAACACTGCATCCCCCAGTTTCTACCCCCTTCCTTACGTGTTTTTTGGAAAGGGATGTCTTTGGTGCATGTGATGAGGAAAAAGAGGGCAGCCAACCATGTCACGAGAACCGACCTGTCTGTAGCATAATTACCTTATCTCTCCCAGACGGCGGCCACAGAACGTACATCCTGTATGCTGGAGGGCCGGAGTCTGGGATCAGTCTGCAGGGAAATAGAATACTGCCCTCTCTTACCCCAGCTGACCTGCTCGGCTCTGCCTGATAGGATCTATTGCCCAGATCCACCCCGCCAACAGGAAGAAGACCGCGGAGTCCAGACGTTTGCTGGGAAGGCACAGGCCACAGTCATTCAGTTTGGAATCAGGAAACTTACAAGGGAGACACATGCATATGCATGGTCCTGCATTATAATACTGTCATGACCCGTTCTTGATAATGAGACATGCCATACATTTTTTCCCCAAAGTTGTAGCAAATATCTGAATCTGAAGCGAAATACCTTATACCGTAAGTTAAACCAAGATTTCAGAAACCATTTGTGACTGGTGGTTATCAACTACACAGTACGCAGATTAAATCACGGTATTAACTTTAGACTATAAGCAGGAACATCAATTCCAATTGATTTAACGAGAGGTGGATGAAAGTGTCAGAAAGAAAGTGCGTCCCTATTCACAAAAGCTTATGTCACACACACACACACACACACACACACACACACACACACACACACACACACACACACACACACACACACACACAACACACACACACACACAATAATATATATATATATATATATATATTTAGTAGGCACTCATCAGTATCGGAAGACTATGGAGTTGCGCTCTAGTGTTTAGAGCGCAAAGCCTGGGCAAGTATGTATGGAGGGCAAGCTGTTACCCATGCAGCAGACCCCCCTCTCCACGGCACTGGAATGATCCATTGGAAGGGCATTGACCGATACGAATGGTTCCAGTACCGTCGCAGGAGCCACCAGAACGTTGCCATATACCTACAGCCCCGAGCCGCTCTGGGACTCCAACTCCCCGATTTTTCCTCAGGGATGGTGTCTAAACACGACACCTGTGTGCATGCTGGTTTGTTATAATTTTGTCATCCGCTCCTACCGGCACACGATGGCCTACTCTTCCGAAAGGTGGAAAGGGGTTTTAACGTGTGCGCAAGATGTTCTGCGTGCATTCGCACACGGGGCCTCGGTTTCGAGTCTCATCCGAATGACTTTGACATTCAGTTCGATTTTTTCGTCAAACTGGGAAGAAAGGGCGAGGCTGGGTACGAACCCAGAAACTCACGATTTACATATTGGCAGGCGAACGTCTTAACCATTCTGCCACCGTCCTTCCTTATATATATATATATATATATATATATATATATTATATATATATATATAATATATATATATATATATATATATATATATATATATATATATATATATATATATATATATATATATATATATA
The DNA here is from genome assembly GCA_030674155.1 of Stramonita haemastoma. Lineage (NCBI taxonomy): Eukaryota > Metazoa > Mollusca > Gastropoda > Neogastropoda > Muricidae > Stramonita > Stramonita haemastoma. Next base: position 80,922,911 of record CM060316.1, on the reverse strand, counting down.
TATATAGTATGTGTGTGTGTGTGTGTGTGTGTGTGTGTGTGTGTGTTGTATGTGTGTGTATGTGTGTGTGTGTGTGTGTGTGTGTGTGTGTGTGTGTGTGTGTGTGTGTGTGTGTGTGTGAGCGTATGTGTGTGTGCGTATGTGTGTGTGTAAGTGTGTGTGTGTATTACGATTGAAAGCTATATTATCTAAGGCAACAGATGACATACACATTAGATCATTATTTATCCCCGAAGTTGGAATATGGCTATTTTAATGGTGGGTAAAATTGATCGTATACGAAAAATCTAACCATTGAAGAACCACGGAGCTCTAGCCGAAGAACGAAAATCATTAGTATGTCAAGACATATATGAATAGACGTTCTATATTTATTGAAATCTCATAGCATCACGCATTGAGACAGCAAGAAGATCCAGACAATTTGCGAGTCTTAAGGAGCAAAAGACATCAGCAAAAGAAATATGAATAACCTGTAATAACGATGAATATTACAGAAAAGAAGAAGCCAAAGAAAACAACAAAGAAAACAGAAGCAGAAATGAAATCATTTAATATTACAAGATTAAGACATCCTGCTGCCAGGCAGTAGTTCAGACAGAACAATGAAAGCCTGCATGTCACAGTTTGATTCAAAAGGTGATCATCTGTATTTATGAATCAGCCAAAATAGACTTGCTATTTTTTGTACAAAGATATCTCTCGTTTAAAAGAAATAAACTCTAAACAATCATCTATGTAACTATTCTTTACAGAAGCTGAGCTTGTTTTTCCCAGCCATCCAAAACAGAAGCCGACGTCGCTTTACGAGATCTTTCACTTACAAAGTCCTGTGTTTAATACCAAAAGATCTGCCGGAGTCTTTGTAGAGAGAAATTGTGCTTTGTTTCACAAAGCTTTTGTCCTATTTTCACGGTCTGGAAAGAGTTCATAGAACCTGGTAAGAGACCAGCAAGCCTGTGCTTCAAAGAAATATTCAGAGCAAGACCCTTGGCAGAATGAGCAATCATTCTGTTTTACAATGGACAGCAGGCAGCTGACACATGCACCGCCCTTGTTCATTTTAGACCCTCATTTCCTGTCACAATGAAACCTCTTCCACATGCATTCATGGCTGAGCATCAACATGTTGTAGAATGACGTAACGGTCTGGCATTTTTGCTTCTCTTCCCTCCTCGTTTTCTTCTTCTTGTTTTTCTATTACAACATCCTGTTTAGTTACAATTACTTGAATTTGATAATGTTAAGATAAAAGCAAACAGTCGTATGAAATTCAATGACCTAGACATAAGGAAGTGTTCTCTTCTTAAAATTCCATTTCTATTACGCTATGTCTTAATTCAATCTATTCTTTCGCATTGAAGCTTACCCCTTTTATCAAATGCATGTGTAGTTAGTTACAAAAACGCTTTACTCTCAAACAACGTAGTTTTGAACATCTGTAAAAACATCACTCTTTGTGGTAATGAGGATATTATTTTTCCAATCAATTAATCCAAATTACCTAATGCCATGAAGCGATTCTAAGTTTCCATTGATCAGCCTGTTAGTTAGACTGTATCCCACCTACATATGACTTCCATGCCCAATATTTCCTTCAGTCTGATGAGCCATTTTTAGCTGTCGTACTAGACGGCCTAGAAACCACTATAAATCTTTTTCTCTTCTAGGAGCGCAGAAGAGTAAGGAAAGACGGGGCATAGGGAGAGGATCAAAGAACCGATAACGGCACAAAGTAAAACCATAGTGTCATCGTTCCTAGGTGTTGTGAATCTACATGCACTCTTTTGTATTTTGTTCTTGTTAGAATAACATATGTGTGTTCATCTAGCAGTTCTTAAACGCAAAGATACTCTAATGATCGTTGTCGGTGTTATTATGGCCAACAATGTGTAAGGCATAACATTATAATTATACAAAAAGTAAATACAGCCAAAAGTATCAACAACAGAAGAACTGGGCATTAAAAAACAGAATTAATTAAAATTTTATCAGAGTTGTAACAAAACTTTGATGAGTGAGTGAATGGCAGACAACTAGAGAGATATAAAACGAGACAGAAACAGAAACAGACCAGACCTTTAATATCCATTGATTCATTTCCTTTGTACTGTGGGTCTTTTTTCAGCGAAACTCACATTTCAATCTACTTAAACATGGTCTGCCTCCACACGCCACAGGTAGCGTAAAAACTAATTACACTCTGACCACGTCACTTCTGACACTTTAGATTGATAGCCTCTGTTTCTATAGATCAATTGATCATCATCTGTTTCTATACACTATACACCTGTTTCGAGCTCTGCTGGCCTTTTCACGCCATCCTGTTTTGTTGCTGTTCTCTTCCATATTCTCAGTTTTTCCATCGCCATTGTCTTTTTCTTCTTCTCTTTTTCTTTTCTTTCCTTCTATCATATTTTCCTATTCATTCTTACCAGACTCATATCCCAGCCCCCTGCTCCAGAAACTGTGCCGTTAATTAGACTTTTAATTTGTGAATGTATCAATAGATATAAACTCATAATTTCATCTGTGCCATGCATGCGCGTGTGTGTGTTTATTTATTTTATTTATTTATTTATTTGTTTATTTATTCTTTTATATCGAGGATAATGGAATAAGCAATCATACTCTTTTTTTTACATCCAGTCCCCGTGTGTATGCAGTTTTCTGTTCCCATCGGCACACTATGGCCTACACTTACGAAAAGCGGAACAGGATTTAGCGTGTGTGCAAGATGTTCTGTGTGCGTTCGCACACGAGGCCTCGGTTTATAGTCTTAACCGAAAGACTTTTGGGGGAGTGGAGTCAGCACTGATGTTAACTCCAGAGGAAAAATCTCCTCGACCGGGAATCAAACCCGGGTCGTCAAATTGCGAGCGCAATGTTCTGACCACTAGGCTATATCCTCTGTGTGTGTGTGTGTGTGTGTGTGTGTGTGTGTGTGTGTGTGTGTGTGTGTGTGTGTGTGTGTGTGTGTGTGTGTGTGTGTGTGTGTGTGTGTGTTGCCTGGTGACGAATGATAACCATATTTGCTTTAATCATGCAGCTCTCCCTAGTCTATTTTCTGTAAATTTCTGAAAAAGAGAATATTTGCGTTCAGGCTTGATTTAAGGAAATTGGGTTTGCTTTTATCGTAGTTTTCCATCTACCTCTTTATCTCACTTTTTGTTTCCTCTTTTTCTCTTTGGTGTGTGTGTGTGTGTGTGTGTGTGTGTGTGTGTGTGTGTGTGTGTGTGTGTGTGTGTGTGTGTGTGTGTGTGTGTGTGTGTGTGTGTGTGACAGAGAGAGAGAGAGAGAGAGAGAGAGAGAGAGAGAGAGAGAGAGAGAGAGAGAGAGAGAGAGAGAGAGAGAGAGACTTTTATTTTATTCAAAGAGGGTAATAGAATAAGCAACGATTGCTTTTTTTACGTCCAGCCCTCGGAAAAGATCCCAACCCCCCGCCCCCCCCCCCCCTCCATCCCCCCCCCCCTTAAAAAAAAAACCGCCCAAAACAAAAGACAAACAAGCAAGCAACCCCCCCCCCCCCACAATATACATGAAAAGGTGTACACAATGTACACAATATGAAAATAGATAATGAAAATCATTTCAAACGAACGAGCAAACACTAAATACGAAGGGTACAGAAAAAAAGAAAAAAATCAATTTAATGATACATGAGAGAGAGACGGAGGGAGGGAGGGAGGGATGTAATACATACACACACACACACACACACACACACACACACACAACACACACACACACACACACACACACACACATTCACTCACTCACTCACACACACACACACACACACACACACACACACACACACACACACACACACACACACACACACACACACACACACACACACACACACAATCGACATGTTATTTACCCACATCTCTGACAACCTCTTTCCAGTCTTTAAAGCATGACTTATATACAAACAAGAATCTATGAGCACATGGCATTACAGTTTTAGCTAGAATTGATGTATAATAGATTCTGAAGAAGGTGATTACAAAATTTGATTTAAAAACAAAGAAAACCCAACATCCAGCAACAACAACAACAACAACAACAACAACAACAACAAAAACCCAACAACAACATCAGCAGTCAGAGTACATCATCACTATAACATAACATACAATAATCATAATACAGAAGCAGAATACATATGTACGAGACCTGAGGTCATGAATACAGTTTGTTGATGCTGTTTGTTGTTCCAATTTTAACATGTATAATAATGATAATGACTGTAGTTTAGGAGCATGTTTCAGTATTTTTTGAAAAAGGAAAGATTTATAGTTACGCTTAAAAGATACAATACTACTTTTCTCTCTAATATTTTTTGGTAAAGAATTCCAAACAATTCCTCCATAGTAGTGAAGACTTGTTTTATAGAGATCGAGCCTTGGTTTAGGAATTATTATATTATTGGTGTATCTTGACTGATTAATTGGGAATCTAGTAGTCAGGGTAGATGGAGCAAGACCGTTCATTATACGATACATTATGATTGCTTTATTATATTCCAGATGGTAAGTTAGGGGGAGAATGTCCAATTTAGTATAGTCTTGGGTGACAAGGTGGAAGGCTTTAAGAGTATCACTTTAATAGCTCGTTTATGGACTCTTAAAAGTGGTTTTAAGCTATTAGCACTACATCCATCATACAATGTTGAGGCGTAATCAATAAATGATTGAATATAAGTAAAATACAACTGTTTACGAGAATCTAGGTCAAGAAAGTGTTTGATTTTAGAGAGCTGAAATATCTTTTGAGAGATTCGTTTATATAGAAAATCAATATGGGGCGACCGGGAAAGATCATTATCAATAGTAACTCCTAGGAGTCTATGCGTGTCTACTTCTTTAATAACATTATTATCAATATAAATTGGTGGCAAAACAAAGGTTATATTTTGCCGTTTTTGTCGAGATGTAATTATCATATATTTTGTTTTTTGATGATTTAGGGCCATATGATTAAGTTTTGTCCATTCCAATAATTGATTGGCATTTTCTTGCATATAGTGAGATAGTTGTTTCAAGTCGGAATGAGAAGAATAGATAGAGGTGTCATCAGCAAAAAGTTCAGTTACACCTTTCGTAACAGATAAAGGAAGATCATTGATATATAGTGAAAAAAGAAAAGGCCCTAATACTGATCCTTGGGGAACACCAAATTTTTGTGAAAGAAATTCAGAATGTTCATCATTTAGCCAAACAGTGTGGTTTCGATTAGAAAGAAATGATTTTACGAGTGACAAAGCATCATCAGAAAATTTATATAGTTTCAATTTACGGACTAAAAGGTTGTGATCTATGACGTCAAAGGCTTTTGCAAAGTCAATGAGTAGCAGACCAGTAAATTTGTTATTGTTGATATTTTTTAACCATTCATCAACGAGGCTAATCAGGGCTGTATGGCAAGAATGATATTTTCTAAAGCCAGACTGATTTGGATGAAGTAAGTTATGCTTTGAAATGTGAGACATAAGGCACTGATAAATATGTTTTTCTAACGGCTTTGAAAGGACTGGTAATATTGAAATAGGTCTGTAATTTGAAGGAACGGTTTTATCACCTGACTTGTACAGAGGGATTATTTTGGCTTGTTTAAGAATATTGGGGAAGCAGCATTTATCAATACATAGGTTATACAGGTAAGTTAGGGAATTACATATTACAGGAGCACTAAGTTTAAGGATTTTTCCATCTAAGCCATCTAGACCACAAGCAGATGTCTGCTTGAGATGTATAAGAGAAAAGTACACTTCGTATACTGTCAAGAATGGGATTACTACATTTGAAGTGATCTTTTTTTAAATACAGAATTCATTCAATAAGGCAAGATCATTGAAACAAGAGCTATCATTTTTAACTGTTGAGGAGGAAATTGTGGAAAAATGTTGGTTCAAGTGGTGGCAGTAATATCTTTTATGACAGGTGCTTTTACGGATTTTTCCTTAGTTAGAGAATTTATAGTATTCCATATGACTTTCTGTTTATTGCCTGAGCTATCTGATATTAGGTCACGAAAATATTTCTTTTTGGCAATGCGCTTCATTGATGTAGTTTTATTTCGTTGCTTCTTAAAGTCAGTAAATTGTTTGGTTTCTTTGAGTTTGTCTCTTTTGGTTATTTCCTCTTGAATTTCCTTACTTAGCAAAGGAGGTTCCGGAGTATGTTTAACTCATTTTATTTTGAAAGGGACATGTTTATTATAGATCTTGATGAAGGTATTTTGCCAAAATTCAAATGCTAGATTAGGGTCAGTTAACTGATAAACATATGAAAGAGAAGAATGTGAGAGGTCATTTAGGAAATCATTTTCATTGAAATTAGCAAAGGATCTATATGTTCTTACTTTGTGATCTAATTTAGGAATTTTTACGCCTTTTTTAAGCCAAGTAAGACAGACAGGATAATGATCGCTACATCCATTAGGGGGAAAACATATTTCTACGATGTTTTGCTTTGAACTAATATAGATGTGATCGATCAATGTCTCAGAGGAGGGGGTAACACGGGTTGGTGTGTCTAATACTTGAAGGAGGCCAAAACTTTCATACAACTGTGTCCATGGCTTATTGCGTTTCAAGAGATCTATATTAAAGTCACCAAAAAGAATTATTTCATTATTGTTTAGTGAAACAGCTTCCATCATCTCATTAAAATGATCATACCAGTCAGAGTGCTCAGAAGGGTTGCGGTAAACAAATCTAGTAAGAATAGGTTTATTGTTTTTTTATTTTTACTTGAACCCATATTGATTCTACTCTATGTTTTTCAAAGGAAACTATACGTTTGTAAGTGATTGATTTAGTAACATATAGAATTAAACCAGTTTGCTTTGGGAAAATGGGGTGAAGTCGTACAACATCATAACCAGGAATAAACACATCATTATCAGATATATGGTTTGACAATCTGGATTCAGCACAGCAAAATAAATGAAAAGGTTTACCGTTATTATGCAAAACTAGAGATAATTCATCTAACTTATCAAGAACATGATTTATATTCAAAAATCCTATTCGGAGACCACCTTCTATAGGCCAAACTTTCAATGTGGACATTGCAAAAAGTTAATATCTGCATAAAACTAATAAACGATCTCTGGCAACACAGGGTTTAGATCACAATGCATGTAACCAAACAGGTGAAATAAGACAGCAGTATGTTACAAGAAAATCTTGACAGTGTTTCAATCAAAAATAGTTCAGAATGTACAAGTTATGTACAGTTGAACTTCCAACAACCAGTGGAAGAATAATATTATCCCAAACACCACAACTAGTCAAATCATCTGACATTGAGCAGCTGCACACACTGCTACAGTCAAACTCAATAGTAAAGAGACAAAGATAAATATCAAACAAGATAACCACAAACACTGAGACTAATTAACAATTGGATGAGAAGCAGCAACGGTAATGAAAAGAAAAGTATGTAAAGCAAAAGACAAGATATATATATATAAATATATATATACACACACATATAAGTAATAACACCAAGAAAAATACCCAAATGACTTAGGCGATGACAACAATGCAACACCAAGAAGTGTATAGACACAAGTGAATTAAACAGGCCAAAAGCAAGTCTGATAAGGCAAAGTACAGAAAGAAACCTTTTCCAATAAATCCTTCACCGATCAATAGATAACTCCAATACAATGAAATAGGAGATTGGCTATTCTGCAACACACACACACACACACACACACACACACACACACACACACACACACACACACACACACACACACCACACACACACGCCGCGCGCGCACACCCCCACACACGCAACAACAACACACACACACACACACACACACACACACACACACACACACACACACACACACACACGCAAACACACATGCACGCACGCACGCACCCAGGCAGGCGCACGCAGGTGCACATGCACACGTGTGTAGACGTACACACTCACACATACTTACCTGCGTACAGACACATACGCACGCGGGAGCATGCATCTGCCTCCCATATTCAATTTTACATCTCTTGACATCTTTTACTTTGGAGGGGGGGGGGGGGTCCATTCTTTCCTTTCCTTCCAAGTGAGCTGCGTTAAATATAATCAGAACAATAAATGATAAGTAAGCATTATCAATTTTCTATGTAGTAGTTGTCTAAATGGAACAGATCACAGTGTGACACCACTATAAGCATGATATCAACCTTGACCATGCTGTAAGTTCATGATATGTGATGTCATCATACTTAGTAAATGTAAACAATGATTTATATCACTCTATGGGGAAGTTGGGTTGACATTCTGCACTGAATATTTGTCTGGGAGTGCTGTGATGTAACCGGAGGTTTACCAGTATTTGGGGGATTAAACTCTCTATCTATATTGAGATGATAGGGCTTCACTTTGAGAGAATCAGAGGAGATAGGAAAAATTGTTTCAGGAGGTCGTGGGTGCCTCTGGGGTAGAGGTGGAAAATTGTCCATGGAATGGAATGAAGGGAGAAGAGGTGCATCAGGTGTGTTGCTGTATATCTCCTGTCTAGGATCAAGTCTGCTAATGTTGGATTGAGACCTACCCTGTGGTTCTAAATAAAGAGGAGGAGGAGCAGAAGAATTGCTCTGCCAGCTCAGATCAGTACTGATGGATCTGCGTGGATTGTCACTGCAGTGGGTGACAGGATCATGTGCACTTGTAGGACGTGCAAAAGGGCCATGGAAAGCGGTGGGATGAGAAGCTTGTAAGTGATATGGTGTGGTGCCAGAAAATGTCTGAGCATGTCCACGAAGAGCATGGTTCCCTCTGCCAGGCTGCTGAACATTGGCACTGACCATAGTGTTTCTGCTGCCAGGGTTCAGTCTGTCTGCACTGGACCATGACGGTCCCCAGGGTGAACCATGCCTATTCTGCTGATTGGTGCCTGTCTCACCACGGTAGGTATGATAGTCTCTGCGTGGAGGCAGAGATTCAGCTTGCCAGTTAAGCACAGTGCTTTTAACATTTAAAGCTAGCTGAGCTGTCCCCTTGAAGTTGGGGTGAGTGAGGTCATGATACATAATCTGTTTCGGAGCACCAGAAGAGGTAACAAAAGCGTCAGTATTATCAATGAAAATTGTGTTAGTGATTTTACATGCAGACATGAGGTTACAGTTGGAGGGAATTATAGAATTATTCAGATTGTGTCTACCTTTTGCTGGTACTAATGAACTCAGTGCTACTTTTGAGGAGGGAAAACTCTGACAGCACTTTTTGATTAAGGTTGTCCAGTGTTCTACAGAGACTTTTCCGGAAGGGCAGTCATTGACACCCACATGGATTACCAAAGCTTTCACATTTCTGTGAGTTGGCTGCTCAGCCAGCCAATGCTCTAGATCCAGGGTTGACATGCCTGGGACACAGATTTTGTGCATGCAATACGAGCGTAAGGCAAGTCTTTTGGGGTCCAAGTGTCGTATTACTGAGTCCCCTATGAGGAGTGCTGTTGCATGATCACTCACATTTATGGTTTGGAGTAGTTCAAATGGTGATGGAGGTTTATCGTTATCAGAGTAATAGGTCTTTGCATATTATGAGTGATATTGCCTTGTGAGTAGTTACAGTTAATGTCAGTGGTCATGTCATGGTGAGTACTGTCTGAAAGAGAGGCATACTTGTTAGAGACTGGAACAGAGTAATTAACAGAGAGGGGAAGTCAGAAAGAGTGTCTTGTTTTAAGTTGTTAGTTTGGAGTGATGAGTGCTCTTCATCAGAGGGCACTTTGGCATCTGCCTGTCCCAAAGGGAGGGCACTTGGCTGGCTGTCGGGAGTCTTGGACACAGTTAAGGAAGTGAAGGTATGGTCATAATCTGTGAGCTCGGCACCACCTGAGTAACACGTAGGTGGTTCACCTGTTGCATGCGAGGGGGGCAGGTCAACTGGCGGCGTTTCCTTCTGCTGGTCTCCAGCTGGAGGCACTGACTGAACACACACAGGAGTCTTGTTCCCCTCAGTTGTTTTGTTGTCTTGATCCTGCTCACATTGTGTGGCAGCATGAGTCACTGCAGTCTTGGGTTTTGTCTCCTTTGGTTGAGAGCGGAGTTGCTGCAGTTGAGTTTTAAGGGCCTTGTTCTCTGCTCCTATTGCATTCATTTGTATCTTCAGCTGATTTACTTGAGTGACTAGATCTTTTACGTCTGATGGCAGTTAATTTATTTTTGAGTTCATGAGAGTCTTTAGTTCATTTTTTGTAGCCACTTTGGCATCTTCAATTAATGAGATAAAGGTTTCTTTAATATCGTCCTGTGAGATGGTCAGTTCTTGAACATTTTGTTTAAGTTTTTCTATCTGCAATTTGTTTATAAGTAATTGACGCTGCCGAGATTTTACCATCTTCTGCGTGAAACAGAGAGTCCGTCTTCTCAGGTTTTTACTCTTAGACTTCACAGGAGTTGCTCCAAGTACTGAATGTTTGCTGTTAGTTGAAGAGGACTGCACCACAGTGGAGAGTGGGGTAGGAGGATGGAGGACAACCCTGGGTGGGTTTATCTGACACGACAGACCTGGGCGGCTGTCGCTGGGTGAGCAGGCAGACGGCGGAGGCGAGGAAGGTGATGTTGATGACTCTTCCGATGCTGCCCCTCCGCCTGACTCTTCATGCAGGTCCGGTGACCCGTCGCCATGAGCCTCTGGCGTTGGCAGACAGGACAGGTCCATGGTTGGAGCACCTAGAGGCAAGATGCCCACAGGTTTGATAAAAACAAGGGGCACTTGACGGAGCGATGAAGTAAGAACACCGATGTCCCTGTCATCAAGAAATGCTGACACCACATCCTTCAGCTGCTCACATTCGTGTGTGTTCCACAGTTCACAGTCTTTGACCTGATAGAGGAGGGTGCCAGCATTTGCTGTTGACTTAAAGTATAGAGTATATAGTGATTCATTTGGATGATTTACAAAATAAGCGTACAGTGGTTTTGGCGAGTGCAGAGGGGAGGTCAGTTATCCATTTTAGCCCAGGCAAAGAGAGTATTTTATCATCTGGATCGAAGTCTGTAATTTGCAGTTTTATTGCACTGTCTTCAAGTGAGGAGTAACGATAGAGTAGAACATTGCGCCAGACCACAAGTTCTGGTTCATGGCACCAAAACCGCTTTTGAATGACATCAGCTGTGTCTATAAGCTTGTTTTCACTAGGTGGAGGATCATTGCCATTGACATTTGAATATTCAGAGAAGCATTGTTGATCAGACATTGCACTGACTGACAAACTACAAATTCACACAGCCATACGTATGTGTTGACAGTGCCATTCTCCAGTGTCTGCTACATCACATTATTATTTATTTTTAAAAATAACAATAATAAATAAATAAATAAAAAACAAAAATAAATAAATTTTTAAAAAATAAAGTTTTTTAAAAAGAAATTCTCTCTCTCTCATGAGAGAGAGAGTGTGTGTGTGAGAGGGAAAGAGAGAGTGAGTGAGTGAGTGCGAGAGAGAGAGAGAGAGAGAGAGAGTGTGTGTGTGTGTGTGTGTGTGTGTGTGTGTGTGTGTGTGTGTGTGTGTGTGTGTGTGTGTGTGTGTGTGTGTGTGTGTGTGTGTGTGTGTGTGTGTGCGTGTGTTTGTCCGTGCGTTTATTATTTTTTTTATTCTTTTATATCGAGGATAAGGGGATAAGTACTCTTGTGCTTTTTTACATCCTGTCCCCGTGTGTATGCAGTTTGTAAATGTCACCTGTTCCCACCAGCACACGATGGCATACTCTTACGAAAAGCGGAACAGGATTTAACGTATGCGCAAGATGTTCTGTGTGCGTGCGTGCGTGCGTGCGCGCGCGCGCGTGTGTGTTTGTTTGTTTGTTTGTGTGTGTGTGTGTGTGTGTGTGTGTGTGTGTGTGTGTGTGTGTGTGTGTGTGTGTGTGTGTGTGTGTGTGTCTTCCTTTTCTAAACTCGTCTAAAGATTAGAATGATAATGGTTTGGTCTTGTCTGTGTAGTTTTTTGCTCGAAATATTGCACAAAGTGACAAAGGGGGACGAATTATTATATCATGGAAGTCTAATGAGACATTTAGATTCTGAAGAAAGACACAGACAGACAGACAGACAGACAGACAGAGATGGGGGGGAGAGAGAGAGACACTGACTGACACTGACACTGACACATTTTATTGCTTTTAAAGCTGTACAAAGCTCATCAAGCATGCATCGCGAAAGATCGAATCGAACACGACGCGAAGTGTTTGACATGGAAACCATAACAAACAATGTTTTTTTGTGTGTTTTTTATATCGGAACTGACAATATTTGTCAGTGACTGTCATTTCATATGTACACGCCAAGCAGCACACTGGTCCACGGTACACGGCCGTCATCACCCCAGGTAGAAGCAGATGAGGTCACGGAGCACCTGTAGTTTGCGCAGAGCACGTGCCTGTGTGTCGGGGTATGCAGTTCTGCCAGCACGCCTTCCCCTCCGTAGGTTGTCCAGTTTCGTCACTTCTTCTGTCAGCATGTTCTTTCTTTCTTGTTTGACGTACCAAAATACACAGTCATTTTCATTTTCTGTGTACGACTTGCATGAGAATTCCAGCACCAAGTCATCTGACTCACAGAGTAATAGATTGTCATTCTCCGTGGTATACAGTGCAACTTTTCTGAAACATTTATTTCTGTCTCTGTCTTTTAAACGTCGCTGCACTGTTTTGTTGGTCATTGTAGAGACGTAATCTTTCACTATACCAGCGTTAAATCCATCAGTTGTTGTTTTCTCTATCCTGTCGTTTATGTCCAGTTCATCTTGAGAGACAGTGACGTCACATTCAGCTGCACACAGAGTGTCTACGTTCTGCACATGCAACACATCTGACACACCCCTTTCACTGTCCGCCTGGTCTGTTTGTGTTGCTGTCAGATGTGTAGGGCTGAAACTTTCTTGTGCGCATGGCGATTCGAATAAAGTGTCCAGCACTGGCAACACATTTGGTAGGGCGTCACTGGATGTCTGGCCACTCACTTGATTTTGCTGCTGTTGCTGTTGTTGCGGTTGTCGTCGTATCTGGCTTGGTGGTTTACGCCTATAGTACTGAGTCTGGCTGTTTCGGTTGAGCACTGGGTCTGCCATATTTGATGTCACTGAGGGGCTTGCTGGCTTGAGTCGTAAAACGACAACAGTGCTGTCGTCTTCGCCACCACACACCTTCCAACTCGTTAGTGCATTGTTTGTTAGCAGGGCACTCAGCATTGTTTCCACAGTTGTTGGAAGTCCAATAACTGGCATGGTGCTGTAGTCGGGAGAGAGAGAGAGAGAGAGAGAGAGAGAGAGAGAGAGAGAGAGAGAGAGAGAGAGAGAGAGAGAGAGAGATAGAGAGAGAGAAGTTGTCTTTAGTATCGTTGAATTTAACCAATATTGATCTGACTCACAGAGCCCATTGACTCTCCAGCAGAACAAAATTTGCCAAATATTTCATACGAGCTGTCGGAGTTTTTTTTCAATCCTCAGCATAGCTATTGGTCTTACGTGAGATCAGAGAGAGAGATAAAGAATATATATATATATATATATATATATATATATATATATATATATATATATATATATATATATATATATATATATATATATATATATATATATGTGTGTGACGCTCCACCACATAATGAGACGGAGTGCACATGAGGTCAATTTTTAGTTATTGACATGTTATTAATGTGCAGTTAAGTGGCTATCAAATAGAAAAAACAGATTGAAAAGCGGAAAATTCTGTGCAAGGTTATTACAATTTGAAATGATAGACTACAGGAAGTGGCAAAATGAGAAACGGGCAAGTTTATTTTCGTAACACGTTGTCAGAATGAGGGCTTGGGTATTTTCAAAACATATTTAAAAGCAAAAGGGATCAAAATTATGCCTTGATATTTCATTATAAGGTAGATAAACGGATATAGTTTAATAATTAATCAAAATCTCAAAATTGACAACTTGACCCCTACCTGCCTTTAATGGCTCCTACAGCAAAATTGGGTAATGTGCTAAGCGACTCATTTCATGGCGGAGCGTCATATATATATATATATAGAGAGAGAGAGAGAGAGAGAGAGAGAGAGAGAGAGAGAGAGAAGAGAGAGAGAGAGAGAGAGAGAGAGAGAGAATACGAAATTTTATTCACGAAAGGCCTTCGCCCCATATGAAGGGGGGGGGGTGTATATATGAAGACATGCACATTTTGAACATTCTTAATTCTTAGAAAAAATAATAATGAAATTAGATACTGCTATCTCTCTTATCTGAAATGCTTTATACAGGTATATGGACAAATTTTTCAGTCTTTCCACACCTTGATGAAACCAAACAAAACCAAATCCATACTGAAAAAGACACTTTCTTACGTTTGTTACCCATGTTGTTTTTTCCTCGATCATCCAACTCACATAACATAATATACGTTTTCCTTGGTAACCTTTCTGCTTCCATTCTTGTTAGCTTTAACCAATAGCGAATAGCACTGACAACAACATTTATAGTGATAGGATACCTATTCATTTCCCCGTACACTAAGTCGTTAGGTATTCGTCTGTCCACTCCCAAAAATTTCTTTAAAGCAAATAAATGAGTTATTTCACAATATTCTGCCGCAGCATAAATACTCCAAACTTCTGAGCCATACTACATAATAGGCTGAACTTTTGCAACAAATAATTTCAAAAAAAGTTTTACTGAGCTATTATTCAAAGCATTTAACCCTCGCATGATAGTAAAAAGTGCCTTTTTTGCACGGCTTGCTAAATCTCTGCATGTAGCAGTGAAACTAAGCCTAGTTGAAAAATATATCCCCAAATATTTATATGCATTAACCACTTCCATCTGATTACCGTCAACTAACCAGTGTTCTCTAGCACTCAAATATCCTCCCTTTCTAAACACAACAATATTTGATTTACCCATATTTACCTTTAATCCCAAAGAAGAAGAAGCATGTATTAGACTATTTGGCTGGGTCTGCAGACCTACAACTGTTTCAGAAAGAACAACAACATCATCTGCCAACAAAAGTATAAAAAATTCCTAAGTATTTAACAAAACTGTCACACCATGTTTTCCATTTTGTATTACTTCGAGTGCCAACTCATTGATAAACAGAGAAAATAGAACAGGGCTGCAAACGTCACCCTGTTTGACACCTGCTGAACACTGGATATAAGGCGATAATCTGGTTCCACATCTCACTCGTACCTTAACACAATTATACATGCTTTTTACACAATGAAAAAGTTTTCCCTTTACTTCATTTTTCAACAATATTGGCCAAAGCAAATTTCTGTTGATGGAATCGAACGCCTTTTCGAAGTCTATAAAGGCAACATACAATTTTCTATTCAAACTGAATTGTTTTTGTACACATGCTAATAATGTAAATATGTGATCAACAGTTGAGTATCCTTTTTTAAATCCTGCTTGAAATTCCCCTGTTAAATTGTTTTCTTTTACCCATGCTTGTAATCTTCTATTAATTTTGTATGATACCACTATAGATTTTGCTACTCACATCACACAAGGAAATACCCCTATAATTTCCAGGAACATTCACCCCCCCCCCCCTTTCTTATACAGTGGTAAAATAATTGATTCAGACCAGTTTGTCGGAAAAACACCTTTATCAAATAAAGCATTAAAAAAAATTGACCAAAAAAAGTGATCTTTGTAGATGCATTTTTAAACAGTTCGGGTATCAAGCCATCAGGGCCGGCAGCTTTTCCTGCCTTCAGTTTTCGAATAGCTAACTGAACCTCTTCCTCCATTGTAGGATGATTAAACATAGAGTTGGCCGAGATTCAGAAGCCTGGAAGGGAGTCCTGGGGAAACATGGAGTTGGGAATTGCAATGACAACGGGCGTCTCCTGCTAGAGTTCTGCTAGAGTTCTGCACTGAACTGCAGTTAATCATCACTAACACAATCTTCCAGCAGAAGGACAGTCTAAAAACAACCTGGATGCATCCTCGGTCCAAACATTGGCACCTCATAGACTACGTCTTAGTGCGCCAGAAAGACCAAAGTGATGTCTTGCACACCAGAGTGATGCCCAGTGCAGAATGCCACACAGACCACCGCCTCGTGCGATGCAACCTCAGCCTTCACATCAAGCCAAAGTCAAAACGAGGAGGTCCCCCAGAAAGAAACTCCAGGTTGGCAGCCTCAAGTTCGCTGAAGTGAAAGCTGAGCTACAGTCCAACCTCCAGTCAAAGCTGAAAGTCGAGGACTGCCCCTCTGACCCCTGTCCAGAAACGCTCTGGACCCGCCTAAAAACTGCCATCCTGCAGACCTCTGCAGAGGTCTTGGGCTTTTCCACCAAGAAGAACAAGGACTGGTTCGACGAAAATGACCAAGAAATACAAGATCTGCTGGCGAAGAAGAGAAGTGCCCACCAGGCTCACCTTGCACAACCATCTTGTCCAGCAAAGAAAGCTGCCTTTCGTCTTACATGCAGCAACCTCCAGCGCCAGCTTAGAGTTATCCAAAACGAGTGGTGGACTAACCTCGCCCAGAAAACTCAGCTCTGCGCTGACACAGGTGACTACAGAGGCTTCTACGAAGCTTTGAAGGCAGTCTATGGACCCTCTCACCAAGTGTTGAGTCCTTTGCGCAGCACTGACGGCCAGGCACTCCTCACAGACAAGATGTCCATATTGAACCGCTGGGCTGAACACTTTCAAACCCTCTTCAGCGCTGATCGCACTGTTGATGACACAGTGATCCACCAGATCCCACAGCAACCAGTGAAAGAAGAACTGGACGAAGCCCCAACCCTGGAAGAGGTAACTAAAGCCATAGAACAACTGAAGAGTGGGAAGGCTGCAGGCGTCGACGGTATTCCACCAGAATTATGGAAAAACGGGGGGCAAACACTGCACTGCAAGCTCCATGAATTTTTTGTTTGCTGCTGGGAGCAGGGAAAGTTGCCACAAAACCTTCGTGATGCAATCATAATCACCCTTTACAAAAACAAAGGGGAAAAATCAGATTGCTCCAACTACAGGGGGATAACTCTTCTCTCCATCGCTGGCAAAATCCTTGCAAGAGTTCTCCTCAACAGACTAGTACCTGCTGTTGCAGAACACCACCTCCCTGAGAGCCAGTGCGGCTTCAGAGCTAACAGGGGTACCACTGACATGGTCTTCGTGCTCAGACAACTTCAAGAAAAGTGCCGTGAACAGAACAAGGGACTGTACATCACCTTCGTTGATTTAACCAAGGCATTTGACACTGTGAGCAGGAAGGGCCTGTGGCAGATCATGGAGCGTCTTGGCTGTCCCCCAAAGTTTCTCAACATGGTGATCCAGCTACATGAAGACCAGCGTGGCCAGGTCAGAAACAGCAACGACCTATCAGAGCCTTTCCCAATCACAAACGGGGTGAAGCAGGGCTGCGTTCTTGCACCAACCCTCTTCACTATCTTCTTCAGCATGATGCTTCAGCGGGCCACAGAAGATCTTGATGACGAAGACGGAGTTTTCATACGCTACCGCACAGATGGCAGCCTATTCAACCTGCGGCGTCTTCAGGCCCACACCAAAACCCTGGAGCAACAAATTCGAGAGCTACTTTTTGCTGATGATGCTGCCCTTGTAGCCCACACAGAAACCGCCCTGCAGCATGTAACATCCTGTTTTGCAGAGGCAGCCCAGCTCTTCGGACTCGAAGTCAGTCTGAAGAAGACAGAGGTTCTCTACCAGCCCGCACCTCAGGTAGCGTACCACCCACCTCACATTACAATTGGTGAGACAGAACTGAAGACAGTCCAGCAGTTTACCTACCTGGGATGCACAATCTCCTCTGACGCAAAGATTGATAAAGATGTAGACAACAGACTGGCAAAGGCAAACGGTGCTTTTGGCAGACTCTACCACCGTGTCTGGAAAAACAAACACCTGAAGAAAGACACCAAGATCAGTGTCTACAGAGCCGTGGTACTGACCACCCTCCTGTACGGCTCTGAGTCATGGGTCACATACAGACACCACCTGCGAATTCTGGAACGCTTCCACCAACGCTGTCTCCGCTCCATCCTCGACATCCACTGGAGCGACTTCACCACGAATGCTGAGGTGCTGGAGCAAGCAGGGATCACCAGCATTGAGGCCATGTTGCTGAAAACGCAGCTACGCTGGGCAGGGCATGTCTCTAGAATGGAGGACCATCGCCTACCGAAGATGGTTCTCTACGGTGAACTTTCCACCGGACACCGCTACAGAGGCGCACCAAAGAAGAGATTTAAAGACTCTCTGAAGAAATCTCTGTCAGCCTGTCTCATAGACCATAACCAGTGGTCAGTCCTTGCTGCTGACCGGCAGGCCTGGCGACACACTGTGCATCAGTCGGTCTCCTCCTTTGAGGACAATCGCAGAGCGGCCCTTGAGGAGAGGCGAATGAGGAGGAAGAACCGCGTCCGCTCTACATCAACCCCAGAATCGACTTTCCCCTGCAGCCGCTGCGGCCGGGTTTGTTTGTCACGCATTGGACTGAACAGCCACCAGCGAGCCTGCACCAGACGTGGACAGTGCCCTTAATCTTCGTTCGCGAAGCCAAGCCATGAAAAAATGAAAAATGAATGAAAAAACATACATTCATCATCTGAATCTGAGTCATCATCATCCTCTGACGTGTTATCTACATTGCTTTCATTACTTTTGTCGAGAAGATTACTAAAATGATCATACCATTCCTCTACAGAAATTTTATTTCTAACTAATTTTCTTTTTGGCATAGCAGTGTGTATTGTGTCCCAAAACATTTGCTTAGAATCAATAGAAGCCAAAAACTTATCAATTATCAGTGCATTATGCTCTTTTTTCTTTCTGGCTAAAAGATTCTTATATTCTCTTCTCTGTATACAATACGGACTTCTGTCTTCTTTTTTAGAGCGCCGGTATTTTCTTTAATCTACATTCTTCGTCATACCAATCTTCTTTTTTCTTATGCCTATTTATCGAAAATACTTTTTTCTTTGAAACTGCTGCACTTTTTATGCAGTTGTTAAATACATTTAATGCTAAATCAATGTCGCTGTCAATCAGTTGTATAGCTTCATTTACTCTGTTATAACTTTCATCTGAATTTAAAGCATTTTCAAACTTTTCGCTCTGAGCTGCATTCCAAACATATTTTTCCATTACAATATTTTCTTCGACATCATCAAGACCACAAGGATTATCGTTAGGAAAAGAAATAGACAAGACAAATGGGCAAGTGACTTGTGTCAATACGTTCCACAACTTCTAAACAACAGCTGTCAAATACAATAGTAAAAAGATCTGATGATAACAAAAAATAATCAATGACACTGCTACCTGAGTCCCCAATATATGTGTAGCGTCCTTCACGATCGCCATAACACATACCATTCATTATAGACAAATTCAATGCAGTGCACATATCCAACAGAGACTTACCATAACTATTGGTGTGTTTATCTTGGGAACGTCTCCCCTCATCAATCAGATTGCAACAATTCATGGGGCTGACAAATGGCTCTGATGTTGCAAACTGTGATACATTTGATGTCCTGCTATTTAAATCACCAGATACAATATATAAACATATCATTTTGGTTAAGTGTGCTATCAATCAAACAATCTTCTAACATTGACACGCCATCTGCATCACAATCCATATAAGTGTAATATCGTGAACCCTCTGGTGGCAGTATCTGCCATCTGCGTATCGCACAGGCATACAGTACATCTTTCGGGAGACCAAACAAAGTTTTATCAATTACAAAAAGTACAAAGTTACCCACAACAACATTCACTCGACGAACAAAGGGCAATAACTCATTTTTTTATCAGACACACAACTCCACCTGAATGTCTGCCATCCTTTGATAACTTCGTAGCAGGTTGACAAAAAATAGTATGTTCCGTAAACAACAAATCAGAGGTGAAAGATTCCAAAAAAGTTTCCACTAAACAAACGAAATGAAAGGAGGAAATGAACGATATAGAACTGGAATCCTTTATCTTAGAAGACAGACCCTCCACATTCCACTGAAGGAATGTAAAAGCATTTTTACTCATATGCTTTTCGTTCTGGAGGGCTGAGTTTACATCTTCGTCATCATCACTGCGTTTGTAACTTGTGTTCAAATCAGAGGACGTGAACACATTATCATCATTGTCATCAAAATTGCCATTTCCATTAGCAGTATTGGATGGCAACATGTCTGTACATTCATTACAATCAGAACGGTTTCTACTACAAAAAACCCGTCTGTCACATGACATGCTTTGCGGTTCACTTTCCACATCAGGTGATAACATTCTGTCATTTTCACAATGTTTTTCTTCAATTTCCAAATTTCCCCCCAAAGGAATACCTCTCAACAAAAACCTCTCCCACCCATTGGTTGTCGGAAACAGTTCCCTTTTCCCCCCAAGTATTTATTTTTTCCATCAGCACACTCATTCCCAGATATAAACAACGAAAAACTATTTTCATTAGTCACACTTTCGGTGGGTTGTTTACTATAACAATGGCGGCCACATCCCTATTTGAAATCAACAAGACCGTTCCCCTCCCCTGACAAAAAATACTTTTTCCCGTCAAACCCGGTGGATCGGTGGTCTAGGTGGTCACGCGCCTTGCCTAGAAAGCAAAAAGTCCGTGTCGGAGTGTGCGGGGTTCGTACCCCGTTTGGACCCAAAACTTTTTCCCCATCCATTAGACCCTGAGTGGTGGTCTGGGCGCTAGTCTTTCGGATGAGACGATAAACCGAGGTCCCGTGTGTTACACATCACTATTTAGCGCACGTAAAAGAACCCACGGCAACAAGGGGGTTGAACCTGGCAAAATTCTATAGAAAGAAGCCACTCTGATAGGGAAACAAATACACTTGCATGCAGGAAAAAGAAAAAAAAATGGGTAGGTGCTGCACATGTGGCGACGCGCCCTCCCCGGGGAGAGCAGCCCGAATTTCACGCAGAGAAATCTGCGTGACATAAAGTGGTACCAAAAAAAAACAACAAAATACAATAATAAGATGGTCATATATCATCGAAACTTTGTGTCCACTGTCTCTTTCTTCTGTCATGAATTTCGACAAAGATTTCCTTATTTCCCTGATTCCTTTTGAGAAGTCTTTCCCAATGAAAATGTTCGTCCCTTTCAGTTTGTTCTTTGCTTTCAAAATCTTGACTTTATCTTTAAGGTGTGTACAGCGGGCAATAAGAGGAGAGTTTGCTTTTGAGCTGACGCGATGCACCCTGTCAAACTCAACATCGCTAGTCAGTTCAAGCTGATCATTCAGCAAATCTTTCAGTCTCAGTTCACAATTTTCATTTGTCTCTCCCTCCTCCCTCTCTAGACCATAAAACAATAGATTGTTCCATTTTGACCGGCCCTCCAGATCATCCACTTTCTTTTCTAAGTTAGCCACTCTGTCCATCAACACACAGCTTGTTTGTCTTGTTTCTCTGTACTCTTCCCGCAGAGCGCTAACCTCCTCCATCAGCGTGTCCACCTCTCCCCCCGTGTCCCCAGCCTTTCCTTGATGTCTCTCACATCCTCTTTCACCCTAACGGTCTTAACCACTCGGCTATTTCTCCTGCCCAAGAGTACGTAAATGGAAAAAAAAAATCCTGTGATCGATAATGACTGCACAAAACTGCCTGTAACAATAACGGGTTTTCCGTGGATAACAGGGTAATGAGTCATTTTATCTAATGCATGCAGTCAATCGCGCACTGAGAAACCAGTGAAAACGATTGATCTTCCCCATCTTTGCAACGCAACAGATTACACTGCTCTTAGATGCGTGCGTACACGCGCGCACACACACACACACGCGCGCACGCATGCACGCACGCACGCACCACACACGCACGCACGCACGCACACACGCACGCACACACACAGATATAATTTGGCACCTTCCTCGGCCGATGGGAAATAAAGAATAAGAAAGAAATAGTGAACAAACAAACAAAAAATAAAAGCCTATAAATCAGATGAACTAGGACAAGCCCGACCCTGCGGAAAATAAACGGAATTACGACTGTCACCACTCTGCACTTTCTTTTAACCACATAGCTTGACAGATATAACAGGAGTGGTGGTTGCTGTAGTGTTAGGTTTGACAGCTGGGCATTACCGATTCTTCATAAAGCTTCTTGTCCCTTTACATTATTGTGAAGACGTTTGTGTTCAGCTTGTACTGCATTACAGATAGTTGACTGCAGCCACAGATGAAAATATAAATCTAATAATACCTGAATGACCCATTTTTGTGCCACAAGTGGCAATAAATAGGTGATTATATCTTTCGAATCATAATGTACAGGTGATTTTCTTTCATTTGGTAGCTCCTCCTTACAAGTTTATCAGCTCTTCCTTACAAATTGTTCGTTTTCAAAGAGGTTTTTTTCTTGGTTGTATATAGGATGGCTACTGCTATACCAAGTGACGTTTTCTTGATGTTTTAGTTTTTATTGTTTTGTCTTTTTTAAGTGAGTGTTTTACTGCCGTGATCAATGGAGTCACAAAAAACCGTTTTGTCAATAACACAACACCCGTCCTCCCCCCCTCTCTCCCTCTCTCTCTCTCTCTCTCTCTCTCTCTCTCTCTCTCTCTCTCTCTCTCTCTCTCTCTCTCTCTCTCTCTCTCTCTCTCTTTCTCACCATTTAATACAAAACAGTGTGATATGTTGTACTGAGTTTCTTAACAGTAGTAGGCCTCCGTCAGTCGGTGTCGACTATGGAATTCGCGCCAAAAGACAGGTCATTTGTTCAGCGACAACGCCGGCTGTGGCTGGTCAGTCCGATGCGGGAGTGGCAGTCTCTGTTGCATCTGATGCAGATGTGGCTTGTTGAGGTGGCTGGAGCACATGCCTTCCGCTTGGCTCTCTTTTCGTTTGCTGCGGTGTGGATCTTTTCTTCGCCACACTTCAGCTGTTTGTGGAGAACACTGCGCCATTTGCTGCGGTCAGCCGCTACCTCCTCCCAGTTCTCTAGGTTGATGTCCAGGGCTTTCATGTCACGCTTGCAGACGTCTTTGTAGCGCAGTTGGGGGCGGCCAATGCCTCTCTTGCCGGAGGCAAGTTCACCATAGAGGAGATCTTTAGGAATGCGTCCATCCTCCATCCTTCGCACGTGACCGAGCCATCTGAGTCTGCGTTGTCTGAGGAGTGTGTACATGGTGGGAAGACCTGCAACCTCGAAGACCTGAGCGTTGGTAGCTTTGTCACTCCAGTGGATGCCGAGGATGCGACGGAGAGAGCGCAGGTGGAAGCTGTTCAGTTTGCGCTCCTGTTTGGAGTATGTTGTCCATGTTTCACTGCCATATAGGAGAGTGCTGACGATGCAGGCGTTGTGCACTGCCATCTTGGTGGAAATTGTCAGCTTTGGGTTCTCCCAGACACGGGTAGTGAGGCGTCCTAAGGTCGTAGCAGCCTTGCCGATGCGCCTGTTGATCTCGGCATCAAGGGATAGGTTGTCACTGATGGTGGATCCCAGGTATGTGAACTGGTGTACGACATCGAGCTGGTAGTCATCGATGTAGATGGCTGGTGTAGTTACCACGTCCTGGCTCAGCACATTGGTCTTTTTCAGGCTGATTGTCAGGCCGAAGTCTTTGCAGGCCTGGGAAAACCTATCCATGAGGCATTGGAGTTCTTGCTCAGTGTGAGAAGTGACAGCAGCATCATCCGCAAAAAGCATGTCCCTAATTATTTTCTCCATCACTTTTGTTTTTGCTTTCAACCGAGCCAGGTTGAATAGTCGACCGCTGGATCTGGTGCGTAGGTATACACCCTCTGTTGCAGTTCCAAAAGCGTGCTTTAGGAGCAGGGCAAAGAAGATGCCAAAGAAGGTGGGAGCAAGGACACAGCCTTGCTTGACTCCACTCTTGATGTCAAATGGGTTGGACATGCTGCCCTCATACTGGATTGTTACCTTCATGTCATCATGAAAGGATCTGATGAGACTGTGGAGTTTTGGGGGGCAACCAATTTTTGGAAGGATGTTGAATAGCCCTTCCCTGCTGACTAGGTCAAAGGCCTTGGTCAGGTCTATGAAGGCTATGTAGAGGGGTTTGTGTTGTTCTCTGCATTTCTCCTGAAGCTGGCGTAGGGAGAATATCATGTCCACCGTGGAGCGTTCAGCTCGGAAGCCGCATTGTGACTCGGGGTAGACACGCTCAGCAAGTTTCTGGAGGCGCACAAGCATGACACGAGCGAAGAGTTTTCCTACGATGCTCAGGAGAGATATGCCTCTGTAGTTGTTACAATCACTCCTGTCGCCTTTATTCTTGTAGAGAGTCACGATCTTGGCATCTGTCATGTCTTGCGGCACGGCTCCCTCCCTCCAACACTGGCATAGGACGTCGTGAAGGGGCTGTAGTAAGGTGTCTTTACAGCTTTTGATGAGGTCGGGTGGAATGCCATCAGTGCCAGGTGCTTTGCCGCTAGCTAAGCTGTCAATTGCTTTGCGGAGATCAGCAAGGGTTGGTTCAGTATCTAGTTCCTCCATGATGGGCAGAGGCTGAATGGCATCGAGGGCTGAGTTGGAGACTATGTTCTCTCTAGAGTAGAGCTCAGAGTAATGCTCTACCCACCTGTCCATCTGTCTGCTCTTGTCGGTGATCACCTCCCCATTGGAGGTCTTGAGTGGGGCGGTTTTGCTCTGTGTTGGCCCTAGAGCTGTCTTGATGCCTTCGTACATTCCTCCGGTGTTGCCTGAGGCAGCTGCAGACTGGACGGAGGCACTGAGCTGTTGCCAGTATTCGTTGGCACAACATCTTGCAGTCTGTTGTACTTTGTTTCTGGCTGCTCTGAGTGCTTGCAGGGATTTCTCACTAGGGGAGCGCTTGTATTCGGCAAGGGCAGCACGCTTTGCGTCAATGACGGGGGACAGCTCGCTAGACTTGGCATCAAACCAGTCATTGTTCTTGGAGATCTTTTTCCCAAAGGTTGCAAAGGCTGTTTTCTGAATGGCTTCCTGGAGGTGGTTCCATTTCTTAGAGGCTGAGCAGTACTGGTGTTCATCAGACAGAGCTTCTTTGAGAGACTTGGCAAATTCTTCGACTTTCTCTGGAAGATGCATGCTGGTGGTATTGATGCGAGGTTTGCCTTTCTGTTTGAAGCTCTGGAGTTTCTTTGGATGAAGCCTGATCTTGCAGCAGACGAGAGAGTGGTCAGTGTCACAGTCTGCACTGTGGTATATGCGGGTGATGAGCGCAGACTTGATGTTGGTACGTCGGATCAGGATCATATCCAGCTGATGCCAATGCTTTGAGCGGGGATGGCGCCATGACACCTTGTGTTGTGGCTTGGTCTGGAAGTAGGAGTTGGTCACGCAGAGGCCGTTGTAGGAGCAGAACTCCAGCAGGCGCTGCCCATTTTCGTTAATCTTGCCAACTCCAAAGTGTCCAAGGCATGAAGGCCATGCGTCATGATCGGCACCCACTCGAGCATTAAAGTCTCCCAGGATGATGACATGTTCCTTAGGGGGTATTTTCTTGATGAGGTTGCTGATGTTGGCATAATACTCATCCTTTGCTTCTGCTGTGGATGTAAGGGTGGGAGCGTAGGCGCTGACAAGAGTGACAAAGCCCTCAGAGGTATGGAGACGGACTGTCATCAGGCGTTCGGATCCCTTGTCTCCTGGTTCAACCATCTTCAGTAGGGTGTTCCTGACAGCAAATCCCACTCCATGCTCTCTTCGGTCCTCCGCGCTCTTCCCGTGCCAGAAGAAAGTGAAGTCTTTCTCCTTGAGGGTTCCAGTGTCTGCAAGGCGGGTCTCTTGCAGAGCAGCTATGTCCACCCTCAGTCTCAGCAGCTCGTTGTTGATGACGGCTGACATTCTTGCATCACTGATGCCTTGGAGGTCTTGGGACAGTCCGGATGACAATGTTCGGACGTTCCAGCTTCCCAGTTTTAGGACTGGGCACCTGTTTCTCATGGTTCTTGTATTTTTGCCTGGTGCGAGTCTTACAGTCTGCTTGTCGGTTTGATCCTTATCCCCAAGCACCCATTGAGGAAGGCAGACTGTGTCGGGACAACACCTTATTGGCTGGGGGCTGCCCAGCTTGAGGCGGGCGGTAGCTGTCCAGTGAAATCCTAGGATTTCTCCCACCGTCGGAAGCAACCCCTGGCGCCACGCTCTACGCCAGTCGAGCATTGCAGCTTATAACCGGTAACTGCTGCTTCCCGTGTTGTGTCCACGCTGTGAGGTGAGGCTGGAGTGACCTCTCCAGGACGCGAGCCTGGGCAGGATAGTATGGAGGACGAGCTGTTGCCCAGATAGCAGGTCCCCCCTCTCCACACTGATGATGGATCCAAAGGAACAGCAGAAGCTGATACAGTTTGGCACCAGCAGTGTCGCAGGAGTTGCCGGAACGTTACTGAAGTCAGTAGCCGACCGCCTTCGGGACTCCATCTCCGGAATTTTCCTCAGGGTTTACTCCTGAAGCCTTTCTCCCCAATGGGCAATCCACAAGGCAGTGGAGGTTTGGGGTCAGAGTTTTCCTTCTCCTAGGTGAGTTGCCTTACTGGGCTAACGAGTCCCATCCCCCCGAATGCGACAGGTAGTACTGGGCTACATTTTACCAGTAGAGGAGGGCGCAGTGGCTCCCAGGACGGGCCAGCCAGGAACTCGCCTGTGCGAGCCAAGCATGATGCCCCCCGCTTGCGAGATCCACCTATGCCCACCCACCTGACCACCCACCTGACCACTTAACAGTAACTTAATAACATTTATAGAATTAGAAGCATTTATGTTTCACAACACTTATGAACATTGTTCTGCCTGTTTTTTCTTGCAAATGCACTTCCTCATTGCTAACACACTGAAGGCAGGAAGCTGAGAGGAATGTTTGATGCTGGAAGCTACATTTTTTTCTGAAGACTTTCCTTTTCTTTTTCACCGTAGTTTGTAATGACTGTTTTCAGCATGAGAACATGACAGTATGTTTTTTTTTCAATCTACTGTAGTAAGCAAAATCTCGAGCACAAAAGGTTGTTTCCCTTTGAAATAAGACTGGCTGTAGAAACATTCAGAGTTTCTTGTTCTTTGTCAGTGATGTTATTTTCTTTGCCTTGCGATGTATTCTGAGTGTTTTATGACATGAGAATCTTTACTTAAAATGTCAATAGGGCTTTTTCTTCTTCTT
Source organism: Stramonita haemastoma (assembly GCA_030674155.1). Classification (NCBI taxonomy): domain Eukaryota; kingdom Metazoa; phylum Mollusca; class Gastropoda; order Neogastropoda; family Muricidae; genus Stramonita; species Stramonita haemastoma. The sequence continues at coordinate 80,895,772 of CM060316.1, read as the reverse complement.
CTTCTTCTTCTTGCTCTTGGGTTTTTTCTTCTTCTCCTCTACAATTCTTTATCGCAATTCTTCTTCTTCTTCGCAAGTCTTCTTCATCTTCTTGCCTGTCTTCTATGTTATTTAAAATGTAATTTCACAAGAGGGATTCAAACCAGATCTGTGAAATGGAAAACCTTTCTCCCCAAAAATATTGTCAATCTCAGAACACTGAACTAGATGAACTGAACTAGAGAGCAATGCAATAGCTGCAAAACTCTGTCTTTGCTGTGGATCCTATTTCATATATTTCTATAAAATACAGTACCTTGTTGAAACTCATAATTGCTATCATCTTCCAGATTGAGTGGTTACAAATGAAAAGCTTTTATAACACTTAGTTTGCAACAACTTCTCATTCTAACTATATAAAAGTAGAAAGCCTGTCAATCTCTCTCCAGCATGAGAAGGGAAGCATTTTGTGTTTGGACTTTGAAAACGTGATCAATCTTGCTTAATCACAGCCAAAGCTGGCTTCTCACACCGCTAATTTTAACATCAGGAGAAGCATAATAGCATCAGAAGCAGACACAACAATAACCACAAAAAATAATATATGTCACAGGATTCCTTTTTTCCTAGCTCAATCACCGAAACAATATTTATCTACGTAAATTTTTCATCCAGCGTATGCACGTTTCCACAGTGATTTCGAAATGGGATCAGTGGGTCAGAGTGCACACTCCGGGCAATCCCCAGGATGTTAAGCTAGGGAACATGTCACAACAGCAAGCACGGAGAGGACTTAACTTCAGCACAAGGAAACGTGTGTCCACAGCATTCATTTAAGTGTGTTGAGCATGGCCGAAACAGCCAAATTTAGAGAAGGCTTTCAGATTGTCAACACTTTCCACCCATTCTGACAAACAAATAGAGATACAGAGAGACGGATGAAGAGAGGAAGAGGTGGAGTAGAAGTATCTAGCACGCCCGCGTTTTATCACTTTCCCATTCTGGTATGGTTTTAAGACGCTCATGTGTTGAAAAAAAGGAGATTTTGACTAACTTCCTGTTTGGGGCCAAGAAACTATTTCTTGCTTACACACGTACTTGATAAACATTCTTATGTCTCCATTGAATGTTACCAATTCTCGCGGTGAAATTAGATACGGGCCCAGAAAAAAACTAAGCATTCTGGAGTTTTTGTTAATTATCAGTTGATTCTTGGAGCAAAAAATCAATATCAACTGGCTCGTGCATTTTGAACCGGTTTTCGCCTGGAAATTTGTGCTTCATTCTGTTCTTGTGAAACAAGGTATATACATTTTCATTCAGATAATCATGTTGCTATTTGGAAATCCATCTGGGTGTAATGAATATCTAAAAAGCAATCACAATCAAAATACCTTTCATACAGATAAACTTGACTCTTTTTTTCTTTGCATTCTGCAAACTTCTAATTTCCGCTAAATATAAACTAATATCTATGCACCTACGTAAACTGATGTTTCAAATCGTTCTTCGCATTTGCAACTTCAGATGGCCTAAGCAGACAAGCAAACAAAAGAGTATGCGCGCGCGTGCATTCGTGAGTGAGAGAGAGAGAGAGAGAGAGAGAGAGAGAGAGAGAGAGAGAGAGAGAGAGAGAGAGAGAGAGAGAGAGAGAGAGAGAGAGAGAGAGAGAGGAGAGAACAACACAGACATAGAGAACAACACATACAGACAGGCGTGCGTGCATTCCTGAGAGAGACAGAGACAGAGAGAGAGACAGAGAGAGACAGAGAGAGAACAACACAGACATAGAGAACAACACATACAGACAGAAAAACTGACAAAAAAACCGCACCGGTATCACGAAAATAAACCTTGATAAAAATCCATTAAAAAAATTGGGTGGTGTTTTTTTTTCAATGAGTAAACAGATAGATATAGACACAGCGTATTATCCTCTGTGCTTAAATCTATCTGTCTGTTCTTTTTTCTTTAAGCATTTTATCGATTTTTTTCTTCTGTCTTTTTCATCATAGTTTATGCCAGATTTGGAAGGCTACATCGTTATTGTCATATTCCAAGGTATACAAATGCAGTGCTGTCTTATCATTTGAGTCTTTGTCATGTAACACAGATAGACCCAGTTGGTGGCCTGGAGATAATGTACCTGTCTAGAATACTAGATAGCTCTGGTTCAAATCTCTCTCGAAATTGGATTTTTACACATACTGAAGACTATGTCATGGACTAAGTAGCAGTCTTGTAAACATGACAAAATACAAAGTCTTCTGTACAAGATAAGCTTAGCCAAAACTGAGTAACCTATACCAACAACATGGTTAACATAAGTCGGCATCTGTGAAGAAAATGAAGGAAAATAAAGTTCACGCAGTTAAAAATTTCTTTTAAAATTGAAGGTACTATTCTGTGACTTTGCGCTCTCCCTGGTAACGATAACGCAAAGACATTTGCCTGACAAAACAGTAGAATGATACAAATCAACACAGTATAGAATAGTAGGGCCTGCAATACCTGAAAAATCTGTTTTGTGATTGGCTTCAACATATTCTATTCATGCGATAAACGGGACGATTCATAAGCTATTACCGGGGGACGTGATAGCCTGCAGGTTAGAGCTGAGCTCCTGAACAGACGGTCCAGGTTCACCCCACCATGAGACGCCCGTTCAAAGGGATTTTTCCCCGAGAGTTAACATCAGTAACGACTCCACTCCCCCAAAAGTCCTTTGATGAGACTATAAACTGAGGTACTGTGTGCGAACACACGCGGAACATCTTGCACACATGTTAAAACTTGTTCTGCCTTTTGAAGAGTAGGCCATTGTGTGCCGGTGGGAACAGATGACAAAATTTACAAAATCGTATGCACTGGATGTAAAATCGATAAAAAAAAAATTGGGTGTTTTTTTTTAACGAGTAAACAGATAGATATAAACTGTGTAGCTTTCATAGCTTATTCATTATTCTCGACATAAACGAATTTAGACTTAAAATAGAAAATAAAAAGATTACTGGAAATAATGGTCACTACTAAAATGTACCCACAATAACCGCAGCATAAAACGATTTCACTTTTTAAAAAGTTTTTGTCGGATCCCTTCTACTCTAAACACATGGCGTTAGCACGCTTTTTTTTTTATCGAAATGACAAATGGTTTATAAGTAATAGCCAGCACTTTTTGTTTCATTCTGCTCCTTTATTGTTTCATATGTCATGCCTACTTAATGAGTGATAGAAGTTCAGTCTATGTTATGTAGAATATGAAAGAACTGATACAATTTCAAACTAATTTATATGATACAGCCCGGGCAGATGCACCTTAAAGTGGTTTCTCTGATGCCTTACCTGTTTGCTTTTATCATTGTAATTCATGTGTGTGAAAGCTACATACTTAATTGTAAAAAACACATTCGTGTCTCTAGGGTTTTTTTTTATCCAATAACATGATCGAATGAGCTCTAAGTAAATTACCACGCTTTATTTTACGCTTGGGCTTTTGAGTTTGTATTTAGTTTCAAACTTTCTGATGTGCTCTTAACTATAAACTATGTGCTCTTCAATACACACCTTCGCTTCTATTTATCTATCAGCAGCAGCAGCAGGTGCCGAAACTGTAATATTAGCAGCAGCAAAAATGTTAGTATAAGACAGTAGCAGTTGCAGTAGCAGTAGTAGCAGTTTACCCGTGTGGGAGTCTTTCAGTATACACAGTAATATAAAGCCATCTGATGAAAATACCACACCAGACATTTTCTTTATCCTCTGGAAGATAAGCAGCACACTTGTTAACAGCGGGCCGGGATGAGAACAGGATGTCCATCCCCACTCTTTTTGCCTGTAGGGCTTCTCTGTGAACTTTCAAATCTTTTGAAAAAATTGATTTTCAAGCTTTTTTGTGATATTTAGGGGATGATAATTTAAGTGGAAAATTAATCTGGGAGTACAATGTCTAGACAGAAGCTTGGTATCATTAGCATATAGATGCTTACTTAGAAAATCAAACAGGATAACATACGATGAACTGTGTGTGTGTGTGTGTGTGTGTGTGTGTGTGTCGTGTCGTGTCGTGTCGTGTCGTGTCGTGTCGTGTCGTGTCGTGTGTAGTGTAGTGTAGTGTAGTGTAGTGTAGTGTAGTGTAGTGTAGTGTAGTGTAGTGTAGTGTAGTGTAGTGTAGTGTAGTGTAGTGTAGTGCAGGACAATGTACCGCAGTGTAGGGCAGTGTAGTGTAGGGCAGTGTAGTGTAGTGTTTTTATCTATTTCATCTATTTATTCTTTTATATCGAGGATAATAGAATAAGCACTCATGTGCTTTTTTTCATCCAGTCCCCGTGTGTATGCAGTTTTGTAATTATTGTCATATGTTCCCACCGGACCACAGTGTAGTGTGGTGTGCGTGTATTTGTGTGCATTTGTGTTTGTATGTGTGTGTGTGCATGCGCGCGAGCCTGCGCGCACTAACCGCATGTATGCGTGTGCCCGCGCTCTATGTATGTGCGTGAGTGTGTGCGTGCGTGCATGCGTGTGCGTGCGTGCGCCTTTGCTTGCCTGCGTGCGTGCGTGTGTATATGTATGTGTGTGTGCGTGCGTGCGTGTGTGTGTCTTTGATTTTACATCTGTTCACTTAAAGTGATATTTGACGAGTGCGTGCGTATGTGTATATATGTGTGCGTGCGTGCGCGCGCGCGCGCGCGCGCGTGTGTGTGTGTGTGTGTGTGTGCTGCAGGTTGATGTTATTTGTCATTGACGTGGTTAATTACTACCACAATGGGTCTGATGCAGTGACTTGCTGGCTATGGGTTTTTGGCGAAGTATTGATTCGCACTGTTTTGCACCAGTGTGACGATCGCAGTTTGTCCAGTAAACTATGATTTTCGGCGAGGTGACACTCTGATACGGCCTTTATGGCTGGCTAGGTCACAAAATCACATCAGATGAAATGAACTGTCATAGGTCAGCAAATGGGCAACACACTAAATAAAAACAAGCCATCAGAAACAGACACCCTTAAATGAAAGCGCGAGCTTGTGCGCGCGCGCGTGTGTGTGTGAGAGAGAGAAAAAATGGCAAATCAGTTGTCCTGGGCACATCTCAAACTGGCGCCATGAACACTGACAGATCAGGAAGCAGCGAATCGGAAACGACCCACCAGGGGCCAGCCACCCTGCTCTGCTGACGTGGAGTTTCATTACTGTTGCCTCCATTCCTCCCCCCCCCCCCCCCCCGAAGCTATCTCCCGTCCCTTGCCCCGTGGGGCCGGATCAGTTGGTGCGAGGCGGCGTGCCCTTTCTGAGGTACCTGTTCCATTTGACACTCACTGAGGATAGCGCTCATCCGCTGTCAGGACTTCATTACAGTTGTGTCCAGATCCCGCCATTTCCAGGGAATGCTTTGGTCTTTTTTCTCCTGCCTGTTCTAGGGTTTGACCAAGTATCCACCTTCTGTAGGTTTTTACATAGTATAGTGTATTGATCCTTGTATGGGCAAACTTATAAATCGATTTTGTATCATTGATATGTTCTATACAAAGACACAGATAGAAAGGGAGAGAAGGCAAACAGGTGAGGGAGGGGGAAGGGATGGAGAAGCCTAGGAGAGGAGAGGAGACAGTAGAGGGATAGATGAGGAAGACGCCTGTGCGAGAGAGAGAGGGGAGGGGGTATGAAACCCAAAGTACAGAGACGGAAGTAAAAACAGACAAATCGATTGAGAGAGAGAGAAGAGCCAGAGGAAGAACAATAGATAAATATAATGAAGAAGGACGGAGACAAAAAGAAGACTGAGAAATAAAATGAGTATTTGCTTCTATTGGTTGCCTTGTTTATTGGCTGGTCAACTGAGTCTTTCACTGATCGAAGAAACAAATGACTGTTTATTGGTACTGCTTGTTCTCACCCTTCTGGAACATCCAACAGCAGCTAGAGAGGCAAACTGGTCACTGAAAGAGAATTGTAGACTACATGCGCAGAGAGAGAGAGAGAGAGAGAGAGAGAGAGAGAGAGAGAGAGAGAGAGAGAGAGAGAGAGAGAGAGAGAGAGAGAGAGAGAGAGAGACAATGACAATGACAATGACAATGACAATAATTTATTCAAAAAAAGGCCATGGCCCCATTTGAAGGGGTGTACATCACTGATATTTGTTGTACATTCCACACTAAGGTCACACACCTAAACAAAACAAAAAAATCACAAAATACATACATAACAATTTTTCAGTTTAGAGCAAAATTATGACATCATCGTTTCTCTTCGTTTGAATGACTTATAGAGGTACAGAGCAACATTTCTTATAGTGTTTACATTGGTAGAGGACAAAAGTGTAACTAATCGAAATAGTGCTGGTCTGTTATAAAACTTAGATGGGATGTATTGTTTCCTTAAATCCTCAAGAACTGGGCAACAGAAAACAAAATGTACTTCATCTTCTCTATTTAATTTACACATGGGACACGTCATATTTTTGTCATTTTTCTTGTATCTCTGATTATGAACCATTATATCTGTGACCCCAAATCGAAACTTGGTTAATACACATCTTACAAACTTATTCATATTCATCTCTAAATACGTTTCAATAAAATGATTTGTTTTAAACAGTTTATACAAGGAAAATCTATTGCTGTTTTGAATGTGGCTCTCCCAATTTTGCCATCTACAATCTATAAGACGTTGTTTAAAGGAGGCCAGAAAACTCTTAACACATCCAACACCCTGATTTAGCCACACAAATGCAAAACCATTTTCACACAAACACTTACGCACATTGGTCACCCATGTTGTCTTTCCTCTCTCATCCAATTTATATAAAAGTTTATATGCTTGAGCAGGCAGTCTGTTTTCACACATTTGAGCCACTTTTAAC
>CM060316.1:80881435-80883935 GCA_030674155.1 Stramonita haemastoma | reverse complement strand
TATAATTGCATTTTTTTACAACACATGTGCAAGATATTTAGTTGGTTTTGGAGACCACTGGGAGTGGTTGACAGCAGAGCTACATCATCTGCAAACAACATAATAAGCAAATCCGCAATACCAGGCAGAATTTGTACACCATGTTTACCTCTTTCCTCGATGTCATCAGCTAACTGATTAATAAATATTGAAAATAATGTTGGGCTCAAAACACAACCCTGTCTTACTCCAGTTGGGCATTTAAATAATTCAGTCACCTGAGATTTTGAACGTACACATGACAAAAGCGAGTTGTACATTGCAGACAGAGAAGCAAAGAATTTTCCTTTAACACCCTGTTTAATCAAGCACTCTAGAAGTTTATTATGGCACACAGAGTCAAAAGCCTTTCGGAAGTCTACAAAGGCTACATAGAGCTTCCTACCTTTTTTACTTAAACATTTCTGGACTGAGGCATATAAAGTAAAAATGTGATCAACTGTAGAATGCTTTTTCCGAAATCCGGCTTGCTTATCTGAAATCAAGTTATTATTTTCTAACCAGGTATATAGTCTAGTATTTAGTATAGAAGTATAACACTTAGAAATTATACTTAATAAAGATACACCTCTGTAGTTATCAACATTATCTGGGTCCCCCTTTTTGTATATTGGAATTATTATAGCTTTAGACCACTGAACAGGATAGATTCCTTGGTCAAAGATATTATTAAATAATTTTGTTAAAAATTTATAAACAATATTTCCACCAGCTTTCAGCATTTCTGCAGAGATACTGTCTATACCACATGCTTTTCCTATCTTAAGTTTAGAAATGGCTCGGATAACTTCACCTTCACAAATAGTTTGGTTTAAATCATGATCTAGGTCTTCTGAGAGGTCATTTTCAAAACTGATGTCCTCTTCTTGGGTTAGATTACTGTTTTGATATAAAGATTTAAAGTGGTTAAACCACTCGTCCAGGCTAATTTTATTATCAACTGTTTGTTTGCCACCACATCCCATGTTTCTCAAAAGTTTCCAAAATTGTGGTGACTCATTCATTTCTTTTACTAAGTTATCTGTTTGTAATTTCCTAAACATTCGTTTTTTCATCTTCAACTGATATCTATACCTTTTCCTTGCTTCGACATATACTACTCTATCCTCTTCTTTACGAGATTTTCTAAAAATGTTAAGTTTTTTCCGACTTTCTTTCTTTAAGTGATAACATTCCTCATCAAACCATACTGATTTTCTCTTTTTCTTAACTGAGAGTACCTTAAACATGCATTGGCTAGAGACTTTCAAGCACTCCACAAAAACATCCAAAGCACTATCTACATTAGTATCTGAAGTTATACTTGCTTCAATCAGTCTATTTTGGATTATGTTGCTTTGCAACAGAGAGAGAGAGAGAGAGAGAGAGAGAGAGAGAGAGGAGAGAGGAGAGAGAGAGAGAGAGAGAGAGAGAGAGAGAGAGAGAGAGAGAGAGAGAGGAGAGAGAGAGAGAGGAGAGATTTGATTTATTCTTTTATGTCGAGGATAATGGGATAAGCACTCTTGTGCTTTTTTACATCCATTCCCGTGTGTATGCAGTTTTGTAAATGTCATCTGTTCCCACCGGCACACGATGGCCTACTCTTACGAAAAGCGGAACAGGATTTAACGTGTGCGCAAGATGTTCTGCGTGCGTTTGCACACGGGGCCTCGGTTTAAAGTCTCATCCGAAGGACTTGTGGGGAGAGTGGAGTCAGCACTGATGTTAACTCCAGAAGAAAAATCTCCTCGACCAGATTCGAACTCGGGTCTTTAAATTGCCAGCGCAATGTTCTGACCACTAGGCTATCCGTCCGAGAAAGAGAGAGAGAGAGAGAGAGAGAGAGAGAGAGAGAGAGAGAGAGAGAGAGAGAGAGAGAGAGAGAGAGAGAGAGAGAGAGAGAGAGAGAGAGAGGATGGACAGAGAGATAGAGAGAGAGAAAGAGACACACAGAGACAGACAGGCAGACAGACTGATAGTCAGACGCAGACAGAGATATATTGACAGGCATATTAAATGACTGACTGGCTGACTGAAAAACAGCAGAGAGACAGAGATACTCTTATAGTGTTCACATTAAACAAAGTCTTCCTGCATTTCTGGAGCTATCTTCCTATTCATTTCCGACATTTTAAGGAATTCATGAGAAGGGAAGTAACTGATACCTGCGGCAATGGTGAGAGGTAAATGACCTACGTTGGCCTAGTGCATAGTCTATTTTAAACAGTGGATACGAATTCAGATTTTAATCTGAATGTGAATTTTTACGATTAATTAGTCAAAAATAGATCACTTCACAACACTGAAGACTTAGAAAAAATCAGGTCGCTATTTTAGAAATACAAGCCATATTGTTTCTTATTGAAAGAATAATGGCTGTTAGTGATTTGTGTGTTTTCTATTTTTTTGTGCAGAAAACTTTGTGTAACCATATATGAATAGAACCACATTCTCACAACTGTTTATTTCTTTTTATCGATCA
>CM060316.1:80871435-80876435 GCA_030674155.1 Stramonita haemastoma | reverse complement strand
TTGTTGTTCTCTCTCTCTCTCTCTCTCTCTCTCTCTCTCTCTCTCTCTCTCTCTCTCTCTCTCTCTCTCTCTCTCTCTCTCTCTCTCTCTCTCTCTCTCTTTCACACACACACACCACACACACACACACACACACACACACACACACACACACAACACACACACACAAACCCATATACAAGCGCGCGCACACACAGACACACAGACACACAGACACAGACACAGACAGACACAGACACAGACACACACACACACACACACACACACACACACACACACACACACACACACACACACACACACACACACACTGTTTATAACTACTCGGCAGAAAAGACAGAAATTGCGTTCTCCATTCGCGTCCTACATATATCCATGGACAACAAATTGAAGAAGTAGTCTCACACAAAGTACTAGGTGCAGTAATCGACAACGATTTGTCTTGGACAGATCACATAGCTGCATTAGGAAAACGAATCTCAGTAAGATTATATCAACTCAGAAAAATAAAAAATTGTCTAAATCTACAGTCACGAAAACTATTCTTTCACGCACATATTCTATCTCTTATAAATTATGTTTCTACCTTATGGAACAGTGCCAGTGAAACAAACCTAAAGCATATAAACTGCCTACATTAAAAAGCTGTTAAACTAATCCGATTGAATCCTAATACACTAACCACCACCAACTACAAAGAACTAGATATTCTTCCACTCAAAGACAGACTGCAGTTTAACAAGTACCTATGTATGTTCAATATGTTAAACGGAAGAGCCCCAAAGAAAATTGTGGAAAGTTTTGCTGTCAATAAAAACAGGCCTACCCATAGACTGTTTCTGCCCAGGCCATAATCTCTATAAATCAAGCCTTGCATATTCATGAAGAACATTGTGGAATAACCTACCTCCCTGTCTAAAACCAGTTCCTTCTAAACAAATGTGACGCTCCACCACATAATGAGACGGAGTGCACCTGAGGTCAATTTTAAGTTATTGACATGTCATTAATGTGCAATAAAGTGGCTATCAAATACAAAAAACAGATTGAAAATCGGACAATTCTGTGCAACATTATTACAAATTATAAGGATGGGAGAAAATGAGAAACGGGCAAGTTTATTTTAGTAACAGGTTGTCAGAATGAGTGCTTTGGTATTTTCAAAACACATTTAAAAGCAAAAGGAATAAAAAATATGCCTTGATATTTCATTATAAGGTAAATAAACAGATCTAGTTTACTAATCAATCAAAATCTCAAAATTGACAACTTGACCCCCACCTGCCTTTAAAGGCTCCTAGCGCAAAATTGGGTAATGTGCTAAGCGACTCATTTCGTGGTGGAGCGCCACAAATGTTTAAGTCACGATTATGTTATCGATACTACCTCACATTTGACTGTTTGTTGTTATTCATGCCCATGTTTTTTGTATTTCTATCATTTGTATGTATGACGTGAGTTATGTTGTACTGTCTTGGGTTTGGATTTTTTTCATCTTGAGAGATTTGTTGTAAGAAAAATCCTCATTTATTTGAGTTTTTCATCAAAGGTTGATATTTCTCTTTGAATGGTTTAGAAGTCAACTTTCATGATTTTTTTAGTGAGGGCAGGGATGAAAAAGAGTTGTGTTAACTTAACCTTTTACCCTCAATAAAGATCATTTTGACTTGACTTGACTTGACTTGACTTGACTTGACACCACACACACACACACACACACACACACACACACACACACACACACACACACACAACTCACAGAGTCATACAGATGTATGCCGGCGAAAATCTTTGAAAGTAGGCCTATAGATAACTGCATTTTCTTTCCTGTATAACCCTTTCAAGAAGTAGAAAGGTTTAACTTTATTTTAGTTCAAATTATGCCGCCTGTGAAGTCCTTTTGTAAAAGATGCTTGCGCGAGCCAAACGTTAACAGTTAAGTGACCTAGCGCCATACTGTCTTTCCTTCGAAAATAAGCCACGAAACATGAAAAAATATGCTTATCCCTTATAGCTTATCCCTTATAGCTTATCCCTCATAGCTTATATCTATCAAGCCTCGTTTAAAGGCATACAAGATTATAAATACTGTTTGTGGGTGGTCTCGTTACTGTTTTTCACACTAAAATACTATACTAGATACCTTGTTCAATAAACATCAGAAAACTGTTGCCTCTGGTTGTTAATAGACCAAGACATTGTAATAATAAAGGTAAAGAGTTTGAGAACAACGAGCTAGCTCGTACATCGTAGACAAAACACGTACAAAGACAGAACTGTGATGCAGCTAAAGAGTAACAAGTCTTCTGTTACTACGCTTTATACTCGAATAAAGTGTCACAACCATTTGCTAAAAATGTGAAGAAGCTTTACATCATAACAATCTATTATCTGTACAGTGGTTCATATCATATACAAATTTTCACTACATCATTTTTTCTTTCTTCTACAAAAAATCAATCTATTATCAAAGACAATCATTTACAGTTCAAAACAATTAAGTGCTTGCAGGTTAGAGAGTGGGGGGAGGGGGTTCATGCTTTTCGGAGAAAATGCCTAATTGATTTGAGACATGCTGTGTCCAGCGTTACGAAAGGGTTTCAGATGTCAGTGATTAAAGACTGCTAGGTATGAAAATTTATTTAGCAATGTCTCTCTCTCTCTCTTCTCTCTCTCTCTCTTCTTCTCTCTCTCCTCTCTCTTCTGCGGGGACTGGATTTTAAAAAAAGCACATGAGTGCTTATCTATTATCTCGAATAAAAGAATTTAGCCTTGCCTTGCCTTGCGGTTTGCCTTGCCTTGCCTTGCCTTGCTTGGCCTTGCCTTGCCTTGCCTTCTCTCTCTCTCTCTCTCTCTCTCTCTCTCTCTCTCTCTCTCTCTCTCTCTCTCTCTCTCTCTCTCTCTCTCTCTCTCTCTCTCTCTCTCTCTCGAAGGCTGGATGTAAAAAAGCAATTGTCATGCTTACTCCTTCACCTTCTGAAAATAAAATTCAATCAATCAATTCAATCAATCAATCAATCAATCAATCAATCACATCTCTCTCTCTCTGCGAGTGTGTGTGTGTGTTTGTGTGTGTGTGCGCGCCTATGTGTGTGCGTGTGTGGCGTGTGAGTGCGTGTGTGTGCGCGTGCGCGCGCGCTCGTGTGTGTGTGCTGTGGTGTGGGGCTGTGTGTGTGTGTGTGTGTGTGTGGTTGTGTGTGTGTGTGTGTGGTGTGTGTGTGTGTGTGTGTGTGTGTGGTGTGTTGTGTAGTACTTGACGCCAAACTTAGCAAGTACAAATCTACCGTTGCTGCGACTTCTGCTTCAACTATACTGCCATGACCTCTGCTTCCAACTATTTTTCTCCTGGAGTTAACATCAGTGCTGACTCCACTCTCCCCAAAAGTCCTTCGGATGAGACTTTAAACCGAGGCCTCGTGTGCGAACGCACGCAGAACATCTTGCGCACACGTTAAATCCTGTTCCGTTTTCGTAAGAGTAGGCCATCGTGTGCCGGTGGGAACAGATGACAATATTTACAAAAACTGCATACACACGGGGACTGGATGAAAAAAAGCACATGATTGCTTATTCTGTTATCTTCGATATAAAAGAATAAATAAATAAATAAAATAATAAATAATATATTAGTACTATATTAGTACTACTATTAGTACTACTATTAGTACTACTTCTACTACTACTGCTACTACTTCTACTACTACTACTGCTGCTGCTGCTGCTGCTGCTGCTGCTGCTGCTACTACTACTACTACTACTTCTACTACTACTACTACTACTACTACTACTACTACTACTACTACTACTACTACTACTACTACTACTACCATTTAGTACTATCTTAATGATGCTACAGCTACAACTATTTCTGCTCGTTCTCCTACTACTCTTCCTCCTTCCTCCTCCTCTTATTGCTAGTAATAATACTACTACTAATACCACGAATACTAATAATACTAATACTACCATACTACTACTGTGTCTCCACAATCATATATGAGATTTCCTAAGTGTTTGGCAGGCAAAACCTGGGAATCGACGCTATAAAACAAAAAAGCAAAACAAAGACACTGAAAGATCTCAGGAATAGACTTATCAGCTGAATGAATACCATGGAAACTAAGCACCTGGGTATGATAAATGGTGAAGGTGGGTGGGGACCCACAACTCGGAAATGGACCAGTAGGGTGCCTCCTGCTGACGTGGTGCTCTGTTACAGTCATCCTCCATTACCCTCCTTTCCCCTGCATGCCCCCATCCCATCTCTCCCTCCTTAACCCTGATCCCCTGTGGCCGGACCGCTAAAGTGTGGGGTCACAAACCTTGTCTGAAGTATCTGTTTCATTCGCCACTTGCTCGATGGGAATATCCCTTGTGGAAACTTGTTACTGTTCTATTTACATCAACTTGGCCGAGTATGATTGCTATATCATTTCTGCTACTATTGATACTCCTACTCCCCCCCCCCCTCTTCATACTGGTGGCAATAATCTATTACTACTACTACTATATTATTTATTATTTATTATTATTATTATTATTATTATTATCTATCATCATCATCATCATCATCATCATCATCATCATCATCATATATTATTATTATTATATTATTTATTATTATCATCATCATCATCATCATCTCATCATCATCATATCATCATCATCATCAACATCATCCTATCAAAATGATAATGACAACAAGAATAACTGGCAGGGACGAAATCACAAGCCTGAGGTTCGCAGATGACACTGCTGTTATATTACACTGCAAAGACAATAATGCAAACAATCATAGGTAAAGTAGGCCTAAATAAAACCGGACCAAAGTGCAGGCCTTAAACTCAATGCCAGAGGACGGGTGTCATGCATAGCGGTGAAAACCATGGACGGATACATGTCAGTGAATGGAAAACCCCCCAAAATGTTGAACATTTCAAATATCTTGGTCATGATACAAATCAGCCGATCCATCATGTACTAAACACATTTGTGTGTCT
>CM060316.1:80851435-80861435 GCA_030674155.1 Stramonita haemastoma | reverse complement strand
CTCTCTCTCTCTCTCTCCCATCATTAACATGAGTACTGACTCCACTCTCCCCAAAAGTCCTTCGGATGAGACTTAAGACCGAGGCCCCGTGTGCGAACGCACGCAGAGCATCTTGCGCACACGTTAAATCCTGTTCCGCTTTTCATAAGAGTAGGCCATCGTGTGCCGGTGGGAACAGATAACATTCACAAAACTGCATACACACGGGGACTGGATGTAAAAAAGCACAAGAGTGCTTATTCCATTATCCTCGATATAAAACAATCAATCAATCAATCAATCAATTAATCAATCTCTCTGTCTCTGTCTCTGTCTGTCTCTCTGTCTCTCGTCTGTCTGTCTCTGTCTCTAACTGTCTGTCTGCCTGTCTGTCTGTCTGTCTGTCTGTCTGTCTGTCTGCCTGTCTGTCTGTCTGTCTGTCTGTCTGTCTGTCTGTCTGTCTGTCTCTCTGTCTCTCTCTCTCTCTCTCTCTCTCTCTCTCTCTCTCTCTCTCTCTCTCTCTCTCTCTCTCTCTCTGTCTGTCTTTCATTTTCGTGTGCTCGTGTTGGAAGCCTGCGCTAGCGTTTATACGTTTATGTTCACTAGTCAGTGTGCGATGAGCAAAACTGAATGTTTGTTGTCCCTTGCAAACAGATTACACATAAACCAATTTTCATCTTAGGAACTGCCAATCTGATCATTATTGTTCGCTTTGCCACTGAAACCTCAATATGGTTGTTTTTCATGGGGTTTCCTGCCTATTTTTGTACAAGCAGAACACAATAGCAAATAACAGACATGAGAAACAATAAACGAGTTGAACGGCCCGATTGAACCAAATATAATCAAAACAAAAACAACCACATCAAAATACTCAAACCAGATAGCGAGCAAGAGAAAATACACGCGCGCGCAAGCGCAATCACATACATTCTTGCCCACACGGACAAACTCGTACACAGAAACACACATGTAACACAAAGCAAAACCTGTGTGTGTGTGTGTGTCAATCAATCAATCAATCAATCAATCAAATTTTTATTTCCAGATGGTACATTGAGTAAGCAGCGATCTGCTTTTTTCCATCAAGCCATCTATCTAAAGAAAAGAAAAGAAAAAAATGAAAACAATAGCAAAAATCAAATCCAAAACAAAAAACCAACAAAAACCAAAGCAGAAAATCCCTAGCAAACAATAAAGCCAACAAAAGAAAGAAAAGGGGAAAAAGCAAACAAACAAATAAAACAACAACAACAAACATTTCACCAACATTAATTTGCTAACATGATTTCAACAACTTTAAAATAAACTATGCCTATAAATAATACAAGCAACTACTATAACAACAACCAAAAGAGAAAAAATAAATAAATAAATAAATAAAAATAAAAAAATATTTTAAAAATCTACTCAAAAGCCATACACACATATGCACATACACCCACACACACACACCAACACCACACACACACACACACACACACCACACACACACACACAACACCACACACACACACACACACACACACACGGTTTGCGCTCATCCACTCAGCTCGTATACTCGTAGGTACATGCACACATTTAAAGTCTTTTTAAAAACCATATAGTGTCAAAAAAAAACAAAAAAAAACACCCACACACACACAAAACAGCTTATATCAATTACAATGTAACCAAAAAACATTATTTAAGACTTATTAATAATAATAATAATAATAATAATAATAATAATAATAATAATAATAATAATAATAATAATAATAATAATAATAAATATATAAATAAATAAAATAAAAAATAATAAATAAATGTAAAAAATAAATAAGTAAAATAAAAAACATTCTATAAGCAATTTATGTCAGATTACAATATCTCTATACTTCAATTCATACTTTATATTTTTAAAAGAAGATAAGGAAAAAACAACAAACACAACAATACCTTATAATAATACCCATCATCACTGAGAGGAAATAACATAATGCTAACAAACATACAATCAAACAAAAGAAAAACAAAAACAAACAAACAAACAAAAAACACATAAAAACACACCAAAAAACAAACAATCAATCCAAAACATCAAAAAAACCAATCCACACGGATTATATATTAGAAGGAAGAAAAGAAAAAACAACTAAAGCAACAATACCATATGATAATACCCATCACCACTGAGTGGAATAACATAACAAACATATGGGCACACACACATTAAAAAAAAAAAATATTTAATCATATGGTGTCAAACAGCTTATATCAGTTACAATGTCACCAACCATTATTTAAGTCTTAAAAAAAAATCTATGAAATGTCAATAAGCAACTTATGTCAGATTACATTATCTCCACACTTCAATTCATACTTATATGTTATGAGGAAGAAAAGAAAAAACAAAACAAAACAAAACAAACAAAAAAACAAAACGAAAAACAAACGCAACAATACATATGATAATACCAATCTCCACTGAGAGGAAATAACATATACACTAACAAACATTCAAACTAACAAAAAAAACTAACAAACAAACAAAAGCAACAGAGAACCAAACATAATAAACGAAAAAAACCCAAACAAAACAAAACTAAAGCAAAAAAACAAACAAAAAACAAGCAAGCAAACAAACACAAACCCCCTTCCAAAAAAACACACACAAAAAAAACTCCACACACTCAAAAAAAAAAAAATTTGGAGGGGGGGGTGGGAAGGGGTGGGGAGGGGGTATCAAGGAGGAAGGGGGAAAACACAAACAGCAAACAGAAGAATTATAATAATGATTTATGATTATATTCATAAATTAAAAAAAAACCTACACATATGAACAAAAAAAACAAACAAACATTCAAACAAACAAAGAAAAAACAAAAAAACAAACAAAACAAAAAAACCATACACAACAACAACCAGAACAAAAAAGTAAGGCCTTTCCACTTATCAAAATAATATAAATAGAATAGTGCTAATAGTCCCATTAGTATGATTAATATAAAAAAAATTAATATTTATCCTGAAACTATTAAACTGGGTAAGTGGGAAAAAAATGCATAGAGAAAAAAAAATCCAATCTAGTCATCAGATCAGTGGTTTGGTTTTCTCCTTGTGAATTTGCAGAATATACACGTGTTTACATACATCACTTATTCCCTATCCTGTTCAAAATTAAATTATATAATATAAAAAAAATACACACACAAAAAAAGAAAACCTTTCTCCACCTTTTCCCCCTTCCACATACATATATAGCAAGCAAAATGTAGATTTTTCAGTCACAGTGAGCCACACGTGAAAGATTTTTCGGGGTTAGCAGAGAGTATCAATATCTTTAGTCTGTTCTAAGTATGGTTGATTGGATTGATGTGTAGTTCTTAAACATTTTTGCATGTGTGTGTGTGTGTGTGTGTGTGTGTGTGTGTGTGTGTGTGTGTGTGTGTGTGTGTGTGTGTGTGTGTGTTGTCTCTCTCTCTCTCTCTCTCTCTCTCTCTCTCTCTCTCTCTCTCTCTCTCTCTCTCTCTCTCTCTTCTCTCTCTCTCTCTCTCTCTCTCTCTCTCTCACGTCTCACTTTATCTCATCTCCTTTCATTAATATCAACTCATATTGTCCTTCTATAAACAAAACATGTATCTATTAACTTATTGACTCTCTCTCTCTCTCTCTCTCTCTCTCTCTCTCTCTCTCTCTCTCTCTCTCTCTCTCTCTCTCTCTCTCTCTCTCTCTCTCTCTCTCACACCACACACACACACACACACACACACACACACACACACACACACACACATATATATATATATATATATATATATATATATATATATATATATATATATATATTATATATAATATATATATATATATATATATATATATATATATATATATATATATATATATATACACGCGCGCACCGTAGATGTCAATGCATTCCAGCTTAAACTCACACTTTTAATAAGTTATTTTTCGTGACGTTTTGAAAGAGGTGATTGTCTTTTCTGGTTTTGTAAGTTAGTTTGGAAATGCATAAGGCAGACTTAAAAGAAGCTCTGAATAACCTGGCGCCATGCTACCTGGCAAACAAAACAACAACAAAACACGGGGAAAGGTACAATTCTGCAATCACACGTTCCTCCTTGGATGTCATAACAAGTCGCAATGAAGCTATTACTGTCGTCAGTAGGGGGCTTGGTAGGTAGTGTCCTGTGTATGTTTGCGGGCCCTTCCAGTTAAAGGCCCCATGGCAGCCAAATAATGATGAGTTCTCCGCGGAGTTATGACCTGATTATTCGACAACACAAGCATAAGATGGCTGGGGGGAAAATCGGATTGAACGGCGTGCGAAACAGCAAGAAAACTACATCATAGAAGACGAGGCTGAAAAAAACCTGCAGTATTTTTATTATTCCCTTATTTTGACTATAATGGAATAAGCACTTATGTGCTTTTTTTTACATCCGGTCCCCGTGTGTATGCAGTATATATTGTAATTTTGTTATCTGTTCCCACCGGCACACTATGGCTACCTTCGCAACATAATCGCAGATCAAGCAAGGTAACGTCAATATTCATTAACAGAGTGTACCTATAGATTATATCAAAATCTCCCTGTGGGGATACCGGGGGGCTGTCAGTTTAATATTCAGCCTCCCCAATTCTGGAAATTCTATGCCACAAATTCCCTTTATTCTGTCTCTCTCTTTGTTTCTGCCTTGTTCCTTTCCTTCCTGCTACCTCATTTTTGTCTATTTTCTGCTTTCTCGGTCCATTCTCCTCCCCCCCCCCCCCCCCCCCCCCCGAAAGTTTTTTTTTTTTAAATAGCAGTTCTCTCCTACGCTGAGAGTGGACGCACTTGGGCCTGACATGTCAGGCGCTTAACAGCAGTGCAGCACATTTTCGCTCATATAATCACAACAATAGATGTCTGAGTGTTCGATGTAGGAGACGATCAAAATCGAAAATGCCATACATAGAACACAGTCTTCTCATTAAAAGGTAAAAATAACTAGAAGTTGGTGTGTTCTTGTGTTTGTTTGTTTGTTTCATCTAATAACTGTTATTTGTCTGCTTAATCTTTTCTTTGCAAAGCATTTTTCCAATTCATTGTTACAAGGTTGGATTGGTGACGATGACAAAAAACAGATGGGGAAAACACACTCACACGGGCGAGCCTGCTCATACCTCATGAATACACACTCAACTCAGGGGACAGGACACAAGGGAAGTAAGAAAAAAAATCCCAGAACAAATACGACATATTCAAATATTTATTCATTTGTTTATTCTTTTATTTCGAGGATAATGGAATAAGTACTCATGTGCTTTTTTACATCCAGTCCCCGTGTCTATGCGGTTTTGTCAATTTTGTCATCCGTTCGAACCGACACACAATGGCCTACTCTTCCCAAAAGCGGAACGGGTTTTAATGTGTGCGCAAGATGTTCTGTGTGCATTCGCACACGGGACCTTGATTTACTGTCTCATCCGAGTGACTTGGGGGTGGGGGAGGGGGGGTGAGGGGGGGCGTCAGCACTGATGTTAACACCGGAGGAAAAATCCTCTTGAACGAGATTCGAACCCACGTCAGCAGACTTGGCAAACACACGCGCGGAGAATCGAAGAGGCGGTGTGAGAGAGAGAGGGAGAGAGAGAGAGAGAGAGAGAGAGAGAGAGAGAGAGAGAGAGAGAGAGAGGGGAGAGGAGAGAGAGAGAGAGAGAGAGAGAGAGAGAGAGAGAAACTAGCACGCGAAGAGAAAAAAAAAACAAGAGAGAAAGAGAGTACAAATCCAAATCCGAATCTAAATATTTTATTGCAGGTAAATGGATAAGCAGAAGCCTCTTTTCTTCACTCCCGCCGTTACCCCCACCCCCCTCATCTTCCATTTTCCCTCGTCAAGAAGGAAGTACAGTATAGATGCCCTTCAAAGCATACTACAGAATCGCTCCTTTTCAGAGATGAGAGAAAGAAATGATGCGAAGTCGGAAACACAACCGTTAAGAAGAAAAGACAAGGCAGACACATCGTCCGCATAATACTCAAATCAATCCAGGTTATACGTCGAGCAGCCAATTGCCAGACCATTGGAAACTGCGAAGCCTCTGATGACTACTGTTACCCCTTTTAGTGTGCACACACACCTGGCGGCATCTGAACAACACAAATAGATGGCGGCATCAATCATATGGAACCTTCTCGGCAATGTGGATTGCCTTTCTTTTTACATTATTTGCCAACAATATCGCCTGTGTAAGACTGTCATAACTCTCAAAAGATACTGTTATTTTGTTTGCTTGTTTTGTTGGCTGTTTTTTTTTTCTTTGATTATTAGAATTACCTCCAGGATTGCCCTACCCCATGAGAGGAAAACTGAAATTAAGGGTATACGTCCTAAGACCGTCACAAAGGGGTGCAGATTGTGGTGCATTTTTACTTGTAAGCGCGTGCATGTACACACACGCGCACTCACGCACACACGCACACACGCATACACGCACGCACGCACTCACACAAACATCACACTCACACACACAAAACACCCCACACACACACACACACACACACACACACACACACACACACACACACACACACACACACACACACACACACACACATTATGCGGAACTCCATGAAAAGCACAAGTGTATTCTTTTCTTTCCGAGTTTCAGATCGTAATTTCAAAGCTGCAGAAGACAAAGCAATGCCTTTTCACTGATAAAAAAAGAAAGTGGAGGGATGGGGATTATACATCATACGAGAGCTGCCAGACAGCAGCAAAGTACGTTTTTACCCAGGTTTGCCCAGACTACAACGAAACCCGGCAGCCGAATGAAAGGAAGTCATCAGAGAGAAATGAGCAGTCTTTGATCGTCAGGATTCCATCACAGAAGCAGCCTGTGTGTCTATTTATTAACGCTTGGGCTGAACGGAAACTGAAGCCACTTTTTACAGGCCGTCGGTCCGTTTTTATCTTTCCATTACGATCAAGACTCCTTCACAAAGAGAGAAAGAAAAGACAGAAAAAAAGAAGGAAAGAACGCAAGCAAGCAAAAGACATTAGGAAAAAAAGGAAAAAAAGAAACACAAAAGAAAGAAAAAAAGAAAGAATGAAGGAAAGAAAAGTTAGAAGAACAAACGATGCGATTGAAAGACGAAACTGGAGTCTGGAGGAAAAGACAGAAAGAGAGGTAGCGTGAACGAAGAAAACGAGAAAAAAAGAAACGAAGGAACAAAGGAAAAGACAGAACGATGGAAGAGAAAGAGGAATAGAAGAGTAGAAAGAAAGAAAGGGAGGAAGGAATAAAAGGAAGAAAGAAGGATGGAAGGAACGGATGAAGGAGGGAACACAGAAGTATAAAGGAAGTGTGAAAGAACAGATAGAGAGAGCCAGAAACACCAGATGTTTCCGTTGCTAGGAGCTGTTGATATAATACATGTATTATGGATGCAATCTACGCGTACCGTCAGGTGGAAGAATAACATCAGGCACACAGAAATGGTCAACCTTTGTTCTTACAGACTGTTATCACACACGAAGCATAGGAAAGGTTAGGAAAAAGTCCACCAGTGTTTATTCCAGCATTTAGGTTGTATCTTTGTTGTACACATGAGCACGTTTGCTGGCCAGTTTCTATTCTCCTCGAACTATAATCTGCGGGGGGGGGGGGGGGGGGGGGGGGGGGGGGGTTGTTTCGCTGAAAACGTAGAAAGGAAGAGTGCAAAAACTGTTGGTACACACTGAACCTCGGACCTCTAGCCGAAGAACGTAGGGAACGGGAGGGGGGCCTTCTACTATAATGGTAGCTGCATTTCGACTTCCGGAGGATGTCTGAACATAAGACCCCATGCGGGGTTTTTTTTCTTACTTTTGCCATCAGTTCCTACTGACACGAAATGGTTTATTCTTCCAAAGCGTGGAACGGGTTTTCGCGTGAGCGCAAGATGTTCTGCGTTTGCATTCGGGACCTCGGTTTACAGTCTCATCAAAAGGATTTTCGGTGTAGCGGAGTGGGTTATTATGTTTGTTAACTCCAGGAAAACATCCTCTTGAACGGATGTCTCCGTGATGGCTTGAACCCGGCACGTCAGATCACAAGCGCCACGCTCTAACCACAAGACAAACTCAACATCCCCCTCCCCCTCTCCCTCTGCTCCCCCCAAAAAACAACAACAACAACAACAACAACAACAAAAACCCAACCTAGTCTGATTCATTTTGTTCTTAGTCCAGCTCTAGTTCTCGGGCTAGCAGCCAATCGAATGCATGTTTCTTTTGTGAAGCTACTAGTGTTTTTAATATAAAACAATGAGCTGGAAAAAAACTTAATCAGATCATCTGAAAGTATACACATGGACCAGAGTATGAGTCAAACATGTGGTTAAGCTACGGTATTCTTGCTTTCATTCGAGGTAAAACAATCATTATTTTTGAAAACAAAACTCAACATTTGCAGCTAATATGTAGATCTATGCCTTTCTAGTGTTATCTGCTGTTTTATCTGATAAAGCCACAGCAGTCATTCATATAAAACTTAATTACGATTTGAAAGCTGTGTGTGCTACACAAGCGTAGTGAAAAAGAGCGGTCCCGTCTGTAAAGTCTGCTTACTTCGAACAGCCGTACAGGGCCTAACAGCAGCTGAAAAGAGGGTAGTCTCGAGGGCATTAGTCCCAGTCAGATCAGCCCCAGTGGGATGCCCACTGAAGCTTGTTCATCAATCAGGACATCGCTGGTATCGGATTAAAGAACCGGTAACTGTTTTCCTCTCTCCATCAAGATCTAGCAGGGTTAGTTTCATTCTACACCTCTGACCCGCGTATTGACTGAAAACAGATGCTCAGGCTGAAAGCGTTATTCTTCTGTGTGCGTGCAAACGCACGTGTGTACGCAGGTGCACACACACACACACACACACACACACACACACACACACACACACACACACACACACACACACACACACAAGAACATCTTGCGCACACGTTAAATCCTGTTCCGCTTTTCGTAAGAGTAGGCCATTGTGTACCGGTGGGAACAGATGACAAGATTCACAAAACTGCATACACACGGGGACTGGATATAAAAAGCACATGAATGTTTATTCCAATAAGCTCAATATAAAAGAATAAATAAATTTAAAAAATAAACACACACACACACACACACACACACACACACAACACACACACACACACACACAGAGTCATACACTTTCACTCGCATTCAAGGCATCTACATGCACACGCACGCTCGCGTTCACGCATGCTGGTACGTGCACACACACACACACACACACACACCACACACACACACACACACACACACACACACACACACACACACACACACACACACACTGTTTGATAAATCCAATCACCTTTTAGTGAATGTGAAGGCCGTCAGCTTATGTTAGTAATTGTTTATATTCATCAAGGTATAAAAGCATTTCCAATACATAGCTTACATAATATATAGGTATACTGTGACTCCTTATCCCACATCAGTCTTGGTGTGTGCCTACATCACCAATCTAAAATTTGTTATTCAAGCCTCATATAAATTTATCCAATAACGATGTCTTCTACTATAGACACATGGCCTTCTCAGGAAGGACTTCGTGTAGGATACCTAAATATCAATAGTGCTAGAAACAAGACAGAGGAAATATCATCAATTATAGACAATAAAGGTACTAGCTTTCATGTATTTTGTGTAGCTGAATCGAGACTCAACAATTTAATTTCTGATTCAGATATGTATATCCCAGGCTATGACACTGTACGACTCGATCCTGTGACTGTCAGATCTTTTTATACTATGCATCCTCTCTGTCGTGGAAAAGACTAACACATCTTGAACAGTTTCATGTAGAATCTATATGGGTAGAAATCACGTTTAGACGCTGTAAATCAATTATACTTGGCTTCATCTATAGGAACCCAGCTGAAACAAATGACTGGTATGATAAATTTAATTCAATGATGGATGCCGCAATTCTAGAGTCCAAAGAAATCTTTCTGATGGGAGAT
>CM060316.1:80793935-80846435 GCA_030674155.1 Stramonita haemastoma | reverse complement strand
AGCAGCAAGAGGATGGGCTCTGGAAGGTAGACAGAAAGAAAGAAACAACAAGGATAGTGCAAGAACAAATAAAAAGACTGCAACAACGATAACACCAAAAAAGACAAATTAAAAAGGTCAGAAGAAGAAGAAGAAGAAGAAGAAGAAGAAGAAGAAGAAGAAGAAGAAGAAGAAAGTATTGTTCAAAGTAGAAAGCATGCTCTCTCTCTCTCTCTCTCTCTCTCTCTCTCTCTCTCTCTCTCTCTCTCTCTCTCTCTCTCTCTCTCTCAAAAAGGTGAACTTGTCAAGAACAGGTGCGAGCTCTCGAGCTCTGGGTTTTTTTTTGTCAAACTGGACTATTTATAGTCATCTTCAAGTACTGATACTGTGCCTGTGGGTAGCTGTGCACTATGCCGGTTTCCCCGATAGTGTTTCGGTCGGTGTGCGGTGGGTTTTTGCCCGTTCACCAGGCTTTCATGCTGAAACGGGCGAAAATTCAAAGCTGCCATGTTCTTACGCGTGTTGACATTGGGACCCGGTGTGACGGTGCTATGACAGGTGTGCTCCTCTTTCTACTCTACATGGGCAATTTGATCCATCAGTGTGGAGACATGGAACTGAACCCTGGCCCTCCAAAACCAGACCCCATGAAGCAGACAACACTGAGAAGTGGAGGACAGCGACGGACAAGCAGTAGTGGGCAGGCAGCAGGTGAGAAATGCTGGGAAGACACTTCAGTGAAAGAAATGTTAGCAGATATGAGGGCGGACATAAACAACAAATTTGAAGACTGTGAGAAGAGACATGTCAGAGCTGAAGGAGTCAAACCGTGACCTGAAGGATGACATTCATGAGCTAGGGATTTTGATCGACAGTTTAAGGAGAGAAAATGAACTTTTGAAAGAAGAAAACAGTGCACTGAAAACGAGAGTTGAAGACCTGGAGAGAAAGACTGACTACCTAGAAGGCCAATCCAAGCCAAACAACCTTGTCATCTATGGAATGCCGAGAAGAGAAAAAGAAACTTGGCAAGAATGTGAAGGCATGGTGACAGATATGCTCAATGACAAACTGGAAATGGCAGAATCTGTGCAATTTGACCGAGTGCACCGTGTGTGAACGCCAGTCCAAAGTCTCCCATCATCGCCCGATGTACCTTCTTCAAAGACAGGGAGAAGATTCTGAAAGAAAAGCGGTTTCAGGGTCAACAGAAGCCCTGACCTGTCACCCTGTGTGTGTGCATCTTTCGCTGCAGTGTAGGACCTGCAGCGAAAGATGCACACACACAGGATGACAGGTCAGGGCTTCTGTTGAGGTCAACCTGTTCATCTGTGATGGATGGCATTTAAGTTGCATGTGCTAGTGGGACAGGTGGGGAGGTGAGAGGTTGCACTGGTGACAGCAAGTTGTGTTCTAAAAATACCGTCGGCATTTCCGATACAGCGGGTTTTTCCGATAGTGCAGCTTTTTCGTAAAGGGAAACTGATAGTATGTATGACAGCTCAGAGGCTGATTATATTGAGAAAAGACTATGTGATCATGATGATTGAAACGTGTGGTGCAAATAAAGATAACAGTGTGTGTCAACAGAGTTGTTTTGCTGCCATGTACAAATACATCAAGTACTATTAATGAAGAGCATGTCACAGGTAGTGGATTTGAGAGAGGTGTTGATTGTGATGATGATCATGTGATTATGGAGAAAAACTATGTGGAAAATATTGTTTCTAACTTCACTGGGACGAGGCAACAGATGGTGTTGGGGAGAGTGGTGATGGGATGAGTGAGGATGACGTGGTAGAGGGAAGTAATTACAGTCAGTTAAACGGGAGGGGGGAGGAAGATGATGTTAGTGGTGGGAGCTGGAGTGGGGGAAGAGAGGATGGGAATGCAAACAGATTGTCTTTCCTGCAATGGAATGTATGTGGTATTGTTTCAAAACTTCAGGATGCTGATTTTGTAAATTTTATCAAATCATTTGATTTTGTTTGTCTTGTCGAAACGTTTGTCGAGAAATTTGAGTCGGATTTATTTGAAGATCATGATATTTTTGTGAAACCCGCTGTTAAACTGACACAGCCTGGGAGATGTTCAGGGGGGATTATTTGTCTTGTGCGTAAGGTTTTTCTCCCTTACGTGCGCTATATTTGATGATAGTAGTGACTGTTGTGTGTGCTTTGTTCTTGATAAAGACTTTTTTCATTTTCCAAGGAATGTTTTATTTATTTGTACCTACTTACAACCAGAAAATTCTCCGTATTATTCTTCTTTTGATTGTGAGGATGGAATGAGTTTACTTGAAGAAAACGTTTTGGAAAAGATGTTCATGTTTGATGATATTGATATTGTACTGTGTGGGGATTTAAATGTTCGGACTTCTGACTGCTTACCTGATTTTGTGGATGTAAACAGTTTATCTGAAAATTGTACAAAACAGGCTGAAAATCACATTAAAAGGCAATCTAAGGATACTGTAATAAATCCATATGGTAGAACATTATTGAATATGTGTTCAGTATTGGGTTTATACATATTAAATGGTGCCTGTAAAAACGATGAGAGTGGTTGTTACACATATATTTCTGACCAAGGGAGTAGTGTTATTGATTATTTCTTAACTTCTGTGCCTTTCTTTGATTTTGCTTGTGATAGCATGACACTTAAAGTTCTAGACAGAATAGATTCAGATCATTTACATGTTTTGTTGTGTTTAGATATAGATCTTAAGAGCACCTCTAATATAAGTTGTGTGGAGGCAGGGGAAGATCAGTTCATAACTAAGTAGAGATGGAAACCTTATTTGCTCAAACCTTTACTGACTCAATGAATGCAACATGTGTAAAAGATTATATGAACAGGGCAGTGGATTTGATTGATAGTGATGTTAATCTAGCTATAAACACTTTTAATCAAATAATCAAAGATCAAGCAGAATATATGTAGACAAAAATTCAGTTTAATAAACAGCCTCTTAAAGACTGGTTTGATCATGAATGTAGAGTATCAAGACGTAAAGTAAGACGACTATTTAGAAAATTCAAACGCTCATCACAGAAAGACGATAGGACATCGTTTTGTATTGCACGAAGAGAATATAAAAATATGCTTATAAGAAAGAAAAAGGAATACAATGACTTACATTTAAAAGAACTACTGACAGCCATAAAGAGTCCGACAAACTTTTGGGAAACTATGAGAAAAATATAACGTAAAAGATCTCAGCCAAAAAATACGATATCTACAAGTCAGTGGTTCGATCATTTCAAAGATGTATTGGAAAAGGAAGTGACTGAGTCAGTTGATACTGAAGACATAGGGGAGGGAGATACATTGTTAGATAGCCCTATAACAGCACACGAAATAACAGTAGCAGTTGGAAAATTTAAAAAAACGGTAAATCAGCAGGTCCTGATGGCTTGATAGGTGAGTTTTTCAAATATTCAGGTGAATATGTGTTAATTTTTTTAGTAAAGTTATTTAACCATTTGTTTAATAACGCCATCTTTCCAGAGGGTTGGGTGGAATCCATCATTCTGCCTCTGTTTAAGAAAGGAAATGTAAATGACACAAACAATTATCGAGGAATATCTCTGTGTAATATAGCGAGTAAGATATATAGTTCAGTTGTTAATAATAGACTACAGAAATGGGTAATGACACATAATATTACAGGCGAATACCAAGCTGGATTCAAGAAGGATTATAGCACAATAGATCATAATTATGTTTACTTTGTTAGCTGCTGTTCAAAAGCAATTTGCACATAACCATAAATTATATGTTGCTTTTGTGGATTTTCAAAAAGCTTTTGATTCTGTTTCTAGAAATTTGTTATGGCCTATTTTATTTTTTAAAATGGAGTTAGAGGAAAACTACACAGATGTATACAAAGTATGTACAGAGAAGTAAAGGCTAGAGTGAGAAATGGAGCAACATTATCTGACTTTGTCAATTGTACAAGGGGTGTAAAGCAAGGAGATGTGTGTAGTCCGATATTGTTTTCGTTATTTGTCAATTGATCTTGCCTTAGAAATTATTGAAAATGGAAAGCATGGAGTTACTGTAGATGTGATAGAATTATTTGTGTTACTTTTTGCTGATGATATTATTTTGATATCAACAACTGTCGTAGGCTTACAAAGACAGATGAATAGTTTGTATCATGCAGCAACGAGATTGGAGTTAAAGGTAAATATGGAGAAAACAAATATTATTGTCTTTCGTAAGGGGGGATATCTAGCTAGTCATGAGCATTGGAAATACAATACTGAAATTATTAAAGTATTAAATGCTTATAAATATCTTGGAATATTTTTTTCAACTAGACTAAGTTTTACTTTTGCATGCCAAGATTTAATGAACAGAGCAAAAAGAGCAGTACTTGTTATTCTCAGAGTTATTCATAGACTTGATTGCAGTTCATTTAAAGTATTTGTAAAATTGTTTGATTCTCAGGTTCAATCTATTTTACAGTATGGTGCCGAAATATATATGGGTGTATGGGGTGCTTAAGGAGAGGTGGTACCTTCGTAAACCTGGCAGTAGCATCCTTCGGGATGGACGGGAGCACTGTGTCCTCACTTGGCACTCAACTCTCACTTCTGGGTCCGGGTCCTTAACCCACCCACACCCCAGTAACCGCTTCTACTGGCGGGCGAAACGTTGTGAGGGGCTGGTGCATTCTTACCCACCAGTAGGAGTCTTGGAGAGGAGATGGGCGCCACCAAGCTTCCTCAAGCCCACTGCAAGGACATGATGAGTAAAACAAAACAGAAAGACATGCCGGATCGGTCGAGGCCCGGATCAACAACGACCGCGCTACCCACTGCAAGTCTCCAGGGTGGGAGTGACAAGTGTGCTACTGGGGCAGAACCAACCCTAAAGCTTCCAGATAAAGGGACAACCATTGGTACATGGAATGTAAGAACTCTGTACCAAACAGGAAGAGTACAGGAACTTACACATGAATTACAGAGGTATAAATGGGACATAGTAGGGCTTGCGGAAGTCAGATGGATTGGCTTTGGAGAAACAACCACGCAAGACGGCCACAAAATATGGTACAGCGGAGAAGAGAAACTACATCAACATGGAGTAGGCTTTATTGTCAGGAAAGAGATTGTGTCAAGCATCATCAGCTGCACACCAGTATCCAGCAGACTCATCTCAATCAGAGTTTCTGCAAAACCCCAGAATCTCACCATCATCCAAGTGTATGCTCCAACATCTGACTACGATGTCGATCAGATAGAAGAATTCTATGAAGAACTTGAAAACGTCATCTCCAAAACGCCCAAAAAAGACATCCTTATTGTGGAAGGCGACTGGAATGCTAAAGTGGGACCTGATGCCTATGACACCTGGGCAGGAACCACAGGACGATTTGGACTGGGAGAAACAAATGACAGAGGACAGCGGCTGCTGGAATTAGCAAAGAAGCACAAACTGACTTTGGCTAACACACTCCACCCTCACAAGCCATCCAGAACATCAACCTGGCACTCACCAAATGGTCTGATTCATAATCAAATTAATTACATTCTGTCACCCCAAAGATTCAAATCCAGCATAAACAAGGCAAACACAAGAACATTCCCAGGAGCTGACATTGGCAGTGACCACGACCTTGTACTTACCACCATCAGGCTGAAACTGAAAGCAAAACAACAGCCAAAAAGCCCACGCATAAGATTCGACCTAGAAAAACTCAAAGACCCAACAGTGGTTGAGATCTTCCAAGCCAACATTGGAGGAAAGTTCGCCGCACTCACAGCCATCGACAATGATGTGGACACATTGGCCAACAACATCAAAGAAGTGCTAACGACAGCAGCAGAAGAAACATTAGGAAGAAGCAGAACAAAGAAACAA
Organism: Stramonita haemastoma; assembly: GCA_030674155.1. Lineage (NCBI taxonomy): Eukaryota > Metazoa > Mollusca > Gastropoda > Neogastropoda > Muricidae > Stramonita > Stramonita haemastoma. The sequence continues at coordinate 80,840,585 of CM060316.1, read as the reverse complement.
CCTTGGGTGACAAATGAGGTTCTTGACCTCTGCGACAAAAGAAGAGAACTTAAAAAACAAAAGTTCACAAGTCAAGAAGCTTACAAGAAGTACATGGATAGCCACAGAGAAGTGAGGAAAAAGATGAGAGAAGCCAAAGAAGCGTGGATAGAAGAACAATGCAACAACATCGAAGCTGGAATGACCAAGGGAAACAGCAAAACAGCTTACGACACTTTGAAAGCACTAACGAAAACCACACAGCCTAAAGCCTCCGTTATTGAAGACAAAGAAGGAAATCTTTTAATGGAAAACAATGCCATCCTCCAAGGCTGGACAGAATACTGTGAGGGATTGTACAACTACCCACTACGCCCAGATACCAACATAGTTTCTGACAAACCCCCTGAACACCAAGAAAAGACCCACCAATACTAAGGTGTGAAGTAGATGCAGCTATTAGACAATTGAAGAAGGGGAAGTCCCCTGGAATCGATAACATCCCAGCTGAACTCATAAAAAATGGAGGGAATGAAACAGCAAGGTGATTCACAGAACTTTGTCAGAAGATCCACGACACCAAAGAATGGCCAAAAGAATGGACACAGTCTCTTGTAATACCCCTGCCAAAGAAAGGAAACCTCAAACAATGCCAGAACTACAGAACCATCAGTCTCATAAGTCATTCTAGCAAGATCATGCTGCAGGTAGTCCTCAACAGACTGAAAAACCAAGCGGAAAAACTCCTGGCAGAAGAACAAGCGGGCTTTAGACCAAAACGCAGCACAATGGAACAAATTTTCAATCTGAGAATTCTGATAGAGAAGCATCTCCAACACCAAAAAGACTTGTACCACAATTTCATAGACTTCAAAAAGGCCTTTGACAAGGTATGGCATGACGGCCTCTGGCAAGTACTCAGGCACTTCAACATTGACAGCTGTCTAATTGAAGTCATCAAAGCTCTGTACGAGAACGAGAACGCAGAAAGTGCAGTTCTTATGAATAATCACGTGGGCGAGTTCTTCAAGACCACGGTTGGGGTTCGCCAGGGCTGCCTTCTCTCACCTATACTCTTCAACCTCTTCCTCGAAAACATCATGACAGAGACACTGCAAAACCACCACACTTCCATCTCCATTGGTGGAAGACCCCTTTGCAACCTCAGATTTGCAGATGACATTGACCTCATGGGCAGCAGCAAACAAGAACTGCAAATCCTCACAGACAGTCTAACAGATCGAGCGAGCGCATACGGCATGGAGGTCAGTACAGAGAAATCAAAGATCATGGTCAACAGCGCGAGTAATGACATCACGGAAATAAAGATGAATGGAGAAAACTAGAAGAGGTGAGCCAATTCAAATACTTAGGCTCCATCCTAACAAAAGATGGCACATCAAACAATGAAGTGAAAGCTCGCATTGCAACAGCAACATCTGCTCTAGTCAGACTCGAGAAGATCATCAGAAGCAACAACATCAGCTTCTGCACCAAATACCACCTTTACAAATCCCTCGTGATATCTATCCTCCTATATGGCTGTGAATCATGGACTCTGACAGCAGAGTTAGAGAGGAGAATCCAAGCATTCGAGAACAAGTGCCACAGAAGACTCCTCAAAATATCATACAAAGAACACAAGACCAATAACTATGTGAAAGAAGAAATCAAAAAGCGTGTGGGCCCCCAAGAGCCTTTGCTCTCCACCATAAAGAGGAGAAAGCTGATGTGGTTTGGTCACACCACAAGACACAACACCCTAGCAAAAACCATCCTGCAAGGAACAGTCGAGGGCAAGAGAAGAAGAGGCCGCCAAAAGAAATCATGGGTTGACAACATCAAAGACTGGACCGCCCAACCCCTGCAACACCTCCTACTAGCCACACAGGATCGTGAAGCATGGAAAAAGATCTCTGTTGCGTCTTCTCTCATGTCCCCCTACGTCCTTTGGGACATGGGACTGAGTGAGTGAGTGAGCCGAAATATGGGCTTTTGAAAATGGAAATCAGATTGAAAGGCTTCATTTGTTTGCCATGAAACGTTTATGAATGTTGACAATCGAACTCCTAATGATCTTATTTATGGAGAAGTTGGAAGATACCTGATATATCTTAATTCTTACGTGAAATGCATTATGTACCGGCTTAGGATAATGAGACTGGAAAATCATAGACTGCCAAGCAGAGCTTATAAGATGCTATATAATCTGGATATTAGCGGTAAGAAGACTTGGGTTACAAATGTGTGCATGTGTCTAAGTACTTATGGATTTGCATATGTTTGGGATAATCAGGGTGTTGAGGATGTTTGGAGCTTTATCAAATGTTTCAAACAAAGAATCATTGACTGCAGGTGGCAGGACTGGCATGACCGTGTAGAAAACAGTAGTAGATTTAGGGAATATAGAATGTTTAAAGTTACAAATAGTATTGAACCATATACAGAAATTGAAATGAACAGATATGTTAAAAGTGCTTTGACAAATTTTCATTTGGTGTATCAGCTATTGCAAATCATCGGTTTAGATACAACAGGTTAACGGATAAAACAATATGCCAGTCTATGCCATAGCTCAGAAGAAAATGAAATACACTTTGTGTTATGTTGTCCTGTTCTTACCTGAGGATCAAATTTATCCAACCAAAATATTATAAAGATCCGTGTCGTTTCCGGTTCAATGTACTTATGGCATCGAAAAATGAAAATGTGTTGAATAACTTGGCATTGTACATTTATAAAGCCTTAAAACGACTGGATGCTGCTATGTCGTAAGGTATTACATGGTATGATATGATTTGGTGTTATATTTTCTTTTGAAAATGCAATGATTTACATTGGTATGTAAATGATTACCCCTTCAGTTGGGGGCTATGGCCTAATCTGAATGAACATTTCGTATTCGTATACGTATACGTATACGTATTCGTATTTGTATTCGTACTCTCTCTCTCTCTCTCTCTCTCTCTCTCTCTCTCTCTCTCTCTCTCTCTCTCTCTCTCTCTCTCTCTCTCTCTCCCTCTCTCTCTCTCTCTCTCTCTCTTCTTTCTTTCTTTCTTTTTTTTTCTTTCTCTGGCTTAAATGAATAACAATCTGAAGTCTGAAACAATTCTGCTTCCTATAAAATATTCAAAGGTGAGTAACAGATGCAGACAAGTTGTCAGACTTCGGTGCATGGGCTTTATCACAGCTGTTGATAAAACAATTGGCGCTTGGGGCAACAGCAAAGTAAGAGGATGTATTGAACTTCACTTTACAGCTCAGTCTTTAAGGATCGACTATGACTCGCCGAGCAGGAGGCTTGACTTGCACAGTCCTTAGGCCTATGTGCTGCAGCCCCGGAGGCTAGTTGGCCTTTGGAGAGCATCTCCAACGCTGACTGTCCGTATGCTCTCTTGGCTGAGGGAGTGTGGGTGTGCTGCCCAATTTCCGAAACAGCAGCTGCCTCCTCTACTGTTTTGGAAGTCATCGTTGAACACGACGGACAAACATACAGACAGAGCAAGAGAGAGGGCTACAGAGAAGAGTCTGCACAGCATCTCCACAAGGAAACCCTATCAGTGTCAAGCAAATTACTAGAATTAAGGCAGAAGGATATCATCACGTTTCGAAAGCCGCAATTTTCATAGCTGAGACTAACCCTATGATGAAGAAAAGGATAATGGATGGTTTCATAGGTCCATTGACCAAGCATCTAAGAGAGAGTTCATGATTCTAAAGGGATCGCCTTTCTGTTTCAACCGATCAGTCGAAATCTAGGAATGGGAATCGGACTGTGCTATTACAGGGACACTGAAAGAATATACCGATCAGTGATAGAAGAGAGACAGAAACAGAGAGAGAGAGAGAGAGAGAGAGAGAGAGAGAGAGAGAGAGAGAGAGAGAGAGAGAGAGAGAGAGAGAGAGACAGACAGACAGACAGACAGACAGACAGACAGACAGACAGACAGACAGACAGACAGACAGACAGACAGACAGACAGACAGACAGAGGACAGAGACAGAGACAGAGTGAGAGTGAGAGAGAGAGAGATTCTATTTATTTATTCTTTTATATCGAGGATAATAAAATAAGCATTCACGTGCTTTTTTACATCCAGTCACCGTGTGTATGCAGTTTTGTCAATTTTTTCATCTGTTCCTACCGTCACAGAATGGCCTACTCTTTTGAAAAGCGAAAGAGGATTTAACGTGTGCGCAAGATGCTCTGCGTGCGTTCACACACGGGGCCTCGGTTTATAGCCTCATCCGAAGGACTAGAGAGAGAGAGAGAGAGAGAGAGAGAGAGAGAGAGAGAGAGAGAGAGAGAGAGAGAGAGAGAGGAGAGAGAGAGAGAAGAGAGAGAGAGAGAGATCAAATTAAATTAAATCAAATCAAATCAAGTCAAATCAAATCAGCACTCAAGTATTTTTTTCACATCGAGTCCCCGCCCTTAAGGATACATCATAATATGATAGAAAAATTAACCAATACAGACTCATCATAATAATAGAATAAGCCAATACCCACATATCCATACAGCAAAAGCAAACAAAACAATCTTTAAAAAAAAAAGCAAACAACAATAACAATTCAAAGTTTAAAAGAAAAAAAAGCGCGAGAACAAAATACACAACACCCCCCCCCCCCCCCCCCCCTCACCGAAAAAAAACGAACTCAACAACAAAGAAACCAAAAAACGAAACAAAGAAACAAACAAAAATTGAACAAAAACAACATAAAAAACCACCTACAAAATAAAAGAGTTTATGCAAAAACTATAAACCACCCCTACGCATCAACAAGGGCTGGCACACACACACACCATGTATTAATTAACTGGCTACGATAATATATATATATATATATAAATGACTGATACCAAAAAAACGCACCGGTGTTAACTTCAATAAAATCGGTAAAGTTTTTTTTTAATGAGTAAACAGATAGATATAAGCACAGAGTATTACCCTCATGGAATTATTCACCTCTCTCTCTCTCTCTCTCTCTCCTCTCCTCTCTCTCTCTCTCTCTCTCTCTCTCTCTCTCTCTCTCTCTCTCTCTCTCTCTCTCTCTCTCTCTCTCTCTCTCTTCTGTTTTTTTTCTTCATAATATTATTTTAAAGTATGAAAGATATGTTAAATGTTTTGATGTGTTTGTAATTTGTTTTTTGTTGGATTTCTCTCTTCTTAGGTATCTCCTCTCAATTTTCATCTATTTGATTCAATGCCAACCTGATCAGAGCCATAGAGTGCCTGTAAAACAAGGAAATTGGTTCCGAACTATAATTGGAGTACGCCAAGGATGCCTGCTCTCTCCCACCCTCTTCAACGTCTTCTTAGAAAGAATAATGGCTGATGCACTTGAAAATCATGAGGGAACAGTCAGCTTTGGAGGCAGTACAATAACAAACTGACGTTATGCCGATGACATCGACGGCCTAGCTGGAAAAGAACAAGAGCTAGTCAGCCTGGTAAATCACCTTGATAAAGTCTCATCAGCATATGGCATGCAGGATCAGTGCAGAGAAAACCCAGCTGATGACAAATAGTGCCAATGGCATCAGCAATGACATAATTATAGATGGTGAGAAAATCCAGACCGTCTGTAGTTTCAAATATCTGGAAGCGATAGTATCAGATGAAGGATCAAAACCTGAAATTCTCTCCAGGATAGCCCAGACTACAGCTGCAATGACCAAACTTGAAGTCCTCTGGAATGGTAAGAACACAGCTATCAGCTTCAAGATCAGACTGATGCGTTCCTTGATCATGTCCATATTTTTGTACGCTTGTGAAACATGGACCATAACAGCAGACTTTGAAAGAAGGATACAGGCAATGGAGATGAGATACTTTCGCAAACTCCTTGGCACTTCATACAGAGATCACATCACTAATGAAGAAGTGAAAACTAGAATAAAGTATGCCATCGGACTATATGAAGAGCTCCTAACTACAGTGAAAAAACGCAAGCTAAAGTGGTTCGGGTACGTCGCACGATCATCTGGACTGACCAAGACAGTCTTACAGGGAACAGTAAGGGGAGGGAGACAAAGAGGCAGACAGAGAAAACAATGGGAAGACAACATCAGAGAGTGGACAGGCCTTGTGTGGAACGACCTACTACGGAGGGCGGAGGACCGTGGGGAGTGGAAGAGTGTGGTTTCAAAATCTTCAGTTGTGCCCCCACAGTCCATGGGACTACGGGACAGGTGAAGGTGAAGGTGAATAAGTGTATCTGTTTTGACATTAATGTTCGGATCAGTTAGGGATGGTGTGTTTGTTGAATACATATCTATCTCCCTTGATTAAATGATTATCATGTTTTAGTGGGGTTACCCGTTTGTTGGATGTATACCTATCTCCTTTTTTCTTTAAATCATAGGTCAAACTTGTATTGTTGGTGATGGTATTTTTTTCTTTTGTTTTATCTTATTGTTTGGTTTTGTTTGGTTTTGTTTTATTGGGGGGGGGGGGGGGTATTTTCTGTTTGTTTTTTTCGGAGGGGTTGCTATTCCCTTCCCTGGTCAGGACAAGGGCTGGATGAAAAAAGTATGTGAATGCTTACTCTGTTACCCTTAGAAAATAAAGAAAAGAATAAAAGACCTCTCTCTCTCTCTCTCTCTCTCTCTCTCTCTCTCTCTCTCTCTCTCTCTCTCTCTCTCTCTCCTCTCTCTCTCTCTCTCTCTCTCTCTCTCTCTCTCTCCCTCTCTCTCTCTCTCTCTCTCTCTCTCTCTCTCTCTCTCTCTCTCTCTCTCTCTCTCTCAATTTAATAGTTGTGGGTCATTTTCCTTCACATCATTTGTTCTTTATGATTTTGAGACCTACTACTTTACCAAACAAATATATACACATCCCGGAACAAAACACGAAAAGAAAAAGATCCTCTGAGGTAGAAATAAAAACTAACGGATTTCGACCTATTCTTGTAAATAGACGGCTCTAGTCAAGGGACATTACTCTGCCAAACTCTGAATCCACAACGGCCGCCTAAACGTGGTCATTTCATCTCATTTATCTGTAAGTTTTGCTTCATGTAACCTACTATTTCATGACCCTTAATGGTAGTGTTAGTCAGGTGTAATCCCAAGCCTCTTTTGATGCTTGTACCTTTATTCTTTTACGTTTGACTTGATATTTGAATGTCAACTCTGTTCCGTGTTGCCAAATGCTGCTAGTCAACAGTTTCTCTTTTCTTTTCTTTGGTTACAGAACCGTGGTCATTGTTTGAATAAAGTTTATTAAAACAAAGAGACAGCGTTCTTATCGAAAAACGGACAACAAAGTGGAGAAAATGTCGACAGAACAAGAAATGTGTGTGTGTGTCAAGTCAAGTCAAAATGATCTTTATTGAGGGTAAAAGATAAAGTTTACACAACTTTTTTTCATCCTGCCCTCACAAAAACAATCATGTAAATTGACTCCTAAAACATTCAAAGACAAATATCAACCTTTGTTGAAAAACTAAAATAAATGAGGATTACTTTCCAACAAATCTCTCAAGACAAAAAACAAAACAAAAAACAAACCCAAGACAGTACAACATAAGCTCAATCATACATACAAATGATAAAAATACAATATAACATGGGCATGAATAACAACAAGCAGCCAAATGTGAGGTAGTATCGAACATAAACGCAGACTTATAGTTTGTCCATCAAATGTTTCTTCAAAAGCTTCTTAAACATTTGTTTTGAAGGAACTGATTTTAGAAAAGGGGGTAGGTTATTCCACAATGTTCTTCCTGAATAAGCAAGGCTTGATTTATAGAGATTATTATGGGGCCTGGGCAGTAACAGTCTGTGGGTAGGCCTGTTTTTATTGACAGCAAATTTTTCCACAATTTTCTTTGGGGCTTTTCCGTTTAATATATTGTACATACATAGATACTTGTTGAACTGCAGTCTGTCTTTGAGTGGAAGAATGTCTAGTTCTTTGTAGTTGGTGATGGTCAGTGTATTAGGATTCAATCGGATTAGTTTAACAGCTCTTTTATGTAGGCGGTTTATATGCTTTAGGTTTGTTTCACTTGCACTGTCCCATAAGGCAGAAACGTAATTTATAAGAGATAGAATATGGGCGTATGTGTCGTGTGTGTGTTGTGTGTGTGTGTGTGTGTGTGTGTGTGTGTGTGTGTGTGTGTGTGTGTTGTGTGTGTGTGTGTGTGTGTGTGTGCGCGCGCGCGCGCGCGCGCTTGAATGTCTGTTCTGTGGTCCTGGTCTAACAGTAGGCATATTTCTATTTCTCTTTCTTCTTTTCTTTCCTTTTCTGTTATCATTTTCCCCTCAATTTGCCAAAAAGAGGGGGAAAGAAGGGGGGCGGGGATGTCAGTCGACCACTAAAACAAGTATTGAAGCAAAAAAGATAACGTACATAATTATAGGCCCCTACGTAACTTAAATTTATAGTTTTTCATTATGATTTCGTATAATTTCATATAAATCCTGTGACTAAACCCATAGCAGCCCTTTTCTTCTGGGTTCTTTTAAAAGACTAGCCATGCGCAGTGACACAGAAAAAACTACACGAAAATTATGCTACCTACGTGCCTTTTCATTTTCTCCCGTCTCGCTAAAGATTGGCTTTACAATTAAAGGGAAGCCACCTCGCGTAAACAGCCGTGTGAAAGTCTGGAAATTGTCTGTCCTTAGTTCATGTGGGTAATCTTGTGTGACAAGTTGCCGGAATCGTTATTGGTGTTTGCTTGAATAGCTCTCTCTCTCTCTCTCTCTCTCTCTCTCTCTCGGGGGGCCGATGACGTCAGGTGAAAGTGAAGACGCACTGAAATCGCTCTAGTATTTTTATGATTATTAACTAGTTTTTAAGTGGCTTTCGCTTTTCATTGTTTGTATAGTGTTAGATCAAGAGGATGGGCATATCAGTACAGGCGTACAGAGCAGTATGTGGAACATTTGCCGCAGTATATGTCCGTTTCATGTTGAAACGGGCAGAATTCAAATCTTCCACCAGAACCTCCATTCTGACGTTGAGAAGCCGGCGAGACGGTGTCATGTTGGGATTGACCCTCACCTATCTATTTTGGGGCGGGCTGTTATTGCGGTGTGGTGATGTCGAAACCAACCCTGGACCAACCACCCCTCCTGGATCCACTGGCCGCAAGCTGAGACAGACCAGCTTGGTTGGTGGTGCTGGTGGACGGAGCACCTTTACTGGCAGAGCCTCCAGGACAACCAGAACGAGAGCTGATGTGACCGCTGATGTGACCACCAACACGCCTACCAACATACACCATGGCCAGGACTCCTCCTCTACTGCTGCTACTGAGGTACCATCCTTCAACACCATGTCGGCCAAAATCGAGAAAGTGGAGACCTTGATAAAAACTACCACTGACAGTCTCAATAATGAGATAAAAGTGTTGACAGACAGTGTTGGTGCTTTGAAAGAAGAACTGAGTAACCTGAAGCAAGAGTTAGACAACCTTAGGACTGAAAATGTAGACTTAAAACAGTCAAATTCAGGATTGAAGGACAGAGTTGAAAAGCTAGAAAAGAAATCAGAGGAGTTAGAAGGACAGTCAAGACGAAATAATGTGATTTTTCATGGGTTAGAAAAGAAAACTGATGAGACTGGAGCTGATTGTGAAAAGATTGTGAAAAATCTTCTGTCAGAAAAAATGGATGTAGCTGACATCAAGTTTGATAGAGTGCACAGGATAAACTCTAAACCCAACTCTCCTGTTATTGCTAGGTGCTGTTTCTTTCAAGATAAGCTTAGAATACTGAAGGCAAAGACTCGGCTGAAAGGTTCAAAGATTTTTGTAGATGAAGATTTTTCCCTAGCTGTTAGAGAAGTTAGACGCAAACTGACCCCATATTTAAAGAGTGCCCGAGCAGAAGGAAAAAATGTGAGAATGATCTTTGATCATTTGATCATTGATGGTGAAAAGGTGACCGTCAATGATCTAGGAAGAAATGAATAGCGTGTTGGCCGGCCCATACACACATCTGTCCATAGAGGCAATACACAGGGTAGGGACAAAAGTAAACGTACACCGCCTCAGATAGATACTGACGTAATAGGCTCACGGCTTTGTGCTGTAAGCCTAGTGAGCGAGAAAGACACTGCGAGTGTGGAAGACACGGCGCGTGGCGTCGTTGTTGAAGGCAAAGGCGGGTTCGGACTAGGCCTAGACCTAGCACAAGCTAAGCCTAACGATGAGTCAGCTAGATTTGGACAGTGTTCAAATAAAGATGATGATCATAGTACTGTTGAATACATTAGTTCCGCATCTTGTCATATAAATGAAATTGATGAAAGGGTCAGTCTATATAATGTGGTAGATCAATTGAATTGTGGTAAATAGAACAAATAAACCTTTTTCATTTTTGTCCTGGAATGTTAATGGGTTGCTGTCAAAACTCTCTGATGGAGATTTCCTATCGTATGTGCGTAGCTTCGATTTTATTTGTCTGACAGAAACATTCCTGGAAAATATCCAGTCAGATGTTTTTAGTAGCTATAAGGCCTTCTGTAAGTCGGCAGTTAAAGTTAGCCATCAAGGGAGGCGATCAGGGGGAGTAGTTTGTTTGATTAAGCATGAGTTAGCTGCTCTTGTGAAATATTTAGATGTACTATACCCTAACATTTGTTGTTTTCTCTGTGACAAATCTCTTTTGTGTACTTCAAGAAATGTATTGCTTGTTTGTGTGTATATTCCACCTGAAGGTTCTCCTTTTTATAACATGTTTGACAATGATAACGGAATTGCCATGTTGGAAGAATGTTTAGCTAATTGTGTGGTGACACTGGATGAAGTAGATATAATATTGTGTGGAGACTTAAACAGCAGGACATCAAATTTTTCTTGTCATCATGTAGTAAATGACTGTATTCCAGATTTTCAAAGTAAAAGCACGTCTCTCTGTAGTAATCGTTATTCTGAAGATTCTGTTATCAACAATTATGGTAAATTATTATTGAATATGTGTACTGCACTTAGTTTACAAATTTTAAATGGTATATGTAATGGCGACCAGCAAGGACGCTACACATATATTTCTGATGGTGGATGCAGTGTTAATGATTATTTTTTAGTGTCAGATGATTTGTTCTCTCAAATTTTTGACTCATGTCAATTATTTGTTGCTGAGCGTTCAGATTCAGATCACCTTCCTGTTGAATTACATATTAATCCATTATATAAAACTTATGCAGTAGCTGAGGAGCCATCTGTTGTGGAAAAGTTCGTGTGGGATGAAAACAAACTCTCAGCTTATAAGGATAATCTTTGTAATGAGAATATGTGTGAAAACTTTTTAAATGCCTTACAGATGATTGATGAGAACATTAATGAAGCTCTAGATTTGTTCAATGATTGCATAAAGTCCAGTGCTGAATGTATTAAAAAACAGATACGTGTCAAAAAAGGTCTATCAAATGCTACATGGTTTGATAATGAATGTAAAAGTATGAAATATAGGGTCAGAAAACTTTTGAAGACTTACCGGAAAACATTAAAGAATGAAGACAAAAATGTGTACTGTGTCTTAAGAAGGGAATATAAATATATGCTAGAAAGGAAAAGAAAACAGTATAACATGACTTTACTTGCAGACATGATGTCTTCAATCTCTTCTCAAGTCCAGTTCTGGAAAAGTGTTAAGAAGGCATCATTTAGAAATAGTCAACCAAAGAATAATATATCAGTTGACAGTTGGTTTCAACATTTCAAAACCCTCTTGGAGAAAGACTCAATAGACATCTCAGTGAATAATGATGCTGACATTGATGAAACAGAGGAAGATTTTGATCGTCCAATATCTTTAGATGAAGTATATAGGGCACTAAGAAAGCTAAAGAATGAGAAAGCAGCTGGACCTGATCAAATCATTGGAGAATTGCTAAAAAATGGAGGTGAAGATGTAGTGCTTTTCCTTCTAAAATTATTCAACAAAATCTTTGATGATGGTCTTTTCCCAGATAATTGGACTGAATCTATAATCCTAACATTACACAAAAAGGGAGATGTTGATAACCCTAATAACTACAGGGGAATTTCTCTTAGTGACATAAGTAGTAAGTTGTATAGTACTATCATTAATAGCAGGTTACAGGAATGGGTTATGAAAAATGATATTACAGGTGAACACCAAGCTGGTTTTAAGAAAGGATACTCTACTATAGATCATATGTTCACTCTGCTTGCGTTTGTTCAGAAACAGTTTAGTCATAGCCGTAAACTCTATGTGGCATTTATTGACTTTGAAAAGGCATTTGATTCTGTTAATAGAAACTTGTTGTGGCCTGTTCTCCAGAAAAATGGTGTGACGGGTAAATTATTACGCTGTTTGAGAGCCATGTATCAGAATGTCAAAAGTAGAATAAGATGTGGTACTAAACTGACTGACATAATATACTGTACCACTGGTGTTAAACAGGGTGATGTATGTAGCCCTTTACTGTTTTCTGTTTTCATTAATGAGTTAGCCAGAGAAGTCATCAATAATGGTAAACATGGTGCCACTTTCTCCCAAGATGTCACAGAATTGTTTATTCTTCTACTTGCTGATGATGTTATCCTGCTATCTGAAACAGTTGTTGGCTTACAAAAGCAGTTAAATAGCTTGAGCAGTGCTGCATCGGCACTTGATCTTAGGGTTAATCTGAATAAGAGCAATATCGTTGTATTTAGAAAAGGTGGGCATTTAGCTGTTCATGAAAAATGGTTGTACAATGGAAAAGTCATGCCTGTGATTAATGTATATAAATATTTAGGAATCTGTTTTTCTACAAAACTTAGTTTCACAACTGCATGTAAAGATCTGGCAAGTCGAGGTAAACGAAGCTTGTTATTGGTGTTGAGGAAATTGCGAATATTGAATAATAACTCTTTTGACCTGTTCATTAAAATATTTGATGCCCAAATACAACCCACTGTGCTATATGGTGCAGAAATTTGGGGTTTGGATGCAGCTGTAACGCATTGTGAATCAGTGCACCTCTTTGCATTAAAGCAGTTCTTAGGCTTAGATAGACGAACGCCCAATGACCTTGTGTATAGTGAAACTAATAGATATCCTCTCTCTGTTAATGCTGCTGTAAGATGTATTAGATACTGGATTAAGATTCTACATATGGATGAGAACAGGCTACCTTTTAAATCTTACAAGATGCTTTATGATCTAGATGTGAAAGGGAAAAACAACTGGGCTACACAAATACGCACCTGTTTATGTGAACTTGGTTTTGGATTTGTTTGGCTCAATCAAGGTGTTGGAAGTTGTAGAGAATTTATAAACACTTTCAGACAAAGACTGATTGACTGCCGATGGCAGCAATGGAATGATCATATACAAACCAGTGAAAGGTATCAAATGTATAGACAATTTATAAGTGCACATGATATCAAACCTTACTTAAAGCTTGATATGGACATACATTTGAAAAGAATTATGTCAAAGTTTAGACTTGGTGTATCAGATATAAATGTTCATAAATTCAGATACAGAGGATATGATGCTGATGACCTCAGGTTACTATGCCCGTTATGTAAGCAAGCACCTGAAAATGAGGTGCATTTTGTGTTATGCTGCCCAGTGCTAGAGGATGTTAGGCAGAGTTACATCCCTGTGAAATATAGAAAGCAGCCTAATTCATTTAGACTATGTTTACTCATGGCATCAAGTCAGCCTGAGGTTGTGGGCAGCCTCACTCTTTATTTGTGTAAAGCCTTTAGAATAAGAGATACTTTATTATCTTAAGTCATATTTTTGCTTCTGATTTTGTTGCAATACAATTCTGCTGTTGTCATTGCTGTTGTCTTTTATTCCACCAAAATACTAAGCAGTTTGGCAACCCCCTTCATGTATGGGCCAATGGCCTTTCTGTGAATAAATTTTTCGAGTTCGAGTTCGAGTTCGAGTTCGAGTTCTTCTCTCTCTCTCTCTCTCTCTCTCTCTCTCTCTCTCTCTCTCTCTCTCTCTCTCTCTCTCTCTCTCTCTCTCTCGGGATGAGGTGGCTGGCTCTGGTGTGAGAAGGGAGAAGGACCTGTGCTGACAGTGCTCCTCATTATACATGAAAGGTGACTGTATTTGTGCATGTATTGTGACCAATTTTTGCAACAGTGACAATATAGGTTTGGTGCATAGGAAGATGCCATCAATTTATTGCAAAGGTTAGTGATTAGGCTGCAATTAACATTTTTATTAATTATAGAGGACATATAGAGGGATTTTGATGTGAGTGCAATTCAAACTTGATAAAAACTGAAGGGGAACGGCTTGTGTATAATGCACTGGGATGCAACATTGGGTAGGGTGCACTCACACTGAAGCCCATGTAGCAAACAGGAGTCTGGCTGTTGTGGGGGTACTGCAAGTTGTCCTTGACCTTGGTTTCTGTGTTTGGTGCTAGTGTACTGTTAGAAAAAATCAGCAGTGAAGAACAGGCTCTATCAAAAAGAAAAAATGTCCCAGGGTGAAATGCTTTCAACACCTGCAAATGTAATGCATATGATGAACTGGCAGTTTTTGCAGATTCAGCAGAGGCTCCTTTTACATTCTGATGGGATAAAGAGCAGCTTAGAAGACAAGTTTAAAGCTTTAGATGGACGAATATCTCATTTCATTGAAGAAATGGTTTCACTGAAAGAGGGAGTGTTGCAAAACAAGGATGATATCAACGACTTACAAGAAGACAGACAAGTGATGTTTGACAGACCGGAAAAACTGGAGAGAAAATTAGAATTTATGGAGCAAAGTTCAATAGCCAACAATGTAAAGTTCATGAACGTAGAAGAACATGAAGGAGAAACTGAGCACACCATTACTCAGTACGTTATTGATATTCTCAATGACCACTCCCCTTACATGGACTGGCGCCATGAGGACCTCGCAAGAGTTTACCGTGTTGGGAAGCCACGTTCCTGGAAGGGTGAACCACGACCTATCATCGTGCATTTTTGCGTCAGACAAGATGACGGTGATGGGAGACAGGGAACTACGGCACAGGCTTAGAGGAAGTGGTATCAAGGTTTCATCTGACCTTACAACACATCAGAGAGAAACCATAGACTTCTATCGAGGCCAGGGAAAAATAGTGTATTTCTACCATGGTAAACTGCACTTAGAGGAAAAGCAATATTCCAGTCACTGGCATGTAGAGCAAAGGGGACACTTCAAACAGTAATCTCATTACCAACAAGAAGAGAACTGGCCTCCAGAGGGAGTGACTCATACCGCAGAGATGTACGTCCTGTGTATCCAGACAAGCATCAGCCTTGGAAGCAGGCAACTCAGCAGAATTGCAGTCCTCTGCAGATTGAAGATAATCAGCAGTGTGACGACTACCAGTCACCAGTCTTCAACAGATCCTGGCAGAGAAGCTTCAGACCTCATCAGCGTGATGTCCAGGAAGCAGCCAGAGGACAGCCTGCCAGCCACTCTACCGCACTGTCAGCAGGGATGACAGTAGACAAGCACAAATGACTGCTCATCAGGACAGGAGAAGTGGCAGGGCTGCGCCACTTGTTCCAGGACCACACTCATACAGTGGGGCAGTCAGTTAGGGAAGGCATGCTGAGCCAAAGAGAAGGATTTTTGTAAATGAAAAAAATCAAAAACCAAACTCCACAAGACAAAGCCCAGTCCCATCTGGTCAAAGGCAAAACTCTGCAATACATGCATGCAGACCTCAACATGACAAAAGAAAAGTTTTGACCACTGAGCATGACAACAATGACTGTGACAGGGACGAGTCTGAGAACTGTAACCAACAAGACAATGTTCAATATCTTTACAATGACTCAGAGGGCTTAAACAGACAACCGACTGATGACATGGATGAGGGTATTCTTGATGAGGTTGAAATTGAAGAAAAGGATGATGACTATGTACCTGACAAAACTGAGACTGCCGATGACTTACCTGACAAGGCAAATGATCACAAAGCTGACAGAAAAGAAAACAGAGACAGTGAAATAACTGACAATAACACCATGACTGCCAACAACAGAACACAGATGACAGAGTCAGTGAACACTGAACCAGAGTATGACAAAACAGGTGATGATGGAAACAGTGGCAGCAAAGCAGAAAATACAGATGGTTTCATGCAAAATAGAATGTGTCCAAGTACTAAAAGACCTAGCAGGAAAGATGTTTCAGGTTTTGCAGGTGAGCTGATGAATCCACTGAGCAGTGACCCACCACAGAAACAGAGAGGCAGGCAGACCAGACAGTCTGTGAGCACAAAGCAGGCTCCACAACCCAGACGTGCTGCTTCTCAAGCAGGTCCAACAAAGCCAGGCTGCCGTAAAGTGCCAGCAAGGTCTGGCAGCCAAAACAGCATTATGGAGTCTTTTCACAGACTACACTCAGGTGATAGGGAAAATGGCAAAGACATGACCCCAGGGTCGTCAGCCAAACCTAATAATGAGGATAGCCCATGCATGTCCAAATAGGGATTCGGCCGGGCCAGAGAATCTCATTGCCAATGGCAGAAGAAGGTCTCTGCAGTTACAACTAACATCAAGGGTGTAGAGGCAGGACCTGATCTAGGTGTTAATGCTTCTGGCATACATTTTCTAAACTATAATGTAAATGGTCTTTTGCCTAAAATTGACAACATGGATTTTGTTAGCTTTTTGTTTAGATTTGATATAACTTGTTTAACAGAAACCTTTGTTGCATCTTATGTTGACTTCCCCATTTTCAGGGATTATGTAATGTTCATTTCAGGGGCAAAAAAACTCTCATCAAGGAAGATATTCAGGAGGGGTAATTGTCTTAGTCAGAAAATCCTTTGGGACCTTAGTGGGAAAAAAAATGAGGTTGGTTTTGACAATACTATTGTTGTTAAGTTGCACAGAGACTTATTGGGTACAAATAAAGATATCATGTTAGTTTATACATATATTCCTCCATGTGAATCTGTATTCTGGAAAACCAAACAAGGGGTGTATGGTATGGAAGATTTAGAACAGTGTTTACTTGAGCTCCAAAGCTCATATGATGACTTTAATCTGTTGATAACAGGGGATTTTAATGCTCGTACAGCTAACCAAAATTACAATGAGGGGGATGACTTTGATGATTTTGAAAATTTGTATTCTTTTTCCAATCTTCAGCTGCCTAGAAAATCACACGATGCAGAAACTAATGTCTTTGGTAACCAGTTAATTGAAGTATGCAATATGTTTGATTGTGTTATTTTAAATGGGCTTTGTAATGCAGGATTTGATGATAGTTATACTTTCATAGCATCTTCTGGTCCAAGTACAGTTGACTACTTTATTGCCTCTTTGGATCTATTAGCATCTGTCCAAATACCTTCTCTGGTTATAGAAAGTATAACTGAATCTGACCATCTTCTGGTTTGTATGAAGTTAGAACCTGTTAACAGTGTTTCCATAAATTTATGCAAACAGGCATATAAAATGGAAGTGACGCATGAAAAACTTATATGGAATGACAGTAAAAAAGATGACTTTCTTAAGGCTTTAAGCACTACTCATATACAAACTAAATTTACAAAGGCCATAAGTACTATTGAAAACAATATAGAAGATGCTTTATATATATTTGTTGAAAGTTTGAAAGAGGCTAGTATATGCATGTTTAAAAAAAATTCCACAGCATAAAATTAAAAAGTCTGAATGGTTTGATGATGAATGTAAAGCTGCCAAAAAAGAAAGTAGATCAAAATTAAACAAGTTCAGAAAAACCAGAAATGAAGAGGACAGACAAATTTACGTTCAGGAAAGGAAAATCTATAAGCAGTTGCTAAAGACAAAAAACAAGGTTACAGAAGAATGAAAACAGAATCTTTAGCAAAGAACATTTCAAATTCTTCCCAGTTTTGGAAAGAAGTAAGGAGCATGGGGTGTGGAAATCGTGCAGTGATATACAACAGTATTAATACTGAAGTCTGGTACAATCATTTCAAAAACGTTTTTCAGGACCTTGAAGAAACTATGGAAGAAAACGAGATAAATATAGATTTAGAGGAAGGAACAGAGCATACCTTAAATAAAGACATATCTGAAACTGAAGTAGTATATGCATTATCAAAACTTAAAATAGGAAAAGCAAGTGGAATTGACAATATATCAGCTGAAATATTGAAGAATGGAGGCAAAGCTGTACTAGAGTTTTTGGTAAAATTTTTCAATACTATCTTTGTTTCAGGTGTATATCCCAAGGACTGGTCAAAAGCCATAATAATACCCATTTACAAAAAAGGGGACCCTGAAGATACAGACAACTACAGAGGAGTGTCCTTGTTAAGTATCCTTTCAAAATGTTACACAACAATATTAAATGCAAGACTTTATAACTGGTTAGAAGACAATAATAATCTCTGAGAATCAGGCAGGTTCTCGTAGAGGGTATTCAACAGTTGATCAAATATTCAATCTATATGCAATTGTCCAGAAATGTATGATGAAGAAAGGCAGAAAATTATATGTAGCATTCGTCGATTTTAAAAAAGCTTTTGATTCTGTACATCATGACAAACTTCTTCAATGCATTTATTTATTTATTTATTTATTCTTTTATATCGAGGATAACAGAATAAGCAATCATGTGCTTTTTTTCATCCGGTCCCCGTGTGTATGCAGTTTTGTCAATCTTGTCATCTGTTCCCACCGGCACACGATGGCCTACTCTTACGAAAAGCGGAACAGGATTTAAGTGTGCACAAGAGAAATCAAGGTGTGTGTGGAAGGTTTTTGGCCTCTTTGAAAGCAATGTATTTTTCTCTAGTGTCATGTGTACGTGCAAATTATGAACTTACTGATTATTTTGAGTGTCCTGTTGGAGTAAGACAAGGTTGTGTTTTAAGTCCTACTTTATTTTCTGTTTTCATAAATCAGCTTGCTACTCACATGAATGTTAAAGGAAGACATGGTATACAGCTTTTGCCAGGCATTATGGAATTGTTTGTATTACTTTTTGCAGATGATGTGGCTTTACTCTGTTCATCAGTACATGGTTTACAAAACCAGTTAAATATCCTTCAGAATTGTTGTAATGATATGGAATTAAATGTGAACACAGAGAAAACAAAAATTATGGTATTTAGAAAGGGAGGGCATTTAGGATGACATGAACAGTGGGTTTTTAATGGAAAGAAACTAGATGTGATAAACAGCTATTGTTATTTAGGATTCCATTTCACAATGATGATTAGTATGAAGAGGGGTACCGAACGTTTAGCATCTAAGGGTAAAAAAGCAGTAGTCCAATTGAATAGGGTTTTTTCAAAAATATAAGGAAATGTCAGCCAAAGCATTTTTCAAGATTTTTGACATTAAAATTCAACCAATTCTTCTGTATGCTTCTGAAATATGGGGTTTGTCCAAGTTAGATCATTTAGAAAAGGTACACTCTATGGCTTGCAAAAGATTTGTAGGTGTTCCAGTTAGAACTCCAAATAAAATGGTTTATGGTGATTTAGGAAGATTTCCACTTCATGTTAATTCTTGTGTTTCCGTATGAAGGTATTGGTTTAGATTGTTACAAATGAAGAATGAAAGATTGCCACATGTAGCTTATCAGATGTTATTGGAATTAGATAAAACGGGTAAAGATTGTTGGGTGTCGAAAATTAGGGAAATTTTATGCAAGACAGGATTTGGTTTTGTTTGGTTACAGCAGGGTGTGGGTCAGGTCAAAATGTTTCTAAGACTATTTAAACAGAGACTTGTTGATTTATACATTCAAGAATGGTCTGGCACTATAGGAGACCGTGATAGATACGACAACTATAGATCTTTTAAGGTAATTTTTGAAAAAGAAAAATATGTATCTGATATGGATACCTTCTGCTTCAGAGTTGCCATCTCACAAGCCAGGTTCAATGTTCTCCCCCTTAACGCAAACATGCATCGCTTTAGTAATGTACTTCAGAAGAAATCTTGTCCATTCTGCAAGTCAGAAGTGGAAGACAAACAGCATTTTCTTTTCATGTGTCCCATGTATTCTGACTTAAGAAATAAGTTTCTGGGGGATCTAGTTAGAACCCCAATCCACATGTTGTTACAAGTATCTAACAACAAACAAATGCACGATGTCTCAAGGTATATTTTTCACTCTGTGAACAAAAGAAAGAAAGAGCTGACTGGAATTTGATGTTGATTTTGATGTGGTGGTCAGTTTATTTCAGGGTAAGGATGTCTCCATGGTATTAGCACCGCTCTTGAAGTGTTTAAAATGGTGTGTGTGTGTGTGTGTGTGTGTGTGTGTGTGTGTGTGTGTGTGTGTGTGTGTGTGTGTGTGTGTGTTCCTGCGTGCGTGCGTGTACGTGCGTGCGCGTGTGTTTGTGTGTGTGCACGCGCGCGTGCATGCGTGCGTGCGTGCGTGCGTGCGTGGTGTGTGTGTGTGTGTGTGTGTGTGTGTGTGTGTGTGTGTGTGTGTGGCCGGGGGTGTACTAGGGAGATACTCTGTGTGTGTTTTGATTAGTGCATTGTGAAAACAAGATTTGTTTGAAAAAATCAGGACTATACTGATGTAACTTGAGAAGTGATGGTGATTTCACCTTTATGAATGTTAACTTATAGCATAAACATGATGTTGAAGGTGATGAAGATAATGGCGACGATTGGTGTAACTGTAATTACAGATCTAGTGATGACGCTCTTTAGTCATGACTGTGATGAGGAGGATGATAGTTGTGATGTTCTTAGTCATGAAATGACTGCGCTGATGATGATGATAACGATGGTTGCTTTAGTAATGACTGTGTTGAGTAGGATGATAACGATGATGCTCTTAGTCATATGTAGTGTATTTGAATGTGTTGCATCAATGGACTGTTGATCAAAGTTTTTGGTCAATTATTACTATTCCCTTCGTCCCTTCCATTTGTATTGTGGCCCAAGGCTGAAGTACAATAAAATTGTTCAGTGTTCAGTGTTCTCTCCGGATGAGACTTTAAACCGAGGCCCCGTGTGCGAACGCACGCAGAACATTTTGCGCACACGTTAAATCCTGTTCCGCTTTTCGTAAGAGTAGGCCTTGGTGTGCCGGTGGGAACAGATGACATTTACAAATTTGCATACACACGGGGACTGGATGTAAAAAAGCACAAGAGTGTTTATTCCATTATCCTCGATATAAAAGAATAAATAAATCAATCAAATCTGTCTCTCTCTCATGCTTACTCTGTTACCCTTGAAAAATAAAGAAAGATTATTATTCTCTGTTACAAAACCATGTGAATAACCACCACCATAACCTCCATACTGCACACACGCAAACAAAACACACGCACGCGCGAGCACGTGCGCACGCACGCACACACACACACACACACACACACACACACACACACACACACACACACACACACACACAAACACACGCGCGCGCGCGTAAGATGGAGATGAGGGAACGTGGTTAAGGAGAAGATGATATACAACTATAGGCTGACAGTGACACAGGAAGAGAAAAAGAGAAATGGAATAGAAACAACGGCAAAAAGGCCTACAGACAAGACAACCGATGCACCCTGATTTTTTTCTTATTTTTTTCTTTTGTTTTTTCATTCCTCGGCTAGAGCTCCAAGGTTCACGAATGGTGAGATTGTACGCGATCGCTTTTCTCCACCATTTAGGTAGCCGCACTCCGACTACGGGGTTGATGTGTAAACACGACACCAGTATGCATGCGGGGTTGTCAAATTATTATTTTGTTCTCTGTTCTCATGAGTACGAATAGCCTACTACTCCGAAAGGCGAAACGGCTTTTATTGTGTGAGCAAGATGTTCTGCGTTTGTTCGCTCACAGGACCTCGATTCATGGTCTCATCCAAAAGACTTTTTGGGGAGTGGAGTCTGCTAATGTTAACTCCAAGAGAAACATCTCCTTGAACGAGTTCATCGGTGGTGGCTCAAACCCGGGCCGCCAGACCACGAGCGTAACGCGCTAACCACTGAGTTCTCCCGACCATACACCTGGGTTCACTGCCCGCAAGAAGGCAGAAAAAGTACACACACACACACACACACACACACACACACACACACACACACACACACACACACACACACACAGCGAACGCACACAGAACATCTTGCACACAAGTTAAATCCTGTTCCGCTTTTCGGAAGAGTAGGCCATTATGTGCCGGTGGGAACAGATGACAAGATTTACAAAAACTGCATACACACGGGGACTGGAAGTAAAAAAGCACATGAGTGCTTATTCCATTATCCTCAATTAAAACAGAATAAATAAATGCATAAACAGAGAGAGAGAGAGAGAGGGGGGGGGGGTAGGAAATATAAGTATTAGTATCGGACGGAGAAGAAAAGGAGGGGAAGAAGGGGGAGGGGCAGAGTGGGATAGGCCTGTGTCTCTTTGCACTGTTATAACAAGAAATTATTATTACACCATCATGTTCATCATAATATCGTCGTTGTCATTATTCCATCAGTATTATTATCACAATTCTATCATTGTTGTCCTTTCTTTTTCTGTTGATGATATTTTCATAGGTGGCCTGATGAAAAAAGCAAATAGTTTGCTTGTTCAATGCACTTTGGGATTTTGCTTTAATCCACCACAGGAATTTTGGGATGGGGACAGGATGAGAGGAGGAACGGTGACAAGGAGAAGTGACACGGAGGAGACGGTGACACAGGAGAGGAGAACGGATGGAGCGGTGACACAGGAGGAGGAGGACGGGACAGGAGAGGGAGAACGTGACACAGGAGAGGAGGAACGGTGACACAGGAGAGAGGAGGAACGGTGACACAGGAGAGGAGGAACGTGACACAGGAGAGAGGAGGAACGGTGACACAGGAGAGAGGAGGAACGGTGACACAGGAGAGGAGGAACGTGAACAGGAGAGAGGAACGGTGACACAGGAGAGAGGAGGAACGGTGACACAGGAGAGGAGGAACGGTGACACAGGAGAGAGGAGGAACGGTGACACAGGAGAGAGGAGGAACGGTGACACAGGAGAGAGGAGGAACGGTGACACAGGAGAGAGGAGGAACGGTGACACAGGAGAGAGGAGGAACAAGACTTGTACACACAACTATGAGCACATAGATCTAGGTGACATCAGTACGCGGTGACATATGATCAGAAATCGAATTGGAAAGGCATGCAAAGGTATCCTGTAAAATGCAGATCACACACACACACACCATAGACACATACACTTCCAGTGTGTAAGGTGGCGGTCAACAGCCGACAGTCTGCTATCAAAATTATCAAAGAACATCAGTTATAGTGTTGCTAAAGTCGAATGTTGTGCATCATATGTTTTGTTATAACATCCTGAGACAACAAGTAAGTGGTAACTGCCATAGGCCATTGTCACCCTTCATATTCAGAAACTTCAACATGCTATCTGATTTTGAAATCGGCACCATACTATGAACGACATAGGCATAGGCACCCAAAAATCTATAATGGTTGTGTGCATTACCAGTGTTTTCAAAGCAGTAATTACTGCTTTGTCTGTGTTTCAAAGTTTATAGAACTGTGAACCCTGTACCTACACAATGGGAAAATATTATGTAATCTGTGATCAACTGGCATTGCTGCAGCATGGAGTGAGTTTTTGCATGTGGTTTTTTTTTCCTTTTTTTCTTTTTTTTTGTGTGGACTGTAATGGATCAACATGGCTGACACCCTCACTGTTCAAGCACAGGCCCTTGAAAGTGAGAGGTTAAACAAGTTGAAACCAACACTAGATAGAATTTAAAAAAGATTCTGGTGTGGTGAAAACGAACTTCTAATTTGGCATAACGCATTATTGTATAGATATTCAGCTCTTGACAATGAACTCATCAATATACAGTGTATGGACTATGATGATCAAGAGTGCACCCTCCCATCTTCATCTTTGTGGCTATGGAAATCACCTTCTAATCTTTCAAAAACTGTCATCAGAGTGTTTACTTGCCATGAACTACCCTCTAAACGCATTACTCTGAGTTTATATTTTAAATCCAGTGTAGGGGCTGGTACACTTCTGTGCCAGGGAAAAGACTGTGTCAAATGGGACTCCCAGGAATGTGAGAAAATCAACCATTTAGTCCAGTCTTTCTTGACTAATGGGGATGTTGTATCCCTGATAGAATCCCTACTCCTCATGCCAGTGACCTTCATGGACTCTGTTGCTGGTGTGCTACAACCAAAAGCACCAGGAATGACTGTGGAGACAGTGAATATCCCTGACCATGGCATACCCATTCACACTCAGAACATCTTGCGCACACGTTAAATCCTGTTCCGCTTTTCGTAAGAGTAGGCCATCGTGTGCCGGTGGGAACAGATGACAATATTTAGAAAACTGCATACACATGGGGACTGGATGAAAAAAAGCACATGATTGCTTATTCTGTTATCCTCGATATAAAAGAATAAATAAATAAATAAATAAACACTCCATCTACTTCTCCCCTTCATGCTACACTGGAGACAGCTTCCCCAAAGGTTGATATAGTATTACTGCCACCAACCCCACAGCAAAACAAAGACAGTTCAGATGGTGCCATGAACTCCGAACTGGACATTAGCTACTCTGCCTCCTTCTCTGAATCTGACCATGAAGGATCATCTCACACTCACTTCACTTCTCCAACAAAAGAGAGGAACACATGCTCGCAGAAATTGCGAAAAACTGCGCAGAGGAACCCTGTGCGTCACCCCAAAATCTCTGCGAAAGTCAAGAGCAGCTGTAAAATTAGCATGCTACAGCAAAAAAATCCAGCAGCTGCAAGAAGAAATTACTGATCTTCAGCTGTTCCAGGCTGAACTTCAAGCTGCAGTACTAACCCAGATTGAGGATGCAAAAGTGAGTGCAAAAAATGAACTACGAGCTCACATTGCATCGAAAATGGACACACTGCACTCCCTCAATGACTCCCTGAAGACTGACATCTGTCAGTTAGACAAAGAAGTTAATGTCCTGAAGAAGGAAAACCATGCCCTGAAAAGTGAAGTGGGAAGCATCCGTGCAGACCTAAAAAAATCCAAGTCTGCAGGTTCCTGCAATGCCTTCACGCAGTGTGACAGCAAAGGACTGAAGCCTGCAGCTGAAAACAAGGCCAGTTCTGTGCTACCCACCAAGACAACTGCCACTACCACCATGCTGTCTTGCAGTTCTTCACCTCCATCTACAACTAAGCTGCAAGATGGCCACAATGTCAACCCATGTGACAATACCCAGAACGAACCAGACTCCCTGCAGTCAAATCTACCACAGAAAATCTCTTCATTAGCAGCCTGTGAAAATCAAATTGTGCCGGTGGAATCTAATCTTGATCTTATGCAGAACAATTGTCGTGACAGGAAGAGTATATACAATGTTCAGACAGTAAATTGCTTTCACCCCTTGAGTGAGGAAGCCAGTGCTGAACAAACCCCTGTGAAAAACAAGGGTCGTGTGCCAGACTGTCCTAGTGCTACCCCAGACCCAGTCCAAGAGACAAAAAACTTAATCGAAAAGCAAGCGAGATTCTCTCTTCTTGTACTGTTCTGGGCAAAAGTTCTGCTCTGCTGATTGGTGATTCAATCATTAGGGACATAGACCTACCCAAAATATTAAAACAGCATGATTCTTCAAGAATCTGTGTTAGTGGCATGTCAGCAGCTGATTTGTCTGATTGGTTGCAGCAACAAAGTTGTTCTCCACATCTCAAATGATTAACTATACACGTTGGTGTTAATGACTGTAAAACCACGAGACAAGTGACCAGAGATTCTTGGTGTGATCTTATTCACCTGGCCAGTCAGGTATTCCCCAACGCCAGGATTATTCTTAGCTCAATAATCCCAGCCCTGGCAAACACCATCTCAATACGCTGATATCGCCATCTAACCACAACATGCAAAAGGCTTGTGAACTGCTGAACACAGAGTTCATTGATAACACACCCACCTTCACAACCCACACTGGTGGTCCAAAGTTAGCTCTCTATGCTAACCTCATTCACCCTAGTCTTGCAGGCACAGCTAAACTGGCTCTGAAATTAAAGTCATTTTTATCACCCTCTCGTTATCATGTCAGTGACCACAGACGAAATGAAACCATGCTACCCAACCTAGACTCTACATCCCCTCATAGTGACTACCCCCCTGTAGATTCCATGACCCACTATCCAAACCTGAACAGGGGTGACAGTGCTAACACTAATTCCAAACAAATTGCAAGGCGCTCTGATTGTGCCTTCCACCCACCCTATCTCCCAATGCATGACCTCAGGCAATCTAATCAAGGGAACACAACAAAGGCTTTAGGCCTAATGCAAGCCCAGCCCCACAAACTGAGTGGACCACTGAGCCAGTCTACTACCCGCCCCATCCCCACTGAATAGGCCTAGGCCTAGCGCCATGCAGCCTACTCAGTCAGCCCTCAGCCAGTGGTAGGCCTATTCCCTACATCAAGGAATGACCACAGCAGTCACTGGCCAAGCTGGCATGTGGCATAGATCAATGCCCCCTCCTATCAACCCTTACGATCAGATTTTTGCTAACCTAATGGCTTACATGAACCCCCAACGCCAACTGTATGCATAGGCCTAGCCTAGTCCTCTTTACTCATTATCATGCATAATTATGTTTTAGGGTTTGAAAATGCTTGCCCTATGTGTGTGTGTGTGTGTGTGTGTGTGTGTGTTGTGTGTGTGTGTGTGTGTGTGTGTGTGTGAGGAGAGAGAGAGAGAGAGAGAGGGCTTGTGCCTGTGTGTGTGTGTGTGTGTGTGTGGAGAGAGAGAGAGAGAGAGAGAGAGAGAGAGAGAGAGAGAGAGAGAGAGAGAGAGAGAGAGATTGCAAAGTTGTAAGTATGTGAATGAATGTGATGCTGCATGCTGATGGTGGATGCAGATTACCATTTTCTATAACTGATATTGTCTTGGCTAGGCTACTGTCAGTAAGTGCAGTATTAGCTGGCCAAGTTGTAAGGGGTTGTGTCCAGTGCTTTTCTACCTATATTAAGCGAATTTTATTTGTTCCCATACTTGACTGTTGAATTGTCTGGTGTATATATATATATATATATATATATATATATATATATATATATATATATATATATTGACTGGCTATTATTGTTATACCAGGTCTTCCTTTACTTATTCTACCTTTTGTTTGTTGATTTGATTGATGATTCTGCTTTAGTCACAATTAGTGACTGGTAGGTAGTCACATTATTGTAGTAAGTTTGTCCTTTGTTTTAAATTTTGATTGTATTGACTGATGATTGTGCTTTATTGACTGGTGTTACTTACATTACTTACATAGTAAGTTTGTCCTTTGTTTTAAATTTTGATTGTTGATTGACTGAATTTGTGCTTTATTGACTGGTGTTACTTACATTACTGCACTAAATTTTTCCCTTTTTTGTCTTAAAATTTTCATTGTTGGTTGACTGATAATAGTGCTTTATTGGTCTGTGTCAGTTACATTACTATACCAAGTTCTTCCTTCCATTTTGTTCTGTTGATTGTTGATTTGACTGATGATGGTGCCTTACTGACTTTTGGTTACATGGCTGTACCAACTTTCTCTCTTTTTTATTTATTCTAAATTTTGTACTACTTTGATTGTTGTTCTTTACCTTTTGATAATTGTCCTTGTTTGCCTAATTTTTTTTTTATTGTTGATCTGATTGATGATTGTGCTTCACTGATTGGTTGATAGTACATTATCGTACCAAGTTTTTCTTTCTCTTGTTCTGCATTTAAAGGTGGTTTTTTTACCATGTCTTCTACTCTAGATACATGGCCTTCTCAGGAAGGACTTCGTGTAGGATACCTAAATATCAATAGTGCCAGGAACAAAACTGAGGAAATATCATCAATTATTGACAATAAAGGAAATAGTTTTCACATATTTTGTGTAGCTGAATCAAGACTCAACAACTTAATTTCTGATTCAGATATGTATATCCCAGGTTATGACACTGTAGGACTTGACCCAGTAAGTGTCAGATCTACCGGTTTGGTTTGCTTTTATACTGTGCGACTTCTTTGTTGTGGAAAAGACTAAGGCATCTTGAACAGTTTCATGTAGAATTTATATGGGTAGAAATCACGTTTAGACGCTGTAAATCGATTATTCTTATTTATTATTTATTTATTTATTCTTTGATATCGAGGATAACAGAATAAGCAATCATGTGCTTTTTTTCATCCGGTCCCTGTGTGTATGCAGTTTTTGTAAATATTATCATCTGTTCCCACCGGCACACGATGGCCTACTCTTTCGAAAAGCGGAACAGGATTTAACGTGTGCGCAAGATGTTCTGCGTGCGTTCGCACACGGGGCCTCGGTTTTAAAGTCTCATCCGAAGGACTTGTGGGGAGAGTGGGGTCAGCACTGATGTTAACTCCTTGGCTTCATCTACAGGAACCCAGCTGAAACAATTGACTGGTATGATAAATTCAATTCAATGATGGATGCCGCAATTCTAGAGTCCAAAGAAATCTTTCTTATGGGAGATTTCAATATAGATCTGACAGTCCCTGAATCAAAGTGGAATATTAATTATGCCATGTATGGTTTAGAACAAATAATTGATCGTCCAACTCACATTACTAATAACACTAGCACACTCATTGATCACATTTACACTACTTCAAAGACCAACATAGCAGAAACATGCTAAGTGCAGACAGGTTGTAGGGATCACTCTTCCATTTGTTTTACATGGCGGAAAAAGGAATAAAGATACCCAAATCAGGACACAAGGAGATATCCTACCGCTCCTTTAGACATTTTGATAAAGATGCCTTTATTAATGATATTCTTATTTCAAATTTAGACTATGTTTATCAGATTACAAATCCAGATGATGCTGTTAACTATTGGATAGAGACATTTATAGCTACCTATGATAAACATGCTCCATTTATTAAGAAAAGAATAAAATATTTA
Organism: Stramonita haemastoma; assembly: GCA_030674155.1. Lineage (NCBI taxonomy): Eukaryota > Metazoa > Mollusca > Gastropoda > Neogastropoda > Muricidae > Stramonita > Stramonita haemastoma. Next base: position 80,811,764 of record CM060316.1, on the reverse strand, counting down.
ATGAAACCTCCATGGTTAACAAAAGAAATTGAAAACAAAATGAATCTAAGAGACTATTTATTAAAATCAAAGCAAAAAGATGAATATAAAAAGCAAAGAAACAAAGTCAATTCAATGAAGTGCAAAGCCAAAACAAAATACTTTCAAGATTTGCTGTCTTCAGCCCAAAATCCAAAAGCGATTTGGAAAGCCATTAATACCTTAACTAATAAATCAAGACATAACTCCCAAAAAGTCATAAAAGAAATATTAGCAAAAAACCTGAATTCTCACTTTGCAAACATTGCTGACTCTATAATATCTAATGATAAAACAAAAACAAACAAGCTGATAGAATTAAAACAATACTGTTCATCAAAGAACATCTCATCTGATTTTGTTATACCCCCAATAACAGTAACAGAAGTGCTTCATAGTATACTCAGATTGAAACAGTCAAGATCAAAAGACCTTGACAAAATCAATAGTCAAATATTAAAAATCAGTGCATACGCCATAACTGACACCCTAACGTACATATTTAACTTGTGTATTGACAAGAATTACTTCCCAATGAAGTTCAAACGAGCAAAAGTAATACCCTTACACAAAGCAAGAGAACCAACCAATCCATCGAACTACAGACCAATCTCCATACTATCAGTCCTATCTAAACTATTAGAAAAACATATACAATTTCACTTACATTCTCATTTTACAATATATGATCTAATTAATGAAAACCAGTCAAGTTTTCATGAAAACCCTTCTTTCCATACAGCCTTAATACAACTAATTGAGCATTGTCTTTTGAATATCAATAACAATGAAATCACAGGAGTCCTTTTTCTAGACTTTGCTAAAGCCTTTGACGTTATTAGCCACTCTCTCCTCATCAAAAAATTAAAATGCTATAAAATTTCCGACCAAGCATTATCCTTTTTAGACTCATTTCTCAGTAATGGTCATCAACTTGTTGAAATCCGGCCTAGGAGATCAACCTTATTACCCGTGAAATATGGAATACCACAGGGATCAATACTAGGACCACTTCTTTTCTCCATTTATATTAATGACCTACCTCTGCATATCCATTGTTCATGTCAAATGTTTGCCGAAGATACATCAATTCAATGTAACAACAATGATCCAAACCAGCTTGTGAAAGATAAGCAGGCAGATATCAATAAACTTATCGAATGGACAGAACTCGAAACATATGTCTCTTAATTCTAATAAAACAAAATGTATGTTTATAACCACTCGACAAAAAAGACAGAAACTGCGTTCTCCATTCGCGCCAATTTATATCCATGGACAACAAATTGAAGAAGTAGTCTCACACAAAGTACTATGTCCAGTAATCCACAACAATTTGTCTTGGTCAGATCACATAGCCATATTAGGAAAACGAATCTCAGTAAGATTATATCAACTTAGAAAAATCAAAAATGTTCTAAATTTACAGTCACGAAAACTATTCTTTCACGCCAATATTCTATCTCTTATAAATTACGTTTCTACCTTATGGGACAGTGCAAGTGAAACAAACCTAAAGCATATAAACCGCCTACATAAAAGAGCTGTTAAACTAATCCGATTGAATCCTAATACCTAATACGCTGACCACCACCAACTACAAAGAACTAGACATTCTTCCACTCAAAGACAGACTGCAGTTCAACAAGTATCTATGTATGTTCAATATATTAAACGGAAAAGCCCCAAAGAAAATTGTGGAAAAATTTGCTGTCAATAAAAACAGGCCTACCCACAGACTGTTACTGCCCAGGCCCCATGATAATCTCTATAAATCAAGCCTTGCTTATTCAGGAAGAACATTGTGGAATAACCTACCCCCTTTTCTAAAATCAGTTCCTTCAAAACAAATGTTTAAGAAACTTTTGAAGAAACATTTGATGGACAAACTATAAGTCTGCGTGTATGTTCGATACTACCTCACATTTGGCTGCTTGTTGTTATTCATGCCCATGTTATATTGTATTTTTATCATTTGTATGTATGATGTGAGCTTATGTTGTACTGTCTTGGGTTTGTTTTTTGTTTTGTTTTTTGTCTTGAGAGATTTGTTGGAAAGTAATCCTCATTTATTTTAGTTTTTAAACAAAGGTTGATATTTGTCTTTGAATTTTTTAGATGTCAATTTACAAGATTGTTTGTGTGTGTGTGTGTGTGTGGTGTGTGTGTGTGTGTGTGTGTGTGGTGTGTGTGTGTGTGGGTGTGGTGTGTGTGTGTGTGTGTGTGTGTGTGTGTGTGTGTGTGTGAGGGCAGGATGAAAAAAAGTTGTGTAAACTTAATCTTTTACCCTTAATAAAGATCATTTTGACTTGACTTGACTTGACTTGACTTGACTTCACACACACACACACACACACACACACACACACACACACACACACACACACACACACACACACATACCAGTCAAGCATACGGACAGAAGGACTATGAAATTGTACCTCTTGACTGTAGTCCTTTCTTTGACGTAATCACAGGCATGTGAAATGATGTAGCCTATATAGCCTAGTCCCAGTGTTCCAACAAGAAGTCACGTCAGAAGATTTGGCTTTCTGCGGTGTCAGCCCGTGATTCATAGTGGATCTGACAACATAACCTTGTGGTCCTATTTTCCTACAAAAACTGTTGTTATTGAAGTTGGGGTGTCAGTTTCAACTTCTGTTGGAATCCTCATATCCTTTTCTTTGGGTTTTTTTTCTGACAAAAGCGGATATCGCTCGTTCCTGTCGCTGGTCGCCCTGATACAAGCTTCGAAACTGATGTGGCATTTTGAACTTCCAATCCAAGCAGATCCCTTTCGTGCTTTCCAAAAATGCTTGATTCGTCATTAGAGATAATTAGGCCCTATATTTCGTTCGTTCCAGGTCTGGCTAATACTGTCCGATGTTTTAATCTTTCGTATGATTGAGCTGCTTATATTTCACGATGATATTAGGAAAATATAAAGCAGAATTTTTGAAAAAGAATTGTCACAGATTTCCCCCCTTTCTGGCATTTGAAGGCATTAAAAATTATTACAATGCCAGCTTATTGTTTACCCTTCGAAATAGATAATTTATCATCAAAATAAAATCATGGTGAAGTTGAAGAGCCTTCTCTGTAGCTGGAAAAGTAGACCTTTAAAACAAATTATTTTGTAGGACTAATGTTCGGATACTTTTCGCATTTGGATATCTACCGTAATTACCATAGTCAGCCAAGTTATTTTGGGGCATCATTAATATTTGTTTGATTTTTACCAGTTTTAACTTACACTTCCTGAGAGGCCATGAAAACAAACCAACAAAGTTATGATAACATTTTTTTCAACCTTAAAATTTAGCACATTTACCACACTGCAGTGAAGACTTTTGAAGTTTTTCGATGTTCCAGTTTCATGTAGGCCTACCTTTTCATACGACATGCAGATGCTCAAAATTGTCGTCTCCCCTCAAGCAAGGGGTCCTAACCCCAACTGGCCTAGAAGTGGCAATTGGAACATTCTCTCCCCTGCTCTATTGTTGCGATTTTTTGTTCATCGGATGTTTTTTGCCTTTACTGTTTGTGTTATCTGAAGTAGTAGTAGTAGTAGTAGTAGTAGTAGTAGTAGTAGTAGTAGTAGTAGTAGTAGTAGTAGTAGTAGTAGTAGTAGTAGATTCAACTGCCACTGCACCAACAGTGAATCATTAAGGCCCCACAAAGCTTCTTTGTTTATTCTATTTCATCAAGCTTCATGAGCCATTGAAAGCTTGCAGATGCACGTTATCTGACGATCCAAAACATTTCTGTCAACGTGATGTGTGCATTGCTCTCATTGTTTGATTCTAGTGGGTTGTTCTTGTTGTTGTTTTTTAGGAGGTTGGTGTGGTTATGTTTTGTTTTGTTTAGGGTTTGTTTAGTGGGGGGAGATATGTTTGTTTACGGTTGTTTGGTTTGTTTTTTGTTGTTGGTTCGGGGGATGGAGAGAATGAATGAATGAATGAATAATCTTTATTTTTCAAGGGTAACAGAGTAAGTAAGCATTACATACTTTTTTTCATCCGGCCCTTGCCCTGATCAGGGAATAAAGCTAAGAAACCCCCTCCCTACCCCTACATACCAGCATCACCACCAGCAGCAGTTCAACCAATATTAAAAAAAGAAAAGAAAACAGAATACATTCAACAAAACGCGTCATCCTAACTGGATACACTGATAATTATTTAAACAAAAAATAACATAGCAAAAAATATTAAAAATAGCAAATATTCAGGACCATGAAACAGAAGGCATTACAAATCTATAATGCATGAGTGTGTGTGTGTGTGTGTGTGTGTGTGTGTGTGTGTGTGTGTGTGTGTGTGTGTTGTGTGTGTGTGTGTGTGTGTGTGTGTGTGTGTGTAAGCGGGAAAACAAGCAAAGTAGGCATAAAAGGGGGGGGGGGAAACAGATTAAAAAACAACAACATAAAATCCTTTCAACACAAAAAACTATATGAAAACACATTTCAATATTCAAATGGTAAGAATACAGTTTGAATCCAACATAACAACCAAAATACTCCTCTCCATAATAAGTCTAGGATAGAATATCTGAAGGTGGAAGTTGGAGGGGAAAGGAAAGGGAAAGGAAGCAAAGAGAGAGAGAGAGAGAGAGAGAGAGAGAGAGAGAGAGAGAGAGAGAGAGAGAGAGAGAGAGAGAGAGAGAGAGAGGAGAGAGAGAGAGAGAGAGAGAGAGCATCGCCAAATTACATCGTCATCAAAACAAACCAGTCAGCAAAAATATTTTTAAAAACTCACACTTCCATAAAAAATAACTATCATCAATAAAACCTAAACACTCCCAATTTGACCAAACCTAACAAGGAAAAGAAAACCCAGAGAGAGAGAGAGAGAGAGAGAGGGGAGAGGAGAGGAGAGAGAGAGAGAGAGAGAGAGAGAGAGAGAGAGAGAGAGAGAGAGAGAGAGAGAGAGAGAGAGAGTATCTTCAAATTACATCAAAACAATTTAGTCAATATTTCAAAACACTCTCACTTCTGTAAAAAAAAAAATAATAATAATAAATAAATAAATATCATCAATTATCTATAAACTCATAATGTAGCCAATCCTTACAAGGAAAAGAAAACCCCAAAAGGCAAACAACAAGCAAAAGAGCAAGATGGTATAAAAAATTATTTTTTAAAATCAAATAGGAGCGAAACAACATTTAAGGTTATAAATACAAACCAGTTTTAAATCAAACTCTAAACATTAAAAAATAATATGTATACTAATGAAGATGAAAAAATAGCAAATAATCAGGACCAGAGAGAGAGAGAGAGAGAGAGAGAGAGAGAGAGAGAGAGAGAGAGAGAGAGAGAGAGAGAGAGAGAGAGAGAGAGAGAGAGAGAGAGAGAGAGAGAGCGTCATCAAATTGCATCGTCATCAAAACAAACCAATCAACGAAATATTTCAAAACACCCACAAAACACTTCTGTAAACAAATTATCATCAATGAAACCTATAAACTCACAAAACATTCATATGAAAATTAATATATTCTGTGTGTGTAAGTGTGTGTGTGTGTGTGTGTGTAAGTGTGTGCGTGCGTGCATACATGCTTGTGTGTGTGTGTGTGTGTGTGTGTGTGTGTGTGTGTGTGTGTGTGTGTGTGTGTGTGTGTGTGTGTGTGTGTGTGTGTGTGTGTGGTGGAGGAAAAAGAAAAAAAAAAAGAGAAAAAAAAAACAATAAAAGAACGAACTATTAGACATAAAATAAGACACGGGGAAAAAAGAAACTATTAAAATTTGATACTATATTTGAAAGTAAAATAAATTCAAAGACGACAAGATAAGCTAGGGGAGAGAGAGAGAGAGAAGAGAGAGAGAGAGAGAGGAGAGAGAGGGAGAGAGAGAGAGGAGAGAGAGAGAGAGAGAGAGAGAGAGAGGAGCGGGGGGGGGGGGGGGGGGGGGGGGGGCTAGTTACACATAATTATGTACTTGAATTCAGTTTGGAAGGCTAATGCTTTCGGGTAACTGATTTTTGTTATTGTTAGCCACAGCAAAGCATTACAGTTTTTGTTTGTTTTTACAAAACTCCATACACATGGGGACTAGATGTAAATAAAAAGTACATGAGTAGTTGTGTAGGCCTACTCCATAATCCTCGTGCAATGAAGCGTCTTATGTTTGCATGGTATTAAATTGTATAAAGAATAAAGAGGTGTTTGGTTAAGCTTGCTAGCGTCAGATTACAATTTATATTACTATGTAGGCCTCCTCCCAAGTTATATTTATACATTTTGGTATGACAATTTGTGCCGTACTGAATTGAATAGCTGCCTACCTTTGATATGTATTTGATAAAACTTCGCTCCGCCTTTCGGAAGAGCAGGCCATCGTGTCCCGGTAGGAGCGGATGATAAAATCATTTTAAAAAACCAGCATGCACACAGGTTTCGTGTTTAGACACCATCCCTGAGGGCGGGGGGGGGGGGGGGGGGGATAATGGGTAGGCGCTGCACTTGTGGCGACGCGTTCTCCCCGGGGAGAGCAGCCCGAATTTCACGCAGAGAAATCTGCTGTGACATAAAGTGGTATGAAAAAAAAATTGATATTTAATTATCTACTGGAATCAACTTGTCTACTAACTCAGCCTACGGGCCGGAATCTCAACCTCACGTATACGTGAATGTGTCAATGACAAAGTCATTTGTATGTACTTTGCAACGTGTTGATGCATGTGGGTGTGAAAGTTTCTAAGCTGGGAGGTGGGATTTTTAAATAAAATAAGATAAAACAATAACAGCAAGAAGAAGCAGAAGAAGAAGAAGAAGAAGAAACAACAACAACAACAACAACAACAACAGCAAGAAGAAGCAGAAGAAGAAGAAGAAACAACAACAACAACACAGCAAGAATCCATCCCCTGAAAGTCAGATAAACGAGTTTATAATGATATAGGTTTTTTTCTGTTGTTTGGGGTGAAGACATCAAGTTCAACTGATTCCACCCGTTTTGCTCAGACTGGTTAAATAACCTCTTATCCAAAACATGGCTCCCCTGCACACTGAGACAGTTAATATACCTGCAAACAAATTGAGCGAGTAAAACAAAGTATAGGTCTGTAATCAAGATTGCTGTAAACTTTTGTTGTTGTTTTTTATATATCTTACACACAACACACACGCACGCACGCACGCACGCACGCACGCACGCACGCACACACACACACACACACACACACACACACACACACACCACACACACACACACACACACACACACACACACACACACACACGGGGGACGGGATAGGCTAGTGGTCAGAACATTGCGCTCGCAATTTGACGACCCGGGTTCGATTCCCGGTCGAGGGGATTTTTCCTCTGGAGTTAACGTCAGTGCTGACTCCACTCTCCCCAAAAGTCCTTCGGATGAGACTATAAACCGAGGCCCCGTGAGCGAACGCATGCAGAACATCTTGTACACACGTTAAATCCTGTTCCGCTTTTCGTAAGAGTAGGCCATCGTGTGCCGGTGGGAACAGATGACATTTACAAAACTACATACACACGGGGACTGGATGTAAAGAGGCATATGAATGCTTATCACATTATCCTCGATATAAAAGAATCAATCAATCAATCAATCAAACACATTTTATTCATATCTATCTATCTATCTATCTATCTATCTATCTATCTATCTATCTATCTATCTATCTATCTGTCTATCTATATCTATATATATCTATATCTATATCTATATCTATATCGAGAGAGAGAGAGAGAGAGAGAGAGAGAGAGAGAGAGAGAGAGAGAGAGAGAGGAGAGAGAGAGAGAGAGAGAGAGAGAGAGAGAGAGAGAGAGAGAGAGAGAGGCTGGGGCTTGACGACCAGCCCGCGATTTCATCATCACGGTAATTGGAGTGGAATGACTCAGTAATAGGAAACCGGTAGGCTGTGATGATGCAGGGGTTGTTGCTCAGCAAAGAGCTGAAAGCCTGAGTGCAAAGAGAAAGCATCCTGGGAGACATTATTCTGGAATTACGCTCTCTCTCTCTCTCTCTCTCCTCCTCTCTCTCTCTCTCTCCTCCTCTCTCTCTCCTCTCTCTCTCTCTCTCTCTCCTCTTCTCTCTCTCTCTCTGTAAATACACCTTTTTTGTGCAAGCCATGAGCTAACATGCGCAAACGAGCTAGAATAATAAATTTTATTGTGTGCTTCTTTGTGGAAAAGCACGCGCGGAGCGTGATTTAGTACTGACATGCCTGTGTTTGTGTGTGCATGTCACTAAGATAAGAATGAACAGCAGTACCAGTGGCTGAAACAACAACAGTGACAATAACAATAACGACGAAGACGATGACAAAACAGCTATAACTACCACTACCATCATCATCATCATCGTTGTCGGCAATTATCATCACCATCCTCTTCCTCCCCACCACGACGACGACCACCACGACCACTGCCCCACCACCATCACCACCACCACCACCACATCATCATCATCATCATCATCATCATCATCATCATCATCATCATCATCATCATCATCATCATCGTCGTCGTCGTCGTCGTCTTCTCTCTTCTTCTTCTTCTTCTTCTTCTTCTTCTTCTTCTTCTTCTTCTTCTTCTTCTTCTTCTTCTTCTTCTTCTTCTTCTTCTTCTTCTTCTTCTTCTTTCTTCTTCTTCTTCTTCTTCTTTATCATCATCATCATCAACCTATAAAATAGGAAGAAGACGATGAACAAGAATAGAAAAAGCAAAACAGAATGAGCATGACTGTACAAGGTAAGGTCGATTTATTTGCACATTATGTCATTTTGACATTACAGAATTGAAGGTAACGATTTTTCGCCTGGGTTAGCATATTGTGCATCCTGCCCATCACACTGAATCATCTTTCTGTCAACTCTTTTTCTTTCTTTCTTTCTCTTTCCTTTCTTTTTTCTGTTTTTTCTTTTCCTTTCTTCCCTTTTTTCTTTTTTCTTTCTTTCTTTCTTTTTCTCTTTTCTTTCTTTTTCTGTCTTCTCTCTTTCTTCTTTCTTTCCTCTTCTTTTCTTCTTTATTTCCTTTCTTTCTCTCTTAATCCTTTCTTCTTCGTTTCTTATTTTCTTTCCTCTTTTCCCTGTCTTTTCTGTCTTTCTATTTCCTTCTCTTTCGTTTCCTTTCTTTTTTTCCTTTATCTTTTTCTTTCTTGCTTGCTTTCTTTCTTACTTTCCTTTCAATGCATCACGGAACCAAATGAACGAAGTGATGAGACACCGGTGCACTTGCAAGAACTGTTACATTCATAGGCACACGTTTGTAGTAAACTTTGCATATACATGACCTCTCCCTCTCCTCTCTTAGGATCATGAATTGTCATGGTGTGTGTGTGTGGTGTGTGTGTGTGTGTGTGTGTGTGTGTGTGTGTGTGTGTGTGTGTGTGTGTGTGTGTGTGTGGACTGGTGGCCTGCCTAAATGTACGGCACGTGTGTATCAAAGTAGGAGGTCCGGGGTTTGATCCTGCTTGTAGCCCGGCGATGGATGGTCCGGTGTGCCAGTCTCAGAATGAGACAGTGAATCATGGTTTTGTGTGCAACATGCATTTAGCGCATGTTAAAGAACCTACGGCGACAAAAGTGTTGATCCTGGTTGAATCACACACAAAAAAGCTGCTTTCATTAGAAAACTGGTATGGTGCATGAAATGCGTCCCGAAAAAAAATTAATAAAAAATGCAACAGTCAGTATGTTGTACAAAATGAGTTTACACGACACCAGGAATTGATCACATGGCATGTGATTAGAAATAAACGATTGCGTCATCAGCTTCAATACCAGTGAAAGTCTCCACCCAAGCCGCCGCAACCACCACCACCACCACCGTCACCATCACCGCCATCACCACCGCCACCACCACCACCATCATAACCACCACCTTCAGCAACAACAACATCAACGACGACGACAGCATTATCATCATCATTTTCGATTTCAGTTTTTCAAAAGAAGTGTTATAGCGAGCGGGTAACCTCACGCACACTGTCACTATTACATCAGCCAAAAACTACTCTGCCGGCACCTCACTAATTCTAGAACCCAAAGCGTCAGTGAACTCCACTGCATTAAAGCTGTGTATATTTCTGTCATCCATAGGCCTACCACCAGTCACAGCTAGCATGCATGCTAGAGCCTCTTTTTGAAAACTGGGGGGATAGTTCAGTGGTAAAAGCGCTGTGCCTATGATCTGACGGCCTGGGGTCCAGCCGCCACAAAGGCTCTGTTTTAGGAAATTTTTACTGTGGAGTTAACATCAGTACTGACCCCACTCCCCCCAATGACGGTGAGACCGTAATTATATACTTGAAGTCTGCGTGTGTGACACTTTTCAAATACCTTGCCACATTGGTAGCCATATTCCGATTTCAGAGGATTTGGGTTTTTTCTTCTTTAAAAAAATACCACTGCTCTTTTAAAGGAGAGTAGGCCTACCGGTTATTTTGTTAAGAGCTTGTCATGGCTGCAGACAATCCCAACACAACATGTGCAGGCATAACAACGTTTTAATGCCAGCCTCGGCACTCGAGGCTTACATCAATAACTGACAAAGCTTTTTATCCTGGAACCATGCTTAGCATGAAGTGACTCGAATTGAACCCCTGCACTTCACCTCACAAGTCCGCCAACGGTCAAACCACTGAGCTCAGCAGCGATTCGAACCCTCACCCTTCGGATTGTGAGTGCTGCTATGCTCCAGCCAATGAGCTAAATCCCTACCCCCACCCCCACCTCCGACCCCACCCGGCGTCATGAGAGAGCGTTTGTCCTTAGGCCTACCCGGTCTGGGGACAACAGAGCGCATTGTCAATCGAATTCAATTCCGCAGTCAGGCTGCACTCGCCCACTGGCAGAAAAAAAGCATGCATGCACACACCCGCGCATACAGACACACAAACACACACACACGCATTCAAAGCACTTATGCGTGTGCTGCCGATGTTTGTTCGTCTTGAATTGCATTGATGCGCGAACATACACACACACATGCACGCACGCACGCGAACGAACACACACACACACCCCACACACACACACACACACACACAACACACACACACGTGTGTGTTGTTGTTGTTGCTTCGATTTTACGTCTGTTCACTCAAAGTGATATTAGACGGCACACACAACACACACACACACACACACACACACACACACACACACACACACACACACACACACACACACACACACACACACACACACACACACACACACACACAGGCAGAAAGAGACAGGGAGCAACAAGCAGTCCACGTTTCATCAACAAGCGCACCCACAAAGAGAATAGATAATCGTGCCCAACAGAAATACATTTAATTACACATATGTACTTATTCATTTATTTATGTATTTATTTATTCTTCTTTTATATCGAGGATAATGGAATAAGCACTCTTGTGCTTTTTTTCATCCAGTCCCCGTGTGTATGCAGTTTTGTAAATGTCATCTGTTCCCACTGGCACACGATGGCCTACTCTTACGAAAAGCGGAACAGGATTTAACGTGTGCGCAAGGTGTTCTGCGTGCGTTCGCACACGGGGCCTCGGTTTAAAGTCTCATCCGAAGGACTTTTGGGGAGAGTGGATAATAACAGATGATAACAAATCATACTCAGTACAGCAATTTTCACGACAGAGAGAAGATTATGGGCTTCAAGAAACTGACAGATTTTAACAGTTCGTTAAAATACTTTAAAAATACATATTTTTTTGGTTAATGAATAATGGGTAGCGCTGCTTTTGTGGCCACGCGCTTTCCTCTAGGAGAGCAGACCAAAATTCACGTAGACAAATTAATATGCTGTGACTTAAAAATACAATACAATACAATACAATACAATACAATACAATACAATACAATACAATACAATACAATACAATACAATAGTCAAATGACAGATCTTATAAAAGTATGTAGTCCTTATCATTATCATCTTTGCTGCTTTCGTCGTCATCATCATTATTGTCATTATCGCTAATGCTGTCATCATCATCGTCACCTTCACCATCATTTCAGCTTGCTTCCAAGTAAATTAAAGCGATGTCAGTGTGACATTTCCGAAATGTTTTTCATGATTTTGTCACCCAGTGCGTGCACAGCATTAGTCAACAGACATTTCCTGTCATAAGCTTTTCTGTCTCTCTGTCTCAGTCTCTCTGTCTGTGTCTGTCTGTCCGTCTGTCTGAGTCTGTCTGTCTGTCTGTCTGTCTGTCTTCTGTCTGTCTTCTCCTCTTCTCCTCTCTCTCTCTCTCTCTCTCTCTCTCTCTCTCTCTCTCTCTCTCTCCTCTCTCTCTCTCTCTCTCTCGGACGGATAGCCTAGTGGTCAGAACATTGCGCTCGCAATTTGACGACCCGGGTTCGATTCCCGGTCGAGGGGATTTTTCTCCTGGAGTTAACATCAGTGCTGACTCCACTCTCCCCAAAAGTCCTTCGGATGAGGCTTTAAACCGAGGCCCCGTGTGCGAACGCACGCAGAACATCTTGTACACACGTTAAATCCTGTTCCGCTTTTCGTAAGAGTAGGCTATCGTGTGCCGGTGGGAACATATGACATTTACAAAACTGCAAACACACGGGGACTGGATGTAAAAAAGTACAAGAGTGCTTATTCCATTATCCTCGATATAAAAGAATCAAATCTCTCTCTCTCTCTCTCTCTCTCTCTCTCTCTCTCTCTCCTCTCTCTCTCTCTCATCTCTCTCTCTCTCTCTCCTCTCTCTCTCTCTCTCTCTCTCTCTCCTCTCACACACACACACACACACACACACACCACAACACACACACACATGTGGAAAGGAGATAAATCTAAACAGACAAAAAATAATGTACTTCTGTCTTTGTCTCTATTATCAGACTCTCTCTCTCTCTCTCTCTCTCTCTCTCTCTCTCTCTCTCTCTCTCTCTCTCCTCTCTCTCCTCCTCTCTCTCTCTCTCTCTCTCTCTCTCTCAGGCCGTTTTGCTTTCTCTCGATTTCTGGAGTTGTTGTTTTTTTCCTATTACCTTCAAGGCTACTTCTATAATTATACCCAGCACACGTCATGGACAGGAGGACAGTGACACTAATGAAAGCCATGACTTAATTATACATCCACGGGGTTGATGTACTTGACCGTCATTGATGTGACTCTTAACCTTTTCCATTAAACTGTGGGCTTCTTCCAGATCTCACTGCGTGAAAATTGGACGGTTCTATCTGAGGAGAGCGCATCGCCACAAGTGCAGTGCCACGTTTTGGTGGTTTTCTTTTTGGAATTCTTGTAGGGGTGTCTTTGTTTCCCAAGACAGTGACTTTTATCTACATAATATTGAGCGATGGTCAACTTGCTTGTTGTAAGTTCTTTTTTCGAGCGCTAAATGTATGTTGAACATTACGGGACTCCAGTTTATGATCTTTTTGCAAGATTAGCATCCCATTATGGTTTAGTGTGAAGAAAGAAAGCCGGGAATTGACTGTGCAAGCTCTTCAGCTTTCTCAACTGGTGCGCTACCACTACAGACCGGTCTGTTATGCTGCAGTAGACGAAGTACAAAAATCAATACACCGCTTCTCTCTGTCCCTTACAGCAGACTGGACCCCAGCTCAGGTCAGAGTGGGGGTCAGGGTCAGGGTCAGGTCTTGGTCAACTCCTAGTAAGGGTCAGGGTCAGAATCAGAGTGTCCGTTCTTTTCTTTGTTCCTGTGCATTGATCAAAACCTGCTGTGACATTTCGCCTTCCTTTCTTTTCTCTTTTTTCTTTCAATGTGTTTGAAAGTTATCGTGTATTATTATTGATAACAATCCCTAGTGGAATCAAAGGTGGGATGGGGAAAAAGAGCTGCTCTTCCCTAATCGGGTCGAGGGCCGGAATTTTAAAAAGTATGTGCATGCTTACTCTGTTACCCTTGGAAAATATATAAATTATTATTATTTATATTCGTTATTCTCTCTCTCATCTATAGTTATCTTTATATGCCCCCCACCCCACCTCCGTTCAGCATACCACACAGCATAACAACAAGACAATGACACTAGTGATGGCCATGACATACATCCACGTCAGTGATTATATGTCATTGACATGGCAGTGGCACTGACTGACAGCGCCATGCAGAAGATAAAGAACCCCCACCACCATCAGCCAGCCTTTCACCTTTGTGTCTAAACCTCCGGCTGACTTTAGAAGCCAGGTCAGGGTCAGAGTGAAAGCGGGTGTCTTTGTTCTTTGTTCCGTTGTGTACAGATCGAAACCTACTTGGCATTTCTCGCGTTTCACTATGGGCAATGTGTTTTAGGCATGGGAAGCAGAATGTTTTGAGAGAGCATTATTTAAACTGTGGCCAATAATAACTCCTGAACCTTTGGTATTGTTCAGTTCGGTTCGGTTTGTTTGGTTTGGTTTGGTTTGGCTTGGTGTTTTGTTTTTGACTGAAGATTGTTTTCTGTGTTCTTTTCTCGTTCTTTTTTTTTTTAAAGAGTGATATGGTCTGTAGTTTTCTGTTCTTGTCTGCACGAAATTTGAGGAGCTTTCTCCAGAACAGTAATGTTTTTATCTGTGTGTATGCCACCATGTTTTTGCTTTAAGCCGATTTGCACCACTCCACAGATCATAGGAAATGAAACAAAATTAGAGAGATGAAACGGGTGTATAAATAACGTGTTGCGGTATGTTATGTTGTGTTGCGTATGTGTTGTTGGTGTCCGTTGTTGATGTGGGTCTTTTCACTCAGTGAGATCAATCACTACCTAACATACTTTATTCTACCCAAGCTTCACCTGCACAAATACTGAGGCAAGTGTACTCGCCAAGGCAACCAAGCGAGGAGTAGCCTAATTGGAGAACCAGCGGCATCAAGCAACAGAGGAAAGGGAGAGAGACAAAATGGAAAGAGAAGCTGCTGATGCCATCATCTCCTAGCTATATTTAGAACTGTTGCAATCAGCTGGTGTGGCCACACACCCAGAATAAGGTCCTATGCAGTTACAGTATTTTGAGCATTATTAAGGATATCACTAAACTTGTCTCATGAGACCATCAATGTTCCCTGCAAGACCTGAACATGGGGCTTCTTCCCTGGGAAGACCAGGCCAGCTGCTGTTCCTACATTGCCGCCAGCTTTCTTCTTTTCTTGCCTTTGTCCTATCATGATTACAAAATGGTTATGAACGTGATTTTTTGACCACAATCATAAGATTAAGGTGTATGCTTTACAGCTGATGGACTCCTTTTGTGTTCCGTTACATGACTTGATTAAAACTAGGCATATACTTCCTTTAGAATGAAGTTTATTGATGACATGAGCGCGAACTTGTGTGTGTGTGTGTGTGTGTGTGTGTGTGTGTGTGTGTGTGTGTGTGTTGTGTGTGATACTTGTTTTTATTTTTGGCCTCCCCTTGTATTAAAATATTTGTATTAAAATGTTTGTGTGATTTTTTTGTTGATAGGTTGCACCTCAATTTTTAGATGTTTTGTTCTTGTTTTTTTCTTTTTTTAACTTTGTTGTTTGTTTTTGTTTCTTCTTTTTTATATGGAGTATGAATGTAAAAGAAAGGATGATATTGTAACCTGATATAATTGTTTGACTTTTATCATTCTTCTTTAAAAAAAAAAAAAAAAAAAAAAAAAAAGTCAAGTACATGTGCGCGTGCGGATATATGCTTATATAAGTGTGAATAAGTGTGTGTGTGTGTGTGTGTGTGTGTGTGTGTGTGTGTGTGTGTGTGTGTGTGTGTGTGTGTGTGTGTCAAGTCAAGTCAAGTCAAGTCAAGTCAAGTCAAAATGATCTTTATTGAGGGTAAAAGATTAAGTTTACACAACTTTTTTTCATCCTGCCCTCACAAAAAAAATCAAGAAAATTGACTTCTAAAACAATCAAAGACAAATATCAACCGTGGTTGAAAACTAAAATAAATGAGGATTTTCATCCAAACAGAATCTTACAAGATAACACTGAAGACAGTAACATAAACTCAAGTCATACAGACAAAATAATGGAAATACAAAAATAACATGGGTATGAATAACAACAAAGCAGCCAAATGTGTCGAACATAGGCTAAGGGCGGACTTATAATTTGTCCATCAGATGTTTCTTCAAAAGTTTCTTAAACATTTGTTTTGAAGGAACTGATTTTAGAAAGGGAGGCAATTTATTCCACAATGTTCTTCCTGAATATGCAAGGCTGTGTGTGTGTGTGTGTGTGTGTGTGTGTGTGTGTGTGTGTGTGTGTGTGTGTGTGTGTGTGTGTGTGTGTGTGTGTGTGTGTATTTGATTTGTATGTGCATGTGCGTGTGTGCGTGCATGCGTGAGTGAATTGCCTATATGTAATGTATGTATGTATGTATGTATGTATGTATGTATGTATGTATGTATGTATGTATGTATGTATGTATGTATGTATGTATGTATGTTGTTGTGTGTGTGTGTGTGTGTGTGTGTGTGTGTGTGTGGTGTGTGTGTGTGTGTGTGTGTAGCCTACGTGAAGGAGTGAGTTTTACAGTGTATTATTATCATACTATTATCACTATTGTTGATATTATCCTTATTGTTATTATTATAATCATTGTAGTATCTTTAGTTCCTTTAGAGTTCATTTTGTTGTTATGAGTTCTAACAATGTTGTAGCTGAATATTTTTCGGTGGATTTTTCTTGGTTGTTCAGTTGTTTATTTCATTATGTTCTCTTGTTTGCTCTTTATCTATTAACGCTTTTCTTTTTCTTCAATAATGAAAATCATTTTATTGTGACTTCTGATTTTCGTCTTCTGAATGAGTGCATTTTTATTATCTTATTATACATAGTGTCCTTATTCTTTTATGTTGTTTGGTACTGCGTATAGTTTTACTGTTTAGTATCTTTTTATCTTGATGTTATCCCTGAAAAGGGCGGGGACTGGATGTAAAAAAGCACACGAGTGCTTATTTATTATCCTCGAATAAAAGAATTTGCCTTGCCTGTCCATGGGGGGACTGTACCCCACATTTGTTTCCTCTGAGGATTTTTTTTCAATAGAATTTTTCAAGGAACAAATCTAATGTTCCTGTGGATTCTTTTACATGCGTTAAATGTATACTGCACATATTGTGGGTACGGGAGCTTGGTAAGCTGTCGCATCCATAGACCACTATTGGGGGCGGGATAGCTCAGTGGTTAGAGCACTTGCTTTGCCCATGTCAAAGTTAATTAAGCAGCATCGATCGTGGTTACCAGTTGGATGGGTGACCGTTTACGCGCCTTGGTTTCAGTACAGCCGCCCCCCCCCCCCCTTTCACCCTTCCTCAGTCCACCCAGCTGTAAAATGGGTACCTGCCCTCTTTAGGGTCAAAGAAGGTAAAGCAGCGAGGGAGAGGGATGGGTGCCACCCTCAATATGCTAGCCCCTAGAGAAGCTGAGGTCTCTGATGCCTCGCTCCCTTATGACCACATAGGTTATGGGACACCTTTACCCTTTTGTTTATAGACCACTATTCATGCTTTACCAAATGGGAGAAAAATCAGCTTTCAGGAAACAGGAATCGAACTCATGGCACCTCTTGCTTTCTTATAGCTAGACCACTAATCCACCAGGACACAGAGGATGGGTAGGGGGACAAACAAACCCTTTCTCTTTGTATAGATCGGTTTTCCAGCAAAGTAACTCAGGCCAAGGTCCATGTGCTAGTCTTTCTTTGTTCTTGTGCAAAGCGATGGAAACATCCTTTGACATTTCTCATGTTTCGCTTTCCTACAGCATTTAGAGACGGTGTTTACGCGTGGCCAGTGACTTCTTGTAAGCTCCTGGGATACTTTATGATGCTCTCAGATTTTTTTTCTTATGGGTGGTGGTGGTGGTGGTGTGTGTGTGT